>OV277706.1:18012048-18567950 GCA_922987775.1 Agonopterix subpropinquella
CCAGCAACATAGGCATTGATGGACGTACGTGTAAATGTGGGCCGAGGCGAAGCCGAGGCACTCATACGTAAGTCCATCAATGCCTAGTTGTGGCCAAGGCTTGTATAGTACTTTTCTCAAATAATGCGCGGAAATTAAAACAGTAAATTTTCTCAAATAATTCGCAGAAATTAAAAATCTTTTCAAAGACGAACAACGAACAGCAATTTGTTTTTTTTTTTCAATAAACAGCTTTCTATTTGCAAGCCAGTTCGAAATTTAAATAAAACCTTTGATGAGTTACCTCCTTGGTCGCCATGTTTCGGAGAATAAATTCGTTCCATTTTTAAATTACACGACAGATATGAGTTTACTATGTAATTTATTTGGCCGCTAAACACGACAGATATGGATTTTCATACAAACATTGCCGGCCGTTGCGCGCATGTATTTGGCCATTACAGCAATTTCGATTTATCTCGAAAAAGGTTGTCAAAATAATGCTCACATTTCCAAGCATGTTTGAGAAAAGTATCTAATATGAAAATATCGACAAACGACGATCGTCTGAATAGCAAAAATAATTCAACATAATATTATTTACAATAATGAGTGCTTCATTATTTTCATTTCGTTGTTCATATTAAATAAACAGAAGAATTTAATTTTCCTTTTGCCTAATGGAGGTCGGGATGGAGTATTTACTTGTTGAATTTTATGTGTATACTTAATGTTGTGTTTACATATTAAAAACAAATTATATACGTTTAAGAAAGTTAACAACGTAGCTTTTTGGTGTAAACAATAAAATGTTTTTATTTTATTTAATAGGTTCTACACTTAGACTAATTATATCGGGACGAGTAACCACGTGCCATTCTACTAACAAACTTTCTGCCACTTTTTGCGGGGGCGAGGTAACATGTTATCCGCAACTTTGAATTTTATTCCCTATGACTTTAGATTCTAATTTTGAATGTTCAAAATCATGAAAAGTAGTCTCGTGTAAACCCCAAACGTTCTAAGTTCGAAATTATTGTTTCGCAGCCTATTAAGGCTGTCTAGTTTAGTGATAAGTTATAAAATTGAATGTAAATGCGCAAGATTAATTGATCTAATACCGTGGCAGAGGGGTAATGCTACCGCAAGGCCGGTCCGGATATAGTAATTAGTCTAAGGTTCTACAATATAAACTAAACACACAAACAAACAGTAAACACACTCCTGTGCGTCGGTCGCCGCAAGACATGGTGCCCAACAGGCTAGCAGCATTCCTTCTCTGGATGGTGAGGCTGATTCTTTGTACCACGAAGCAGCCAGCTCTCTGATCACCAGACGCACAGAGGTCTCATGAGACGCCCCAATAGAAGGTAGCTTATTTATTAGGAACCTATAATTCGGGTAAACATGTTTATGGATAATTTTTATCATATAAACACGGACCTGAAAAAAAGACGGACGGAATCTCGTCTAATCAAAAGTGAAGCACCCATTTATATGAGTGTGCGTGTTGTCGCCCTGTTGCGCGGGACAAAATGGCGGCGGGTTGTCGCACCTGCGTCTAGAACTTGTGCGTCATTGTGAGTGTAGGTGCTTTGTAGAACGAACGAAATTTGTAGCACCTTGCTGCTTCACCTCTTTTTAATGTGACATTACGTCCGTCTTTTTTTTAGGTCCGTGCATATAAAGTCGAAATTAAGCGATATTTATTCACTTCCAGTATTCGATTATACTCAGGAGTGCAATTCTATAAGCTTAACATCGCTTTCAAAAAAATAGATGAATGAGCTCACAACTGTAACTTACTTCTAGCATCCTTCAGATCGTCGAAGTTTTTATATGTGTTTGAGACACATGACATAGGAATACCGAATTGGCAGCTCACCGATGTTTCAAGTGACGATGTTTGCGCCTAGAGAATTGCATTGCAGTAGGCCTAGCATGCCACCCCCGAGAAAACGACAAAAATTGAGACGTGCCTCAATCTTTATTATTTTACGTATGCCAAAAAGAGCGCGCATGACGGTTTTCTCGTTTAAACGCTTTGTCATGGGTGGCATGCTAGCCGTGCTGAATTTGCCGTGAAGAATTGAGCAAGCATGTAATGGGTTTAGGGTAGACGAGTATGGATGTTGAGATTAGAGATGTTAGAGATGTTTTAGTTTGAACTGTAATTGAACACGCATTATAATAGCATGGCTATAAACAGTATAAGCCCAGATACCTGGGTAGTCAATACGATAACCTCATTTTAGCTTGGTAGCATGTGAATAAATATCCCTACAGAACGAAAGCTTCATACAAGCTGCCGCTGTTGGTGCACTCACTCATACCGCGCACTTGACGAGTGCATCGATAGCGGCAGCTTGTATGAAGCTTTCGTTCAGTAGGGATATTTATTCATGTGTTGGTAGTGACGTAATCATATCCCCTTTAACCCGGGCTGCCCGCACTATCGACGAAATAGCAAATGAAGACACAAAATAGATCTACAAATAAAACACATGTTTCGGTTTAAAATGTTTATTAAATTTCATCATAATTTGTGTACACATAAACAATTATTAAGTTAACATTAAAACAATACAACTAAATGATAGTTAATATAAAATTGCATGATATTTACATAACATTATTATACAAGTAATATTAATTTAAAATCTACTATTAGAAGTTGAGCGTACGCACGGAGAATTGACTCAACGTGAAAATGAGCAATAATTGTAATTGATTGTAAACAATTTGCAAACAAGCAGTTAGTAATTTAACATGAGTAAATACCTCACACGCAAAGACACTTCTACAAGGTTTTACGGAGTTACAGATCACCAGTTTAGTTACTAACGTAACAGATACCTACGTGATGTATCTTTTACGTTAGTTTCTTAGAAAATGATATCCGCTTTAAGTACTTTTGTTTTAGTCGTTGTGATTACTATGCGACGTTGCGTTGCCGGTACGAGTGGCAAAAATCAAGCAAGCGCCATCACTTACGATGGGGTAAAGTGTAGGTGCTTATCTCTGACGCTACGGCTGAGTGACGGAGGCCTGGCGATGTGTGCGTGACCTAGCATGGACGAGTTCACCTACACGCTGCCCGTACACAAACCTGGTCCGCCAGTGAACAATCTATGGACGAGCGCGTCGCATGATAATGTTGTGCGCTTTTTAGAAGCTTCTTCTCTGTGGGGCTATTTACTCATGTGGTAATTTATAAAATAATCATAAATAAAATAAACTAGATTACAGTCTGTTAGCGAAATGGACAAATAATGTGTCCATAGATCACATATTAGTAATTGAATGACATTTGAATTTGCCATTTTTGATGTGTTGTTCGTGTATCCAGTTTTGTATTAGTGATGGAAGATTTACTATCTGAATATCAGCCATCTATGATATTTGCTTTTGATTTTAATTTATACAGGGTTTAACAAAACAACCTAGCTTAGTAATACTTAAGGAGGTGCTTCAGACCATCAAACTGAACAACTTTCACTATGGAGCCAAATCGAAAAAAAAATACTGCTGTCCCATACGTTTTAGTCGAGTCGGTACTGCAGTTTTGTATGGGACAGCTATTTTTTTTCTATGTTGGCTCTATAGTGAAACTTGTTCAGTTTGATGGTCTGAAGCATTAAGTATAACTAGGGTGTTTTGTTACATCCTGTAAATAGAAGGAAATAAAAAAATCACACTTACGCTTTGACCAATTCTTGTAATAATAAAACTTTTGCGAGCATTTAAAAATAAACTCTAAATAACATTTTAATTAGTATGAAAACATTTCAGCATTCCATGAAAAACAATGAATCCGTTCTTTCGTTTAAAATTCTAGATGTATTTTTTCTTTCAGCCAGTTCTGAAATAAGGTCAAAAACGACCAGCCTCTACTTGCCCGCAATCTATTTCTGGAAAGCAAATCTTTAACACCAGAAAATGTATTCTTTTGTTGCATTATGAAAACTAGCTTTAAATTTGAAGTTTCTAAAGCTGCGGATTCTTTTAATGTGGCCGAGCTATAGCCCAGTCATTTTACGGTTTGAGCTGGCACTAATTAAGATTTTTTTTTTTATGTAGAGAGCCAATTTGAGCCTAGAAATATAACAAAATTAAAAAATCACGTCAGCAATAGCTCCAAATTTAAAATTTAGCAATTATCTCGTTCTAGAAAACTTTGCATACTTCAAATAGTGTAAATATTTTTGTCTACTTAGAAGGCTTTAAAAAATACATTAGTATTTTCTAATGAATACCTCTTTTTTTTATTATTTCAATGCTGCATGCTTTAATTTATGAAGCAAAAATATTGTTAAATCAGAATACAATGAGTGTATTGGTATTAATATTATTAAGTGAAAAGCCTTCTGGGACAAAATACAGTTTTGATTTTTATGTCGCATAGCAAATTCTTTTTTAATACGTTTTCAGATGGTATTTTTGTCTCTAAATGGTGCCGCTTACTACCCCTCCTAACAAAACTCCGTAAAATGACTGGACTACTAGCGGAGGGAGGCGATGCGCTTTTCTCTTGCCAATGATATTTGGGAAGGCCGCGAGTTCTTCAATTTTGGATTTTTGCAGTATCCTCGTTTTTTACTATTGAGTAAGATAAACATATAAACAATAATAATAATATAATTGAAGCATATAAACAAACTTTCGGCTATAAATAACAACACGTTTTTCTATTTATAACCAAATGTTTGATTATGTGCTACAAAACAGTTTGAAAGTCACTAAAGTTTGGTTATATTTAACACTAGTTTGGTTGATTATGTTTTTCAGTATACGGTGAGCCAACATAAAAAAATAGTTACGACGCCTTCTATATGATAACGAGACACTGGTTAACTCTTACTTGAGCTAAGTGACATTGATTTAAAACTCTCAAGAGTGAAATCTGTTTTATTTCAAACGCCGTATTTTAAAAGCGAAAGCTCTTTGAATTGGATTCATTTACATGAATCAGACTTTCAGATCGAGAGGACGAGTTATCTTGATCGTCTTTCATCTATTACAGGAAATTGGTAAGTAGGAGACTTCGTAAAATTACTGAATATGTACCTATGCAAAAAATACAGGTACACTGAAAATTTTTTCAACCAAACTAGTGTTCAATATAAACAAACTTTAGTTACTTCCAAACTGTTTTGTGGCACTTATGTGCTGTTTTGTAACACGTTTTGCTATTTATAGCCAAATGTATATTGTAATTATTCAAACACTTGGTTATAAATAGCAAAATGTGTTGTTATTTACAGCCGAAAGTTTGTTTATATGCTACAAAACAGTTTGAAAGTCACTAAAGTTTGATTATATTTAACACTAGTTTGGTTGATCATTTTTTTCAGTGTAATATAATTATGGCATCGTCAATAATCGTCATGATTATCGCACCGAATTAACGTCATGGAGAAATATGGAGGAGTCCTATGTCGGAAGGCGGACTGATCAAGGGCTGTGATGGATTAAATTACGATGAAAGCGCTGAATCTCTTCGATAAGTAATTAGGTACGTAAGGAAATCCGGTCTAGATGCAGGCTCAAACTATAGAAATTGATAGAAAGAAAGCTAACATTTTAGACATTCTACTCCGGTTAACCATCGAGTGGGATGCCCCTCAAGACCGGCCGAAATGCCCCACGAGAACAATATAGCCCTCAGACATTCGGCTGGGTTGCCACCAAAAGTCAGTCGCTCCAGACTAGGACCTCCTCATGCTCTTTAAAGTACGAACGACTCTACCAGTATCGTCAACTATAGATACACCATAGCGTAAATACAATAAAGTGGGTGCGCTTAGTGGCCACGTTGGGTCTATGCTTGCGCGGAGTGCGGGGGGGCTCGCGCTGTGTGCGTAAGGGCCACCGGCCGTTGGGGTACAGCGCGCAGCTGAATCGGTACTGGGACCGCGCTCCCCGCCACCCGCACCCCCCGCACGATAGGCCTGTCGCGACCCGAGAGCGTCCTCACTATTAGTATATTCACTTTGGTTACACTTATAATGGTATCCCTAATTGAAATGCATACAGTCAGAAAGCAAGCTCTCTTGAGATCTAATATTCAATTTAGTAAAGTCTTTTCATTTATTTTAAAACAAATGACAATCAGTCCGACTTCGGACGGAATAGAAAGATCTTTGGGAGCACAACACTTTTAGTTTAAAGTTATATTATTAAAGCAATGCAATCTTTCCAGACAAGAGTGGTCGACCCGGCTTAACTTGAATATAGGTACTTAATTATATTTATAAAAATTCAAATAAACTTATAGGTTTTAGTTCTAAGACGTTTTTAACATATTTTATTCATATTTTTTATGTTAGATAGTTCCATTTAGTCTAGGCACGATTGATTTGTGTGTGAATATTTATTTCATAAAGGATTTGAGGGTAAAACCGTATCATAAAATATACATTTACAATCATTGGTCTTATTTGAGCTAGAATGAAATATTATGGAAAGGGCCTACCTCAACCTTGCGTTTAATATTTTATCTTCAAAATTACAGACGATGGTCGTGACGACATAAATCGAGGTTCTAAAGATAGATTTTTATATCGATTCTGTTATGAATAGTGTTGCAAAGAACTCGAGTCCTTGTGAATTTTATAAGACTCTACAATAAAGACTTTAGTCTTCTTTGAATTGACTCCAGCCGGGCCTAGTAAAGTATTCGAGAGTCTTTAAGAATATACTCAAGCACACATTATTAGACTTTATTTTTAGATTTTTTCTCAATGAATCGGTTGTTGCCATGGCCATGTCGAAATTAACTCTCTTATTATGACACATTTTTTTCCAATCAAGTCAGTCTTTAAGATCCATTCACTACGAAAATGTGGGCTTAACTTGCCGTAAACAAGCACAAAAGCAAAAATAAGATACGAGCCCTAATGCAATTATTTTTCAATCAATTTATTCTTAATGTAGCAACAAAGACCATGCTGAGTTCAGGCCTATGGGAGATGTACTTAAATAAGTCAAGTCTTGCAACTTATCATACGAGTCCTACTAAATAAGTCTAACGAGACTCGAGTCCTTCGCAACACTAGCTATGAAACCCCTACCACGTACCTACTCGCCCACAAAAACTTGGCAAAAACTTTATTCCTCACTCGCTAGTGTTAATATTCTAAGCAGATGTGCATCGGGATTGAAGAGGGACTCTGGGATTAGGAAACTGAGTAGTCAGAAAGCGTAGATCTAAGCTGTCTGCTGCGACAAGCAGCTTAGAACTTTCTTGAACCAGTAACTGGTTTCAAGATTTCATTTCAAGAATTTAATAATTGTATTAATACTCAGTTATACCTTTTAATACATCGGAAAAGAATGTTAGGAACAAGAAACAATCTAAGTATCAGGAAAAACTTTCAGGTTGTTTCAAATAAAATAGCTAGGTAGCTAATTTCAATACCTATCCAATAGTTTCTGAGATATTGAGAAGCAGAATGAATTTAGTTTTATTTATTGAAGACAAACTTGCCCCGTTGACGCATCTGTGTAGGTATGTTATCAAAAGAGTAGGTACAATGGTAGGGGCTTCATATTTCAGTATTCTAGACTAGTTAAATAGAAATAATTTCAATGAGGTGGACTGTCTAATCAAATATTAAATAGCCCTTTACTGTCTTAACCTAGTTTTAGTTCTAAACGAATGAAAATAACCTTAAATTATGATCTCTATTTACATAAATAAGTAGATATTTTATTAAATTATTTGGCCATATATGATAAATGCTACTTTTAAGGATAGATTAGGAATTAAGAAAGGTAAGATCTAGATTTAATTGAAATTAGATTAGAATACATACAAGGACGTTTTTGATAGGGCAAAACTATATTAAACCTTCTGAACGAAATGCGTTTCGAGTTCACGACATATTCATCGAAGGCGATCTATTGTTTGCCGTCCATACAAAAAGCACGATTACCTGGTATTTTTTACCACGTCGATGAGAAAGGATTTTTGTATGGACAAACCATCACTATCGCAGTCGATCAATGTGTCATCCTGCCTCCGTGGTCTAATGGTTAAGAGCACTGGGTCGTGGGTTCGATTACCACAGGGGACACCTAGTGATATGTCACTTTGTGCGTTTTTCCCCAGTTGGTTAGGACATTGCAGGCTGAATCACCTGATTGTCTGAAAATAAAAACGATTCCGTGCTTCGGATGGCACGTTAAGCCGTTGGTCCCGGCTACTATCTCTGGTGGTAGTAGTCGTTACATAAAACTACGTCAGAGGCCGTAAGGCGGTCTGTAAAAACTCTGACCCCAGGGCTCTGCCCACACGATAAGAAGAAGAAGAATGTGTCATACGTAACCCTTAAGATGCATTCGCAACGGCACCGTTTTTTTTCGAATGCACAATTACAGCTCAGGGAGCAGCTACTTCTTATTACTGCGGACTATGGGGGGACCACGGAAGCACGGAGGGTCTACCGAGCCAGTGAATGAACTTAAGTAACCGACCTAGGGGCCAACCAACAGAATAGGTACGGACCTCGGTATATGACGTTGATACGCGGCGGATTGTGTAGCCGAGATCGGTGAGATCTGGCCCTGTGCTCGGACTTTAGATTTTCAATATATCGCGACCGTTTTGGTCTGAACTTCATTGTAATAGAGTTGACATTGGAACGAAAACGCTCACGCAATCGCGAAGTTCGAATGTCAAAGGTAGAGGCCCTGCACTGATGTCGATGAGACAATGAATACATTTCAAGGTCAATTTATGGTTAGCACTGTCATTATACTTTACGACGTCAGTATTGCATTATACTCATTCATTCACAGGTCAATCACCAGCAACCTGCCTACCCTAACAGCGAATTAAGTTAGGGTACCTACGCCTGTCCCCCGCGCGCCGCGACCGCTGTTCTGGTACCGTCCTGCGAGGATATAGTAAGAAGACTCAAGACTGCCCAATTTTAAACACATTTCGTTCATAAGGTTTAGAAATTTTTTAAAAATGTCAGGACTCTTATGTTTTTGTTACCTACCATAAGGTTTAGAAATTATTTAAATTCGACGGCAGATGACATATTTTACAGCCTGTAGGAAACTTATTAGTTTTCTATCGTATTGAATTCTATCTGAATTTAGAACTTAAAATAATTACAGTAAATTACTTTGATAAATTCGAGGCGCTAGAAAACTAATAAGTTTGTGAGAGAATTGTACTTTTATATTGATACATTTAAAAATAGACTTTAAAATATATAATTTAAATCTTAAAGTAGCACCACACGTCTAAAATTAGCGTCGAACGCCCTATACAAATCTACTTTTAAGTTCATAACTTATCGTATAGAGTAGATATGACGAAGAGAAAGAGAGATAAGGATACTAAACTACTGGAAATATCGAAAGATTAATAGCTTAGCTTTAGAATAAATAGTTACATTAATTGGTACCATTCTGTTTGCTCTTCATAACTTAAGATAGTGGTGATTCTTAAACAATGGTTCATAGAGCCTTAGGAAACGTTTAAAAAGAACGTTTTTACGCGTTAGAACCAGGATTTTAGAGAGCGTTCCAATCATCATAAATTCTAGCTGAGAAGGCTTTAAGAAGTTAATCCACAAGTTAACAACTATTCCTGATTAGTCTAAATATGTTTCTCATGTTGTGGTTAAACTAATCTTTGGGTATCAATCAGATGTCTTTTCGTGCAGTACAGCTAGTTTCTGTACTTAATCTAGAGGTGTCTAGAGGTAAGTGTAATTTGGCAGGTAAGTATAACTATTAGAAACAGGTAAGAAAAAAATGGCAAGCTAATCTGAAGAACCATAGTTTTAAATTGGATAGCATCCCACTAGCCTTCAGTCCATAGATAGACACAAAACAATTAGAAATATACTTTAAATTCTTCGGCGAATTTAATTAAGATTATGCTAAACAAAAACTTGCTATACGTCGGGGCACGGATTTTGAGCGCTGGCCTTGAACTTGATTGCGCTGAACCTTATGTACAAAGATCTATGCACTATTTTCGTCTAAATACACTCGTTCCAGCGCTCTAGACCGTGTCCGATCGTATCCATGCTGCGATGTACATTGATAGGAGTTACCTACAAAATTTCTATTCATCCCGGATTGAGGCAAGACCGTGAGTTTATGTGGACAAATAAAGACTGTTCATAGATTGATGAATTTCAATTCATTCACAAGAAACATTGATTGAGAATCACCACCTCACACTAATTTCCACAAGTTCAATACAAAAAACTAAACGCTATGCACAAAACAAAACTTAGTCCACCACTTCACACGTTAGTAATAGTAAGTCTCCTAGGACTTCTTGGTCTATTCAAATTACCCCCCGACCCTCTCACATGGACCTGTACAGAACCGGCTGGCATGTCGACTGCGGAATGAAGACTCGCAGCTCTTGAAGTTCTCGGTGAAGGTACGCATACTCTCAGGTCTACTGCACTGTGGAGACTGGCTGCTCTGGAAGAGCGGGAGTTGTGGGAGCGGTCCGAGGGGGGGATGAGGGCGGGGAGGTCGGCTGCAGAGCGGGAGCGGCGGGGGGGACTCTCTGGTATGAGCGCCATGCCACAGACGCTTCCTACGAAGACTGAGTTCTGAAAAGAAGGGATAAACTTCAGTTTTGTTATCACTGTCAAGGCTAGGAACTGTGAGGTTAGCATGTAAAATACGTAGGTATCAGAATTAATTCCATCATAGAATAAATAGCTCATGGATATTGACCATTCGCTGCCACCGCCACCACGCTACCGCCACATAACAGCGCTAAAGTATACCCACAGATTACCCTCTATAGCAATATATAAGCAACGCGAGTGAGCGATCTCGAAGTAATGCGACCTTGAAAAGGCCAATCATGTTGCATTGTTTCGTGCCCCGCCATGGGCGGATCCAGGATTTATTTTTGGGAGGGGCACAAGTGCCATACTTGTAAAGAGTGTCACTCATCAAAGACAAACAAGAATAACTATAAAATACTTTTTACAAATGTTTAATAACGAAAAATTACATGTTTAATAATGATAGTTTTCTTTTATGTTTTCTGCTAAAGATATCTAGTACTTCTTCAGCGTTCATAATTGAAGCAATGTCTTGATGAATATGCATTAAGGCCAATCCATTTAGACGATCTTCTCTCATACTGCTGCGAAGATATGTCTTCAACCGTCGTAAGGTGGAAAAAGATCGCTCTGCAGTGCTGGTTGTCACAGGAAACGTGCACAATAATTGACACAGGGTTCTTATATTCGGCAGAGTCGTTGCTCTTTTATAGGCATCTGCTGGTGACTTGGGAATATTTTCTCTCATCTGTTGCCAAATTTGCAACTCTCCCTTCAAAGCTAAAAAACAAGGTAGATCATCTTTATAAACTTCAGCACCTTGCAAAACATCCTCTATATCTTCATCACTTATGTTATGAGACAGCAATTTTTGCAGCTTTCCTATTCTTTGCAGCTGAGCTCTAGGAAATCGAGAGGACATTTCATTTAATAAATAATCATGGAAAGGAATATACACAGAAAGTCGGTAATATTCTTCGACAGACTGAGTCTGGATGTTTGGTCTATTTGTTTGACGGCCAGTTATTCTGCGGACCGTGATTTCGGTTCCAATTTCATTAGCGAGGGCCTCAACCCTATTGAAAAGTTTTTTAAATGCATCCGTGCTAATTTCACGTTGTCTCTGCAGGCTGGCTGTGGTCGTATCGACAAGCTGAGCTGCAGAAAGTATATCAACGTCAATGGCTTGTAATGATCGAGATAAAGGGAGTGTGATTCCCAAAATATCAGCGAGGATTACCAAGCTAACAAGAAATTCTGACGAAATTATAGCTTGGAGCAGCGAAAACGCAGGTGTGGCACGCCTGTCCCCTTGATCAGCCATTTTTTGCAGAACTCCAGGAAGATATGGCAAGACGTCCAAGAATTTCAAAACGGCTTCATGTCGTTCTACCCATCTGGTCTCACACATTTTTTTAATGTATTTTGTTTTTCCTATGGCACTTGAGCTTGCATTTCTTCTCTCAGAAGATGCATTCGTTTGGCTGACTCGCGGAAAAAGGTTGCCACGTTTGAGATCACCCCCACAGCATTTCTTATGCTGGGTACGGTGCATGCTGTGCTGATTGCTAAATTGAGTCGGTGGCTTGCACAATGGGTGAAAAAAGCTAAAGGCTGAATTTTGGTTATGCACGCCTGTACACCTTTTATTTTTCCGCTCATGTTAGCTCCTCCATCATATGCTTGACCCCGGCACAATGTAATATCCAGGTTTAGTTTTTCTAATTCCTGCATAATATGGTGAGCAATATTTTCACCGGTAAGGTTCACAACTTCGACAAACTTAAGAAAGTGTTCTTGTATTTCATACGTATCTACATTGAAATAGCGAATGCAAATGGTCAATTGTTCACATACAGAAACATCTGTGGTCTCATCGGCTATAATAGTAAAATATTTAGCTTTTTTAATTTTGTCCACTATTTTGTTTGTGATTAATTCCTCACAGCATTCAATCAAGTCATTCTGTGTCGACTTGCTAATGTAGGAAGCGTTTTTAGCACATTTATTTACATGGTCGAGCAGTATCTCATCTCCAGCATCGATTCGGAACTTTAACAACGCTCTAAAGTTGCCCTCTCCAAAAGAACTTTCCGATTCTAAATTACCGTCATCCCTGTGTCCTCGTAATGCTATGTTTTGCATTCCACATAGTAAAACTGTTTTTATGGTAGGTATGAGTTTTTTGCGATTTTCTTCAACCGTTTTTCTTTCCTGTGATCTCATTTGGACAACAACGTCCATTGACTTTCCCTCAAATACCATCAAAAAATTTTGAGACGCTACCATATTGCCTTGGTGATATTTCGTGTTCTCATGGTGTGTGATCGTTTCAATGGCTTTTTTATAAGTTTTCAGTGGTTCCGTCACCAACTTCCCTAGCTTCACATCATTAGTGCCTGCTTCACGCCGACCGAAAAGAATGCATACTTTGCACAATCCACCACCAGCAATGTTGCTATATGCAAGCCATTCATTTTTCTTTAACCAGCTCATTTGAAAAGACCGTTTTTTTTGCCCTCATGAACCAGTGGAAACTTGAAATCAGTTGTGGGCTGCCAGGTATTTTTCATCCACTGGTACTTTTCTTCATCGGTATGAACAGGGCCACCTTGCTGGTTATTAAGAAGTTTACCTGAAGGTAAAGAAATTTAATACTAAATTAATAAGCTAAGACAAACACATTTACGAAGTATTTGGTTAAAAAAGGCAAGCTTAGAATGCCAAACAGCGGGGCTAGTACGCCAACCCGCAATAGCGTGATATAGCGCTATCACGCTTCCGCTCTCTTTTTATTTGCGAGTGAACGAACGAAATAAGACTAAATTTGACAGATATGGATGTGTTAAATGTCGAATAAGGGACTATTCAGACCTACTGGCTCGCTTCGGTCCGGCCCGGAACGGAGCCGTACGATAACGTACGCGTGTCGGAGCGAGCCTTACGGCTCCGTACGGCTGCCGCGGCACCGAGCCAACGTGAAGGCAGTCGATCGCATGCCAACGGAGCCGTCGCGACGCGACGCGTCGGGAAATTTGAACGGAAACAATATGCATAAGTTGCATGCAAATATGAACTGTAATTCCTGTTTACATATTTCACTATCCTTTGCCGCATTAAAAAATGCCGTCCGGGCCGGGCCGATGCGAGCAAGTCGGTAGGTCTGAATCGTACCTAAATGTCGCTATCGCGGGTTGGCGTACCAGCTAGGCTGGTCTTTCTACCAGCTACCCTGGCCTGGATAAACAAAAAAAAACATTAAACTTGTGATACATACCTATGTCTCGCTTCTGCAACATGTAACTTACTAATGGATTTGTACATGTAGACGTTGATGTTGAAGATGCCACAAGTGGGGATGCATATGAAGAGACACCATCAAATTCATTTGTATAGTCTAAAACCGTCTCTGTAAATGCATCGTCGGTTTTTTGTTTTTTTGGAAAGAAGAACGCATTTATGCTCTTTTGTCTTTTCCTGTCTTTGTCACTCATTTTATTATTATTAGTTCACTACAATAACGAAATGTATTTGAGTTCTCGTAACGAGCGCACAGCACAACACTATTATTACTGCTAAAAAGGAAAACTTAATAAAAAATGTTCCGAATAATTATAATAAATTGAAAGTTGTATGTTATTGACTGGCCCGTTGTGTCCTGACTGACGTTGACGGTTCCTTCCGGACTTCCGGGTTCGTATCCCGCCCCGCGCCCTAGACCCGCCACCGTCGCCCAATTTCCTACCTGGAACATACCCTCGACCATGAAGCAATAAACCCTTGACGGACAGGACGCATCCCACGCAAGTCGGTTAGCCAGAGTTTTTCGGTCGATGTTGATTTGCAACATGTGGTAGTACGCCCAAACTTATGTATACATGCAAAAAGAAACGAATATTATTATAACGGTATGCCGGTATTGTATTAATATTCTTGTTTAATTTGAACCGTCTGGGGGGGGCCCGTGCCCCCGTGCCCCCCCCCCCCCTGGATCCGCCCTTGTGCCCCGCTACCCGCACCTACCGCCAAAAATGGTGACTTCGGGCCCGTACAAAATTTTCATCATGCGGTATCTATTGGGGGTAATCTGTGAGTACACTTGTGCCGAAAGATTTATCGTTGGCGATTCTAATCACATCGGACTGGCGCGAACGGGCAATCAATTTACAGTAAATGTCTACTTCAGCCTAGTTGCTAAACAGGGTCTGATATTGTTAGCTGTAATTGGCCATAATTACAGTACAGAGAGATTATTATCAATTGCGCTCAAGTCATGACATGATGATACGCAAATCCCTTCGCTACGGTAGCAAATGACGTTCCATTTATTTGACACAATGGTAGAGGAAGCGAGCGATACCTTTTCTGACCGATGTGTCTCATTCACAATTTCAAATACAAATCAAGCCTCGTATCCACTAGGCAACAATTGAAACGCAACACGTGATGATCAACATGTTCGGCAACGTTGCAAAACAACAACAAACAATTGCATCTAAGTTGAAGTTCCGCGACGTCGCGCGTTGTTTTGCAACGTTGCGGAACAGGTTAAGAGGGGGTCATACCTATTTTGTCTGTTTTCGAACCGATTTTTGAGAACCAAATTATTACATTTAATATATATAGTTCACATAACAGTGTAGATACGTTCTTTCTGCAGGGCATCTAACCGTTGAAAACACGATTCTATTAAATTTTCTCGATAGAAAAGAGGAGCAAAGTAAGCTCGATTTCAGATTTATAACCAGTTTTACAAGAATCACACTACACCATTTCTTCTGAATATACCATCATTTGAAAGGTAAATAATTATAGCAGGGCTTCTAACCGATGGATTTTTCCCCAAACACCCAAGAGAAAAGATATTGATGAAAAATGCGTTTTTTTGCGATCTTGCTTTCAATTGAAGCGGGATGGCTAATTGCGAAAGTTTGCTTGTTAGAAAGACCCAGCCTTAAGCGTCACATGTTGCGCGTCAATTGTTGCCTAGTGGGGATACGCGGCTTCATACTATTTAATCTTCCAACGCCGTAGCCGCAGCCCCGCTTCCTTTCCGGCTTCTATTTGACGAACTCTCTAATGGTTTCCTAAATAAAACTTATTTAGGGCACAAAGGGCTTATACTTATTTAGAACATTCGCACGAAGCCTGCTTTACGTAATGTTTGCTATCATAACCATCTTGACTTAGCTGCGCGCGGTTTCGTAATCTTCATTTCCTTCGTTAGGTCAATCTTGTTTTTAAGGCTTAAGGCATTCTTCAAGGACTATATTAGCTTAACAACCTTGGATGAAAATTTCTAAAGTAAGTAAGGCAAAGACTATAAAATTTGCACAAGTCGGGCGAGCTGTTGTCGGCACGCAAACAAGACAGGAGTCTTTTTGAGCGGTTTTATTTGCTTACTCAGCTTACTGTAAGCTTGAATAAGTATCGTTCTTTTAGGTAATTTACCTAATAAAAGATGTGCGGACTGAATAAAACACTTGCAAGAATTTCATAAAATGTAGTCAATGACGTAGTTATTCGGGTTTTGAATGATAGGTACTTCTCGACGCTTTTACACCTGATTTAACTAGGCTGTGTGTTCATGGATGAAATTAGTTTATTCAGTCTAGATTGAATTAATGTGATCTATATTTAATTCGCATTTCTGCTTCATTTTCCCAAGTGCCCACGAGTTGAGGTGAGTCGCGTTCAGTCTAAGGAGTACTAAGCACTAGATTTGTATGCTTTCACTTGTTCGAGGCTCACTTCCACTCATTATCACTTGCACGAGAATCATCGTCCATCTATTACATATATCCTGATCCCCACGATCTTCCTCTTAACTACGACTCCGCGAGGGTTGTCAGTGTCACAATGTAAAGTTAGGTAATTACCTGTCGCGGTCGATGAGAGAGGTAGCCGCAGGGTTGGTACGCCGGGAAGGTCGTTCCGCAGTCGTACGACATGTAACCGCGTGATAACGACGCTCGATGCTGTTTGAAACAGAGGAAAGAGATAATTAAGAAACCAAAAGATGAAGAAGAAGATGATGGTTCTTAAAACTGAAAGAGATTGCAAGATTTGGTGAAAAAGCAAAAAGTGCGGCGGAAGCTTTATTGGTTTGAAAGCTTGTCCTTTTAGGTCCGCCACACACATATGGAACTGCAATCCGGAATCCTGAATCAGGATTACGATTTCGTATAGATTTTCCCCCTCCACAATTGCGTTCGGAATTGCGCAGGTATCAAATCCTATACAAAATTACAATACCGATTCGGAATTCCGGATTTCAATTCCGTATGTGTGTGGCGGACCTTACAGGTAGGCCGATTTGAATCGACTGCCCGCAATCTTTTTTTAACCTTTGATTTAAAATACCTAGATAGTCCAATGAAGTATCAATTCATACAGACTCAAGGTACAGAAATATTTTGAGAGAGTTTTTGGATGAGTTTACAGTGGCCTTAATAAACTGAAACTATTTGAAATTCATGAAACATTCATGAATCAAAATACTGAAGTCTGTTTCAAAGGTGATTCGCATTGCAATAATTTGCTCCTTTATTGAAAAACTTTGGTGTGGAAAAATGGATGACATTAATTATTGTGAAACTGTAATATTTTAAAAAGAAAACATTAAAGTGTAGCACAAAAAGTGCAGTGGAAACAAGTCGAAATCTACGATAGTTTTAGGGGAATATCCATTTGTATAGCCTGGCAGTGAGGCTACGAATGAGACTACGTGTCAACTCCAATCCAAGGTAAAAATACTAAAGCGCCAATTTACCAAATGGCGCTTCAGTCTTTTTACCCCTACCCCTTTACTTACATGAGGTGGCACCGACACAGAGTTCTCAGCAAGAGCACAACTCTGTCGATGCTGCTGCTGGAACTTCGGCTGATATGGCTCCAGCATTCTGACACAAAAACATACACATTTTTATTTTTTATACAGTTTTGTGTATTTATTATTCTCGATTTAGATCTTGGTCCCACAGTGGAAGTTGTTTTTTTTTCGTCTATGTCAAATATCAAATTCTAACACTGTGAATAAATAACAATTACTCGTATTTTCTCTTTATGGTCAGTAATTTTAAGTTTACAAAGAAATTTACAGGTTCGCGAGTGACGCTACTCGCTTGAACAAAAATTGACCTTCGAAGATTTTAATTTTATAATCTCTAGACATCTAAAATATTCTTATTGAGACAATTATATCTCGAAATGGTTTTCAGCCCTCGTTTCAGCTTGACATATCGAATTCTCACCTAACAATTGCTGTTTTGAATAATAAAGATTCATGATTGGCGACCTCGAACCTTCGATCAAAGTCAATTGAATATCTTTGCTTCGAACCGAAAAAAATACTCTATAAAATGCCCCCGTAAATACTTGCAGTACCGACCGTGTAAAGGTCATAGAAAGCCAGCTGCATAAAATCGATTCATGTGGAAATAATTGGGAAGGCTTATAAGCAGAAATGGACTAGTTTCGATTGATAATAATGATAATCATTATATCGAAACTAGTCCATTTCTGCTTATAAGCCTTCCCAAGGCTTATAAGCAGAAATGGACTAGTTTCGATTGATAATAATGATAATCATTAATACTTCATCCAGGGCAGAACAAAATACGAAACGTAATCTCATAGAGGTCGGAAATCACTGAAAAAAGAAAACGCCCAATCCCGTTTCGCCTCAAAACTGGCGAAATGCCACAATAGAAAAGGATAATTTATGGCGATCCTTGGGGGAGGCCTATGTCCAGCAGTGGACGTCCATCGGCTGAGATGATGATGATGATGATGAATTTTCATTTCCTTGGGAAGTATATTCCTTGTTTTTTGTGTATAATTTTAGCTATCATACTATTTGTATCTTCTTTGATCATACTCATTCGTTAGCTGTGAAACGGTCCCTATTCTATTTACCAGAACGTGGTTTTACTGTTTACTAATTATTATCGAAAATAATTTATCCATCTCCTATAAAAAGTCCAAAGATGATCCAGAAAAGTTTACGAATTCCCCAACGTCTTTTTCTTTTATTTGCCCAAAAGCGTAGGTTTTGATAAGGTTCATAAATCATAGTAGGCACTTCGACTATGCGTGCCGAGATACTCATTCATGCCATACAACATTCATGGACGAGTTTCATTGAGGTCTATTGATTTACTGCTCATTCGTGTTTTTGTTCACATTTATGTTCCGTAGATTATTTTAATAATAGTTTTGTTCTTGTTGTAAAATACATTTACAACAAGAACATCACGACATACATGTCGAAAATGAAATTCACCTTAGAATCAATCCATAACGATAATCAGACTTGTTAGCCCAGTCATTTTACGGAGTTTTGTTAAGAGGGGAGGGGATTAATTATAAATGAGACATTACCTATACCTACTGTAATCGGCACCATTTAGTGACAAAAAGATTATCAAAAACTTTTATCTATACATATAATAAAATTCTAAACTTGACGTGAATGTACATTGCAGATATTTACAAAAAAAAATATTGGTGGCGTTAAGAATACGTAATGGAATGCATTGAGACCATTTTTAGAATTTTTGTATGTTTGTCTGTCTATCTGTCTGTCTGTTTGTCTGTTTGTTTGTGCGCGCATCACTTAAAAACGGCTAAACCGATTTTGATGGGTCATTCACAAAAGTATAGGACATAGTTTGGATTAACATTTAGGCTTTGTTTCATCGCAATCGGTTAACTCCATCAAAATATATGAGTATTTAAAGTCAGTGGTCCGTGCGTACGGAGTCGCGGGCGCCGCTAGTATTTTTATATTTCTAGGCTCAAATTGAGGCAAGTCCTCACCGACCAGCTGGACACCGAGGCTGGTCGCTTGGTGTGGATCCGCCTCATGAGAAGCCATCGACTCGATAGAAGAATATGGTTGGCAGCTTTAAAAGGCCTCTTAACTCTGCAACAGTAGCACCCTCGACGACGATGTTAGCTCTCATTTTCATAGATAACTCAGAACCTATCGTGCAACTAATGTGCAGTGGAATATAGCAATGTTACTACGTACAGCTTATAGACGCACCTGATCTTGCCCCAACGGTTAAAGAAGAGGGCTATGGCTGCTACCCAGAGGAGAAGCACGAAGGCCACTATGAGAGCTTCTTCTGCTCTTACTACTACGCCGCTGCCATCTGTTGGATGAAAATGTTATTATTTATTAACACCGTTATTGCACTCACGCTCGCGTTCAGTCTATCTTATTTGCTCTGGTAAATGACGTTCCTGAGTGTCAGAAAAGGATGGAGAGACAGAAAAAGGCGATGCGGTGCTGCCAGATGAGGTTCAACCCTACTGTCAGGCTCGACGAATATCTATCCAGTGAAATATAGAAACACAATAGTAGATCAATTAACATGAAAAGAAAAACTCTAAACCTATTGTGGTTCTGGGCTAGAATGGACATTATTGCGTCTGGAAGGTGTCGTAAAACGAGGTATTCCAGTAAAAGCACCAATTTTGAGTTGCACCAGAGTTTGAGCACCGAAGCTATTCCAGGAAAAGCAATGATCACTTCTTGAGGTGTAATTGAAAAGTTTTAGTATACAGTGGTGTACAATTTTTTACACCCTGTATGTCCAGTAGTGAACGTCCATCGGCTGAGATGATGATGATGATGAAAATTCTGATCATCTCCGTGGAAAACTATCACCATATTAAGAAGGATCGTGTCGGTAATAGCATGGTAATAGCATTACTAGATAGATACTATTTCTTACACTGTGGTAATAGCTTGAAAACCGATAGCATTAAACTTTACAAACTGAAGAAAAGCAATTATAAAACTAAATGACTACAATTTGTTAAGAACAGAGCAAAGTTTTAAAACTGCTTTTGCAACGCAGCAGCCTATTTAGGTCGGTGGAGACCAATTAGAGACCGTAGCAGTTTTAATTTGTTTGTACTTTCTCTTCACCAAATCTTCATGATCAGTAGGTCTATCGTGGCAGTGTGACATAGCAAAGTCGCACCTTATGTCTCTTTCACTTGCTGCGTAGTAACGCAAGCGAAAAAACGGCGCGGTATAAAGTTGTCACGCGAATCATCATCATCATCCCTCAGGGTTCGGATTACCTCATTGATAAAATTAAACTAACTGACACAATCATTCTAATGTGCTACTGCTTTTGAAGAATAACATTATGTTGACTTTTCTATACAGGGTTACTTCGGAGACAGTGCGCAAATTTTACGTTTATAAAGCTCATTCAAAATAAAGAGACACGTATTTTTTTTACTTTAATCATGTTTCATACAAAAATATAAGCGAGCCAACCAGAACGGTCCCACGCTAGTCTCATCCACTGTTTGCCGGTTAATCTACTAATGTCATCCGACCACCTAGCTGCTGGTCTGCCCACTGACCGTTCCACCTCCACGGCTGCTACTCTGTCACTGCCCTCGTCCATCTCCTATCATTCCGCCTGGCCAAGTGGGACACTCCACTTCAGATAATGATGACTCCATCATGATGATGATGCCAAACTCACCGATGTCAACTAGGGAGACGTTGCCACGCATAGTGGAGTAGTTGGAGGGAGGGTGGAGCCGTAGCACCACCTCGGCCGGTGGACCTCCCGTCGCGCCGCTCCATTCTGTGTAACGTACCGATTTGTTAGTCGCTGTCAATGTCATTCAACATTTGTTAGTAAAAACGAATGGTGGACACTGGTCAAGCATGCATAGAAATGGGGTGCCGACTTTTTTGAAAGCGTCAAAAATGTTATAATTGGCCACTGAATGTAGGTTTATCTATTGTTTGCTGTTTTTCCAGGTTGAGAGACAGAAACGCCAAGAACTTTATTCGTTGAACATTTTTATAGAATAGAATAGAATAGAATAGAATTATTTATTTCATATTATCAAATTCATAATTACATGTTACATAAAAATAAAAATGTCAAAGGATAATATGATCGTCAAGAATAAAAAATAAAAAAATAAAATAGAACAATAAAATGTCAACATCACTAATATAGAGAGTAACAATGTCAAATAAATAATGTAATACATAAGAAAATACAATTCAATTTAAATAAAATGTCGCTACAATTACTTATTGTAGTCTACTTAAAGTCAAACAAAAGAAATTCGTTTACAGAATAAAATTCACCATCCAGCAAAAGACTTTTTAGTTGGCGATAAAATGATTCGTCATTGGTTACATTCCTCAGATGTTCAGGGAGTCGCTCATAATAAGTCGGACCTATTATTCGTGGGTTTTTAGAAGCCATTTCTGTACGACGGGACACGCTAGCCAGTCTTCCCGCGTTGCGTAGTGAATGGCCTCCACCTACACGACGATTGAAATGGGTAATATTCCGACGGACATATGAAATAATTTCAAATAAATATAGACTGGGCATAGTCAAGATATGCTTTTCTGCAAAGTGAGTCCTACAAGTTTGACGGGGCTTAATACTTTCCATTATACGTAGTGCCCGTTTTTGTAATATAAGATATTTATACAAATAAGGTACTACCTGATTCTAGGTATATGAATGAAAAAACTCATAATCCATTGGGTATCGATCCCCGTCCGCATGTTACAAATAGCACTCCAGTTTTTAGAATGACTACAAAAGAAACCCGAGTTAATTTAAAACTACCGCAGTTAATTATTGAACAAGGTCCAAGACACGGCCCGAGGGAAATAAGAAATCACTTTGCCAAGAACTTTTAATAAGAATATAACTAGCTCACGGGAGGGAAGCGGATTTATAAAATATGGAATGGAATAACCCGATCCCTGATGACTTACCTTTAAAATTATTATGCATGATACTTGATTTTATCCACAGTTTTGTTCGTTTACTCATTATGATTGCCTATCCTATAGTTAACTAGGTTATTGTATCCTACTAATATCCTACTTCCTACTAATATTATAAACGCGAAAGTTCATAATATTAGTAGCTTAGTAGTACCATCCATCCATACTTACAAGTATGGATGGATGGATGGATGGATGGATGGATGGATGTGTGGTCGACCACCTTCGATATGAAAACGCCTGGTCTAGCACATTTAACTAACTATTAACTATCGCCGGATGACGCCCTGATTACGGCGGTACTGTGAGAGTGGGACGCAGATCGTAGACCGCAGAGAGCAGGCTGAGGCAGCTGATCTTGATGGAGCAGGGAGCAGGGTTCTTCAATGAAAGAGGTTCTTCAGTTTTCTTCGCTAGCTTTTCTTCCGATGTTGCGCTGGAGGACTCGTTGCGACTGATTGATTCTGCGCTGTTTTGCGCGCCTATGTCCCTCCTAGCGCAATACCGTAAGGAGAGCCGTTTTTATTGTTCAAATTGGTTGTACATTTTCATCACAAAGTTCTGACATTTTAGGCTATATCTTAAAAACTATAAGGGGTAGTTCAAAGCTACGATGTTCTATAGAAAGAGCTTACAATTACCCGTATTTTGACATATAACAATCTATACTAGGTATGATACCCAGGTTTCCTAGTCAGAATAAAGCGGAAAAATATCAAAATTTTTGCCGCGCTATTGCAAACTATTCTATTTCTAGACTATTCTAGGCACTCTATCTATGACCTAGGGTTCTGACTAAGTGCACCTGGGTTATCCTCACCTAGCCTACCTATTTCTATGTTTCTATCTATATATCTATTATGTAAAATACGGGGTCAAAGTGCAAGGTGTAAACTGAACTTTAAAACTGCTATATTTTTCTATCTAACTACTCTAGTCTATATGTTGTGTGTGAAATAGGTAAGGATCATCTACTATTGTGTACCTAAGCTGCTAGATAGGATCCACCCATCACCTATCTTGAGAAATAAGGGTATGAAAATATCAGAAATAAAACGCCTAAAAAACAACTCTAAACAATGCAAAAACTTATTCTAACCTATTCTAACTATGAGAAACGATCAATTTTATTTGGAAAACCTATAACTATACCTATAACTTATAAAACAATAACAAAAAACTATAATAAAGAAAACTTAAAACTACGACTCTAAACACGTGAAAAAACTATACAAAACTATAACGAACTGTACAAATACGTTACCCCCAACATGACCAGTGCATTCCACAAGCAATAATCTACAAATAAACACTAAAAAAACAATAATCTAATTGGAATTTGCACTGATCACGTTGGGTGTCTGAACTCGCGAGGAAAAACCGTAGCGGCCCGCGTCGACGCGCGAATCCGGTAGCTCGATGTCGCGAACATTATCTCCCGCCGCAGCTCTCGTAGCTGGAACTTCTCGAGTGAGCGGCAGGCAGGCAGACCCGTAGATCATCACGGCGACTCGTTGGCAGTGGGCAGGATCACCAGCTTCTTCGTGGGCCGCCGCAGGACTCCCTTGTTGGTGCGCACGTCGACTGCTCGTACCTCGCCGTCGGGACCGGGGAAGGTGGCGATCACGACGCCTCGCGGCCAGATGTTGCGAGGCAGGGTCCCGTCTGCGATGAGGACCAGATCGCCCAGCTGGATCGCGCCACCCGTGGCGCGGGGCTCCCGCCGGTGTTGTAGCTCGGGGAGGTACTCGCGCACCCAGCGCGCCCAGAAGTGGTCGGCTAGCCGCTGACTGACTCGCCACTCCCTGCGCCCGCTGATGTCGCCGTCGGTGAACGTCCCGGGTTGTGGGACGCGTGATGGCCCGCCCAGGAGGAAGTGGTTGGGCGTGAGGGCTTCCTCGTCGTCCGGGGCCGTCGACAGGTGTGTGAGGGGGCGGCTGTTCACGGTGTGTTCCGCCTCGACGAGCAGGGTAGCGAGCACCTCTTCCTTCGGTGCGCGCTCGTTGAGTGTGGTGTACAGTGCGGTTTTGATGCTCCGCACCATACGCTCCCATGCGCCCCCCATGAATGGGGCGCTCGGCGGGATGAAGCGCCACCGGATGGCGCGCAGCGACGCCTCTTCTTGCGTCGCCCCGTCGATCGCGCGGCGAAGCTCGATGTCCGCGCCGCGCAGGTTGGTGCCCTGGTCCGACCAGAGCTCTGTAGGGCAGCCACGTCGTCCGATGAATCTTCGCAGCGCCATCACCGCCGAGTCCGTGCTGAGACTACCCGCGAGCTCTATGTGGACAGCTCGGGTAGTGAGGCACGTGTAGAGCACGCCGTACCTCTTCTGATGGGTACGGCCGACGGTCACTGTAAGGGGCCCAAAATAATCTAGGGCGGTAAAGGTGAAGGCCCGCTGATGATGAGCGAGGCGACTCGGTGGATGGTTGCCCGTAGATGGCTGCGCCGGCTTCGCCTTAGCGATGCGGCACCGTAGACATTGTTTCACTGCGCTACGAACGGCGTAGCGCAGTCGTAGCACCCAGTAGTGTTGTCGTATTTCGTTGGCCGTCGTCTCGAAACCGCCGTGGTGTAGCTGTGTGTGTACATGTGTGATGTACAGCTGAGTCCACACGTGGCCGCCGTCTATAATTGCAGGCTCCCGTTGACTGTAGCAGATGTCCGTAGCGGCGTCTATGCGCGATCGTAGTCTTATCACGCCGTCTCGATCGTAGATAACGGACAGCTGTTTGAGTCTGCTGTCTGCCGGTAGAGGGCGGCCGAGTCGCAGGGCATTCACCTCGTCTGCGAAGACCTCTTCTTGCTGAGCTCGAGTCCACAGGAGCTGGGCACGGTGAACATGGTGTGCTTCTATAGGTTTGTATGGCGATGTAGTCACGTCGCCCGTCACTATTTTCTTGACTATTTTCTTGCGATTTTCTTTCTTGTCTCCCCACGTCGAGTCGCTGTCTATATTTTTCTTCGTGCGTTTGCGGGCCGCGTTACAGTGTTGCGGCGCGCGTAGCAACTCGATGAACTGTAGCACTCGTGCGGTCGCTCGTAGCAGGCGATTGAAGTTGGAGAAAAGTTTCACGTCGGGTAGGGCTTCGCTGAGTCGTGTCGTTGACCTCGTCGTATGTAGTTGTTCTTCGGTAGTGTCGGCGACGTCTGGGCTACTATCTTCTGTCTCTGTTGGCCACTCACTTTCCTGTAGGTGTAGGAAAGGCGGCCCTACGAACCAGCGATGCGTCGACTCGAAGTTGATAGGCGTCTCTCTCGAAGCGTCGTCCGCGACATTCGCCTTAGTGGGGACCCATCTCCACTCCGTTGTCTTCGTAGACTCGCCGATCTCGGCGACACGATGCGAGACGAATGGTTTGTAGACACGAGGACCGTTGCGTAGCCAGGTGAGCACGGTGCGTGAGTCGGACCAAAACACGCGACGATGCGGCTTTATGTCGTGCTCGGCGGCGATGGTGTGTGCTAGGCGGGCGCCCAGCACTGCAGCTTGTAGCTCGAGGCGCGGGATGGACACTGTCTTCAGCGGCGCGACTCTTCCCTTCGCAGCGATGAGGGACACGTAGACACGTCCGTCGCTATCGGTCACTCGCCAGTAGGAGACGGCCGCGTAGGCCGAGCTGCTGGCGTCGACGAACGTGTGTAGCTCGATGGTCGTCGCGTGCGCTAGTTGGGCGTAGCAGCGTGGCACGGCTAAGCGTGAGAGTTGCTTAGCCTCGCCTACCCAACTCCGCCACGCCTCCGCCTCTGCTGGTTGTAGCTCGGTGTCCCACTCGATGCCAGAGCGCCATGTGTTCTGTAGCACTCTCTTAGCTTGCACGGTGATAGGCGTAGCGAGTCCCAGTGGATCGTAGATAGACATAACTACGCGTAGAGCCTCTCTCTTAGTAGGTGTACCGTCGAGTAGTGAAGTAGGCAACTTACGTTCGTTAATGTTGAACGAAAGCGTGTCGGTCTGCGTCCGCCAGACCATCCCCAATATCTTCTCGGTGTCGAGTTGCACTACTTCTTTCTTCTCGCCCGGCGCCAGCTGACCACGAACACGATGAGAGTTTGATGCCCATTTTGCCAGAAAAAAATTACCTTTACTGTGTATGAAGGCGACCTGATTCGAGACCCGTAGAGCTTCCTCTTCGCTGTCGTAGCTGGCTATGTAGTCATCTACGTAATGACTACGTACTACGGCGTTCACTGCCTCCGGGTATTTTTCTTTGAAGTACTCGGCGTTTCTATTCTTCACAAAAATAGCTGTACTAGGCGAAGAGGTGGCCCCGAATATTACGCTCTTCATGCGATATCCGGCTCGAAGGACCAAAAAATGTGGTCGACCACCTTCGATATGAAAACGCCTGGTCTAGCACATTTAACTAACTATTAACTATCGCCGGATGACGCCCTGATTACGGCGGTACTGTGAGAGTGGGACGCAGATCGTAGACCGCAGAGAGCAGGCTGAGGCAGCTGATCTTGATGGAGCAGGGAGCAGGGTTCTTCAATGAAAGAGGTTCTTCAGTTTTCTTCGCTAGCTTTTCTTCCGATGTTGCGCTGGAGGACTCGTTGCGACTGATTGATTCTGCGCTGTTTTGCGCGCCTATGTCCCTCCTAGCGCAATACCGTAAGGAGAGCCGTTTTTATTGTTCAAATTGGTTGTACATTTTCATCACAAAGTTCTGACATTTTAGGCTATATCTTAAAAACTATAAGGGGTAGTTCAAAGCTACGATGTTCTATAGAAAGAGCTTACAATTACCCGTATTTTGACATATAACAATCTATACTAGGTATGATACCCAGGTTTCCTAGTCAGAATAAAGCGGAAAAATATCAAAATTTTTGCCGCGCTATTGCAAACTATTCTATTTCTAGACTATTCTAGGCACTCTATCTATGACCTAGGGTTCTGACTAAGTGCACCTGGGTTATCCTCACCTAGCCTACCTATTTCTATGTTTCTATCTATATATCTATTATGTAAAATACGGGGTCAAAGTGCAAGGTGTAAACTGAACTTTAAAACTGCTATATTTTTCTATCTAACTACTCTAGTCTATATGTTGTGTGTGAAATAGGTAAGGATCATCTACTATTGTGTACCTAAGCTGCTAGATAGGATCCACCCATCACCTATCTTGAGAAATAAGGGTATGAAAATATCAGAAATAAAACGCCTAAAAAACAACTCTAAACAATGCAAAAACTTATTCTAACCTATTCTAACTATGAGAAACGATCAATTTTATTTGGAAAACCTATAACTATACCTATAACTTATAAAACAATAACAAAAAACTATAATAAAGAAAACTTAAAACTACGACTCTAAACACGTGAAAAAACTATACAAAACTATAACGAACTGTACAAATACGTTACCCCCAACATGACCAGTGCATTCCACAAGCAATAATCTACAAATAAACACTAAAAAAACAATAATCTAATTGGAATTTGCACTGATCACGTTGGGTGTCTGAACTCGCGAGGAAAAACCGTAGCGGCCCGCGTCGACGCGCGAATCCGGTAGCTCGATGTCGCGAACAGGATGTTTGTTCCGCTTTCACGCAAAAACTGCTGAACGGATTTGATGAAATTTGGCATACAGATAGCCCATGGCCTGGATTAACATATAGGGTACTTTTTATCCGGGCAACAGCACTGCAGGCAACAGCTAGTATGACATAAATATAATAGTGAGTTAGTTACTCTCTAAGCTCGACTTGCTACAACCTAAAATAGTTAGCTTACATTGAAAGTATTTGAAAAATAATGGTTACGTATACCTCAATCCAAATCACAGATTTTTTAATTTTTTGACTGTTTTTTCGAGCATCGCGCAAATACTTTTAGCCCGATTTTGATGAAGCTTTTATGATTGGTAGCTTATAGGTCGCTGTAAGCTTAAAAACTGGTACGATATTTTGTCTCCCTACAATCGATATTGGTTGAGCGGGTTCGTTTTCCGCAACTCGACGTCTTTATCTTGCTATGATGACGGGAGCCGGAAGCCGGAAGTGCGGACGAAGTCATGGTCAAATAATCTACTAAATGATAAATTCCTAAAAAAACGATGATGTGATTGAATACAAAATAATAGTACGAAGCTAAGGTACGAAGTCCAAAAACTGTGGCTTTTGCCAAAGTTATCGCATGAGAACAAGACCAGCTTGTTTAGTAAGCTTGAAACTTAATGAACAACCTCTACTATAGTTTGTAAAAATCCCCAAGAAGGGTTCACCCCTTGCTGCTGCAAGTATACAATAATTATACGAAGTTCGCTTTGCACGAGCTTAGTTAGTCGCGTAATAAGAAACTCTGTTAGGATCATAGAAAATTTAATAACGATAAAGGTAACGAAGTTCTAATTCTAAGAACTACCAGATTTAAGGGCCTTCTTCGCAGATTTGGTAAAAACAGCGTCTAGCGTTTTCCATTTTTTACGTAGTAAACAAAGTTATTTCAGAAAATAAAAAATAATTTTTCTAGATAAGAAGTTTATCTACAACTGGAGAAAATTTCACTGCTGTATGTGTAATGGTTTGTTGGTAATTTAATGACGAAGTACCCCTTTGCGCGAAAAAAAGGCTCGCGGCGTAGTAAATATAGAGCATTTCCTATATATTTTTATGAAAAAAAATTAATTAGTCTTAATTTTAATAGACCAAAGAACATATGTTCAGAATTTAGTCATAAACAAACTTACCGTTTTTGAGTAATGAACACTCAAACTTTCAGATTTTTTTCCCTAAAGATTTCTCATACTAATTAGTATGAAGCGAAAACGTTTCGTTTTCTCGAAGAAAACGAAGTTTCGAGTTTGGAGCCAAAAATTAAAAAATCAATATTCGAATATTAGTTATAGCTTTGTGATTGATAGTCTATTAAGAAGAATTGTTAGTGCATGCCACAATAATACAAGCTTTACCACTCTCACCGGCGGAGATACGCGAAGGAAGAGGTGACTGACTTCCTGTAGACGCTTTCTCCGTAGATTCTGGAACCTCGGTCCCACTTGTTACTGTATCTGTGAAATAAAAGTTAATATTAAAAAAAAAAGACAAGAATTTGCTAGTTAATCTGTGCGTTTTGTTTCTATGTTATCTCTGTTCTCTCTTATATTATATTATTTTTCATTTGGGTCAGAATGGACCACGTAATTTATCAGTTGAAGTTACAAAAATTTAGGTTTCTTTTGATGATTTTTAGTTAGCCGTAGCCACCTTGATATTTCAGGCATAGTAGGCCCACCGCTGTAACTCCTGTAAACCAGGATCAACATCGGCAACCCATAACACCACAGTGAAGTCCAGCGAGCCGGGATGACTAATCTCTAATCTGTCATGGAACCTAACTTGGAAGGTAGGAAGAGTAGGAAAAATAAATATCTGACTTCCCTCCATTGCAAACTGAAGACAGCATTGGAAAAGCATGGCTATTGGTAAGCCAACTCCAGATCGCCTATTACCACTTGACATTGTTATTCCTGCTATTCCAATTTGCAATCTGTGTCGCACTTCAATAATTTAATCTAAAGAATTTCCAGTCGATTGCGTCGCCATATCTATGAACAGTAAAGTTCTTCGGTTACTTTTAATGACTGGCTGGGCTTCCCTAGTCTCTTTCCGATCTCATTTATAGGTCAACGCTGTTGATCCTGGCTGCAAGGAACCGGTAGTGGATTAGAAGCCCTTTTATAATTCCCACAGTTGGAAGCACTGTTATTTGATAGGTTAATTTTACCAATTAGTGTCATGATAAGTACAGACGTGTGGGTTAGACAGTCATTAATCACGCACGATGTTTCTATTCTTAGCGAGTTATGAAATACCTATGCTCTGTGATTCTTTTTAGGAATGAGGAGATGCCTAGCTCTGTAAATTTGCAAGTTGCGAGGTAATGGGCTGGTTATTATCGCTGAAGAACTGACAACCGAAGGGGAGACCGGCTTCTAGAATTGAGACTAACAACTGGCTTGGCGACTAGGGACTGTTTGATTTAAATAAAATATATATACAGGGTGAAATTGATATCATTAGCATCCTTTTAAACTAAGAGACTACCCATCAAACTGAACAACTTTTACTATGAGAGCAAACCGATCGGAGCAAAAAAAAATCTTCTCTTCCATACTAAACTGCATCGCCTACTCGAGTCAATTGTATGCAACACCAGATTTTTTTTTCGCACCGATCGGTTTGCTCCCATAGCAAAAGTTGATCAGTTTGATGGGTAAACTCTTAGTTTAAAAGGATGCTAATGATATCAATTTCACCCTGTATATATTATACTAGCGGCCCGTCCCGGCTTCGCACGGGTGGACGTCTAATCTTTCCTAGCAATAAATATAGCCTATGTTACTCAGGGTGAATGCAGCTTTCTAATGGTGAAAGAATTTTTTAAATCGGCCCAGTACTTTTTGAGCCTATTCATTACAAACATACAAACATACAAAAATAGGTACAAATCTTTCCTCTTTATAATATTAGTGTAGATAATTTAGTTGCAAAGGTAAGTGTGTGCGCTAAATGCCCCTGCACCCTGCACTTCTGAATCTAATAGAACGGGAAACCGAAAAGACCACAGTTGGGGTCACATCTATTGCCTCATCGATATAAACATTTTGACTTTGACTCAGCAAGCTCTGTCATAGGCTTAAGACAAAACCCTAAACATCAATGTATACTGACAAAGACTCTCTCATGAACAACAAGAAGCAATATTCTGATTAGAATATCAAGTATGCCTACCAAAGACCACATCAAATGGTTCAATAACCTATATTATAGGTAGGCTCAGTTTAATTAATTACTCAAAATGTTACCACGCAAGTGCGGTTTTGGCTTGGTGGCTTCCAAGGTCTTGTATCACTCGTAAGTCGTAGGTACGTCCCTGGTTGTATGCCGACAAACTATGACAAGGCGACGTTAGGAATGCCAAGGGATAAGAGTTGGCGATTTCCTTTTTTAGGGTTCCGTACCCAAAGGGTGAAAACAGGACCCTATTACTAAGCCTACGTTGTCCGTCCGTCCGTCCGTCCGTCCGTCCGTCCGTCCGTCTGTCCGTCTGTCCGTCCGTCCGTCTGTCCTACCTATGTAACTTTTGAACCGTAATAGCTAGATAGTTGAAATTATCTTAAATTATGCGTTATTGCGGCGGATTTGTTAACAAATAATAAACATATCAAAAAGTTAAAAATTAAGGGGGGTTCTCAACAAGAAACTTGTTTTTATCAACGTTTTTTTTCACGCTCTATCGTAAAAATGGTAATACATACAAGCGTCAAACTTTGTGTGATTATAGAGCAAACTCTACAAAATAACAACAAATACTAAAAACCGGCCAAGTGTGAGTTGGTCTTGCGCTAAAGGTCCCGGACAGAAAAAGTTTTTTTTTCTAAGTTAATAATGTTGTGTTCTGTGGTGGTGTGGTACGGAACCCTCGGTTCACGAGTAGCCCGACTCGCACTTGACCGGTTTTATCTTGATATAGCTTTATGAATAAGCGGCAGCCAACAAGGAATAGTCAGTTCAGACGATTCTATGTGGGTGGTGGTTAATACCGCATTCGAAAAGGGGACCTGAGAAATGCCGCAAATGACCGATTTTATTTCCGAGAAGCATTTAAACCTTCAGGGTTTATGCCGAAAAATCTTTTCTAAGCGTGCATAAACATAATTACGTGACAGATTTCAAGTTTGTAGATTTTATAGTTCTGTAAACGTGATGTGTCCTTTAGCGAGTGCAGTGCATGCTGTATTCTCGTTTTTTAGGGTTCCGTACCCAAAGGGTGAAAACGGGACCCTATTACTAAGCCTACGTTGTCCGTCCATCCGTCCGTCCGTCCGTCCGTCTGTCCGTCTGTCCGTCTGTCCGTCTGTCCGTCTGTCCGTCTGTCCGTCCGTCCGTCCGTCCGTCTGTCCTACCTATTTAGGGCTGTAACTTTTGAACCGTAATAGCTAGATAGTTGAAATTTTCTCAGATTATGGGTTATTGCGGCGGATTTGTTAACAAATAATAAAAATGGCAGAAAGTTAAAAATTAAGGGGGGTTTTCAACAAGAAACTAGTTTTAATCAACGTTTTTTCTTCACGCTCTATAGTAAAAACGGTAATACATACAAGCGTCGAACTTAGTGTGATTATAGAACAAACTCTACAGAATAACAAAAAATACTAAAAACCGGCCAAGTGTGAGTCGGTCTCGCGCTAAAGGTCCCGGACAAAAAAAGTTTTTTTTTCTGAGTTAATAATGTTGTGTTCTGTGGTGGTGTGGTACGGAACCCTCGGTGGGCGAGTAGCCCGACTCGCACTTGACCGGTTTTATTATTTTATTGCTATGATCCATATCGATATTAAAGGCCCAATAGTTTAGTTAGTAGTGAGCCTGCATGTGAACTGTGTGGGTTCGAATCCCACAAGTAAATACGACCATTAGTACCTAAGTACTGGATGTTTATAATTATCTGTTTTAAGCATTCGGTATAATTATATCGTTCTCTAGACACCATCAAGTTTTATCTAAATACATAAATAACACTCACAGGCACATACATTGTAATGATCCCAAAGTAAGCCTTAGGCTTTTTGTTATGTGTACCATACAACAACGGCACAAACATATAACATCCATGACCGAACTGGGATTCGAACCCAGGACCCTGGTTTGGCAGTCCGGCGTGGTAACCATTACACCAACCGGGTCGTCATAATCTAGATTCTGGTATTTCGTTTGCGATTCGAATAAAGACGATCTGTGCTGTTCCAAGAAGATAATATTGATTTATCCATCCCCGCTTACGCTTGTGCCCCATCCCACACGTGGCGACTGTCGTGTCCATTTAATGACAGTGTAACTTGCCTCTATCGATTGAACGTCGTCAGTGACCCCACTGCTTCGATTAGCTGAGAGCTTAATGTTGTTTATAGAACAATCTTTACCTATATTTTCAACGTAGTTTTTTTATGTTGCCGTTATTTTGATATGAAACATCTATTGGCGCGCCTTGGCAGTAAAAAACCGACACATTTGTGACAGAAATGGACCTTTCGGTGGAAGTTCGAAATTTTTAATCCGGATCGTGAGGTGAGGGGCAAGAACATTGTATATAGTATCCTATAGGGTGAGGGGTCACTAGGAATTTTTATTTTCTTCAACCTTATGTACCAAAAGAAAGGTTCCAATACTCCAGGAATTATTTCTTCTGATTTGTCTAATTTTCCTGGGCTACTATACTAGTATGATTTCTCTACGTGCGCGCGACGAAGTAGTATGGAAAAAAGCCCAGTCGCGTGCAAGTAGAGAAGTCATACTAGGCAGCAAACTTTAGCCCAGGAGGACCAATTTTTATAAAGAATATTTTTGTAGGTACTCTCTATGTCTTCTTTTGACCATACTTACTGCACTCTTGCGTCTTCCGAATGAGATACTACAATAAGGGTCAAATTTTTATATTTAGGAGCTCGTAATACGGATGGAAACATAATTATACGACTCAACTCCGAAAAACAAAACTTTGCAGTCTTGCGCACGGCAGAATTGTATAGAAATAGTAGTGTGAGAAAACATGCTCTTTTATCAACATATCTTCTTGGAAATTTTCAACCCTTTGTAAACAAACGAAGACAGACATATTTTAGGCTCGAAATGAACAACAATAAAGGCTGCCAGCTAGGCTGCTAGTCATAAAAGAGTTTTACGAACTATGTTTAGAGTTTAAGTGGGCTGCAAAAACCGGCCTTTTAAAGACGCCCGTCATAAGAAAACCGTTTACAATGAAAAGGCGTCGATAAAAGTGTCGTTATTGCTTTATGTAAGAAAGTTTGGGAACTCGTTACCTATTGATATTCTAATAGATAGGTACATAACTCTTCTCAACATAGTACATACAGGGTGAAATTGATATCATTAGCATCCTTTTAAACTAAGAGTCTACCCATCAAACTGAACAACTTTCACTATGGGAGCAAACCGATCGGAGCAACCAAAAAAAATCAGCTGTTCCATACTAAACTGGAATGCGTACGCGACACAAATGTATGTAACAACAGTTTTTTTTTTGCTCCTATTGGTTTGCTCCTATGGTAAAAGTTGTTCAGTTTGATGGGTAGACTCTTAGTTTAAAAGGATGCTAATGATATCAATTTCACCCTGTATATCGACGTCTAGCTACATCATCGTCAGCTTATACCAATTAGTAAACAAGAATGGACAGGCCTTACGCGAACATTTCAAACCAGAAAAATGAGGCAAAACAATTGACAGTTTTACTTCGAAAATGTTTTTTTTTTTTTTTTTTTTTATGTGTGATAGGTAAGCATTTGACCCCAATCTCACCTGATGTTGAGTGATGATGAGGCCGAAGATGTAGCATGCTTACCTAGAAAGATGCCTATTCACTCTCGCCTTGAAGAGGCCCAGGTTGTATTGCTCAGGGAACAGGTCCGCAGGCAGGGCATTCCACTCCTTAGCCGTGCGCATTATAAAAGAAGAAGCAAACTTCTTCGTGCGAATTGCTGGTAGGTCAACGACATAGGGGTGGAAACCCAGTCTGCGTCTCGTCCCCCGCAGATGAAAGGGATACGGTGGTATCAGATCGTGTAATTCAGTCGCACACTCTCCGAAATGTATCCTATAAAAAACAGACAGACAGGCTACCTTGCGACGATGCTCAAGACTTTGTAGCTTCGCCACCGAGGTTGGATCACCTATGAGCTTCCTGGCACGCCTGTCGATTGAGTCCAGCGCGGCCAGCTGGTATTGGGCAGATGTCATGTACTGAGATGACAGACCAAGTACCTACCCTAATTTGTATTGAAGTGCCCTAGTTTTGCGTGCTTCAACTTAAAGCGCTTTGGGCCTATCCAAGGCTTATACTAGTGTTAGGCAGTTGCGTAGCGAGGGGTTCTGCCGCCCGGGCACAGTACAATTTTGCCGCCACCATTATCTTTATAAGAAGACCTTCCCAGTAGCACCTCCATGGTGCTACTGGGAATGTCCCTCCATTGAAAAGGGAAGATCTTCCGCCACGCTATGTATGAAGCCTGGGGACCGGCCGTGGTCAAACAGTTCTTATAGTTCGAACTTGTATGTATATCGCATCTCTGTGATTATTTATCTTGCGCGATTCATGTCTTATATACGATTTTTAACCTTATGTGTAGCGGTTAACGGGTTATCAATGTGACGTCGCAAGTTTTTCTTACATGCACATTTGCTAGGGCGACCGTAGCGCCATCTGTTAGCTTCTCTGCTATAACTTTGTGGTTGTTGACATCTGTCACAAGTCCCCACAGACCTACCACTTCTTAGCTGTGGTCAGAACATAGAGTAAGAAGAGATGGCATATCGGCTTGTTTCTATAGAAAATGTTGTCGCCAACAAAGGGGGTGAAAAACGGGTGAGGGGAAGGGTTAACATTTAAATACGCTACTTCCCGCTATTATGACGTCAGGCCCAGTTGAGTATCTGTGCACAGTTCGATACAACATAAGAGATGGCATATCGGCTTGTTTCTATAGAAAATGTTGTCGCCAACAAAGGGGGTGAAAAACGGGTGAGGGGAAGGGTTAACATTTAAATACGCTACTTCCCGCTATTATGACGTCAGGCCCAGTTGAGTATCTGTGCACAGTTCGATACAACATCTCTCCCCAGGGGAGCGCGTTATTTTCTCTATGGGTCAGAACTCTTTAGGATTATGTATAGGCACAGTAATTAAAACAGAAACTTAAAGCGAGCTCGACTTTTTTCTGCTCTACAAATTGGTTATTGACTATAATAAAGTTAATTTGTATTTTTCCCGAATTTGCCGCCCCTAGTATAGTGCCGCCTGGGGCAAAAAGGCTTTTCATAAAATGTGGACTGTTTTCTAGTTAAGTATGAACTGAACCACACCTCCATTATAAATAGTGAACTCGTGCAATACCTATTTTTATAATTACCTTTAGCACGAATTTGAGTTTCAAGATATTTTAAATAGTCCAAATAATAGCACGACACGCCATAACTTGGCTCTCTGATTTGCAGTAATTTGAACAAAAGAAATGTTAAAAGTTTCGGAGTTGTGCCGTGGTAAGGAAATTTAAACAATTTTATTTAAACTTCAGCCGTACAGGGCATTTCACGTCTCAGGGGGTAGGAGCAGATTTAAAGGGGAGTTTTCAGTATGTTTTGTGTACACACGGCGACACATCAAGTTACCCAAAACCAAAATAAGCTGGCCGCGCGACGTTATACATTACTATGCCGACGCGCGGCCAGCTTATTTTGGTTTTGGGTAGCTTGATGTGTCGCCGTGTGTACTTACTTTTATCAGTGAACTTTTTACTTAAGTATAGTGAGATCTTCTCGTCACTCATATAATTAAGTCTCCTATCTCATTTTTGAGTTTTGATTTGACTTTTCAACTGGCTGGAAGCCATTACCTCGCCTCGTAAGTCCGCTGTTCCCTTTAAAAGGACCTTTTTTGTTCCGAGACATTTAGACAGGTAAGTTTTTGAATTAAAGCCGAATGTTCCTTTCAAAGTAAAATCCTCGGCCTCAATTTATTAATTTTCGAGTACCTACCGGTCATAATTTTCTTCCTTTTAATTACGTCTCGGTCTTACGAGGATTGAGATACGATACTTAGTAAAAATAAAAGCGGTCAAGTGCGAGTCGGGCTTCTCGCGTACCGAGGGTTCCGTACCACACTAAGTACTACTGAACATAACATTATCAACTTAGAAAAAAAAACTTTTTTTGTCCGGGACCTTTAGCTCGAGACCCAACTTACACTTGGTCGGTTTTTAGGGTTCCGTACCCAAATGGTGAAAACGGGACCCTATTACTAAGCCTACGTTGTCCGTCCGTCCGTCCGTCCGTCCGTCCGTCCGTCCGTCTGTCCGTCCGTCTGTCCTACCTATTCAGGGCTGTAACTTTTGAACCGTAATAGCTAGATAGTTGACATTTTCTCAGATTATGCGTTATGATGGCGGATTTGTGAACAAATAATAAAAAAAATTAAAAGTTAAAAATTAAGGGGGTTCTCAACAAGAAACTGGTTTTTATCAACGTTTTTTCTTCTCGCTCATACTAAAAACGATAATACATACAAGCGTCAAACTTAGTGTGATTATAGAGCAGACCCTACAAAATAACAACAAATACTAAAAACCGGCCAAGTGTGAGTCGGTCTCGCGCTAAAGGTCCCGGACACAAAAAGTTTTTTTTTCTAAATTAATAATGTTGTATTCTGTGGTTGTGTGGTATGGAACCCTCGATGCGCGAGTAGCCCGACTCGCACTTGACCGGTTTTATTATTATTTGTTGTTATTCAATAGAGTTTGCTCTATAATCACACCAAGCTTGACGCTTGTATGTATTACCGTTTTTACGATAGAGCGTGAAGAAAAAACGTAGATAAAAACTACCTAGTTTCTTGTTGAGAAAACCCCTTACTTTTTAACTTTTTGTCATATTTAAATCCGACGTAATAACGCATATTCTGTGATTTCGACTAGGTATCTATTACGGTTTAAAAGTTACAGCCCTAAATAGGTAAGACGGAGGTCTCTCCGTCCGGACGGACGGATAACGTAGGCTTAGTAATAGGGACCCGTTTTCACCCTTTAGGTGCGGAACCCTAAAAACTGAGATGTAGTCATGCGAGGCACTTTCTAAAGATATCAAATAAAATCTAGTTTTAATTGGACATCCAGAGGTGCAATAAGGCCAGCATTTTAGGGACCTTTGAGCCGGGGTTGCGCAGGACAGGGCTTTTAGTTGGTTAGTTATAGTTTTACCATGTTTCACTAAGTTTGTATGCGGATTATATTTGGGGTTTCCATTAACGAAGTTTGTAGAGGATATAAAATTGATGAACGTGATTTTGGTGTGACGAAACCTACTTTGCGGATTCGAATTCTTTCTAATTTCTTCTTTTAGCGATAACTTTGATATACAGGGTGACATTAATATCATTGGAATCCTTTCAAACTAAGGGTCTACCTATCAAACTGAAGAACTTTTACTATGGGAGCAAACCAATCGGAGCAAAAAAAATCAGCTGTTGTATACATTTGAGTCGAGTAAGCATTGCAGTTTAGTATGGGACAGCTGATTTTTTAGTTGCTCCGATCTGTTTGCTCCCATACTAAAAGTTATTCAGTTTGATGGGTAGACTCTTAGTTTAAAAGGATGCTAATGATATCAATTACTAATACTTTTAATAGAATCGACCCATACGAACTTTATTCACTGCGAGCTTTTACCCGCGACTTCGTCCGCATAAATTATATACCAGATTTTAAGTCAGATGATAAGCTATCAAACAAAAAAAGTTTCATCAAAATCGGTTCAGTAGTTTTTGCGTGATACTCGAACAAACAAACACCCAAACAAACAAATAAACAAACAAACAAACAAACGAACAAACAAACAAACAAACAAACAAACAAACAGACAGACAAAAAATCGAAAAATTTGTGATTTGGAATCAGGGACAGGTAAAAACGATATCGTAATTTTTTTTTGTAAATATCTTCAATGTACAGACACACTTCTGTTACAGTTTTATAATAGTTTAGAGATTAGAGACTAGATGACCGCGGCGAACTTCGTACCGCCTTAGAGTCTTCCCGACACACACTTGGCCGTTTTTTTAGCCTATGTTCATCACTATTAATTGAATTATTCAGATCGGTCCAGTAGTTTCGGAGCCTATTCATTACATACAAACAATCAAACAAACAAAAAATCAAATCTTTCTTCTTCTAGCCTAGTAAATGTAAACATTTTACCTTGCAAAAGGTCCGGTATCCACGATTTTTTTATATGTTATACGGGTATAGGTCCTTATTAAAAATCCAAGTTTTCGACCTTGAGGTGCTGCCGCGGGCTCTGCCATGTCCATAAAAGAACGAAAATTTCGAAGATTATTCAGTTTTTTATTATTTAAAATCTAAAGCTTAGGTTTTAGAGTCAAATTATGTTTTAGAGGAATTAAGGACACTAAATGCGCTACATTTTGGTTTTTGAATCATTTTTTTATACTGTATAGTTACCGAGATACAGCACTTCAAAATAAGGGCAGTTAGGGCTAATTCCTAACTGCCCTATGCCTGTGGGTGCAGAAAAGCTGGGCTCAAGAGGGTTTTTTGTATGTAGGTAATCTCTGGAAGTTCCAAACCGATTCGTAAAATTCTTTCACTGATAGAAAGCTACACTATCCCTGATCACCATAGGCTACATTTTATTTTGTAAAAAAAAAAATCTGTTCGATATCTAAGTATTTGTTTACCAATTGACATTTGCTGAAAACATATTGTAGCGCATTATTTATACTTCTTCTGAACACCTTCACAGTGAAACCTAAAGTTAATAACATATTTAATTTAAAAAAAAAACGAAATTTTAAGGAATTAGTCATACCTCTCCATACTTTGAGGTGTTGTATCTTGGGAACTATTCAGTATATAAAGATGATTCAACTATCAAATTGTAGCGGATTTGGTCTTCTCTAAAGCTTTAGTAAACAAGTTTGCTCTTAAACCCAACGTTTAAGTTTTACTGAAAAAGTCTCAAAATTTTCGTTGTTTTATGGTCACACCAGAGCCCGCGGCAGGACCCCAAGGTCGAAAACTCGTATTTTTATTAAGGACCTCTACCTGTATAACATATCCAAAAATCCCGGATACCCGACCTTTTGTAAGGTAGGGTATCATTTTCCAAACAGATTTACTGAACTATTCATAATATTAGTATAGACAAATGCATCGCCTCAATAAAAGTTTTCACTTATTTTTTATTTTATTTTTAGTAACTCTAATAAAAGCTTGTTTAAAAAAAAGGTTCTACTGGAATATAATACAGTAACTTTGCCTAAAGATAGTAGCGTAGCGAGGCAGGGGGGGGGCTAATGCCCCGGGCGGCACTTTAACAGGGTCACAACTTTTTTCTCTGTCTATAACCAATTCTTAGAGCAGACGAGCTCGCTTCGCTCGCTCTAAGTTTCTAATTTAATTACTTTGCGATTTTATTACCATAATCCTAAAGAGTTCTAACCACATCTAAGATGTGGTGCTAAAAATTTCGAGCTTGCTTCGGTCAATCCATAGCTTTTACTTAGATTACTTTGCACAAGTTTTGTAGATACGTAAAAAGCTCTGTCTCCAACCGATTCGAATTGAGGAGAAAAAGTCGAGCTCGCTTCGCTTGCTCTAAGTTTCTATTTTTGCGTGGGTAAACCAAAAGATGTCTAATTACAACCCGGATAAATGTGCAAAAAAATTTCGAGCACGCTACGCCACTGCCTAAAGACACGGTGGTAGAAAAATTTTAACGTTATAATGTTTTTTTATTTTTATTATTAACTATGGGTTTGCTCTTGACCTCAATCCAGTCCTCAGGACGAAGATGGGGTCGTAGATGTAGCAAGAATTTAATTAAGTTATTTAATTTTGTTTTATTGCTATCATTATGCCTACAATACTATTAGTCAAGAGTCTTGAGTATTGCAGTATTGTGCACCATGACATTCATTTTGAAAAGAAAAAGATATCTGAAGATCAGGAGGGGCCTAAAATCTGAAGACTATCATAATGATAACGTAGCGGTAGTTCTTAAGTCAAAATGTACCGCTCACCGACCCGTTTCGTAGCCTAGTCATTTTACGGAGTTTTGTTAGGAGAGGTGGGAAGCAATTATTAATTGCCTTAAGTATGTGCAAAAAAAATACCATTAAGTTAACGCAACGAGATAATAGCTAAATATTAAATTTGGAACTGTTGCTGACGCGTTTTTTTTATTTTGGTACATTTCTAAGCTCAAATTGGCTCTTAAATACTAAACCGAAAAAAAAACAATTATTAATTAGTCCCGGTTCAAACCGTAAAATGTATGGGCTATTGCGGGCGCCGACAAAACTGGTCGGTGGGTATAGCTTCTTTACTTATTTAGGTACCTACAAGTTAGTATTGTTTGACCAAATGTTCAAGAGAAAATTGTTGCGCTAATTATACTGCCTATGCGGTGAAGTAATTACAGTAAACAAAAGTTAATCTCCCCAACAGTTTTCAAAATGAATTAAAGTTGTTCCTAATAAATTTTGCCTAACTGTTTAAAGGCTTATTCACAAAGGAGAATAGTAATTTGCTGCTTTGCACGCAACGCTGCGGCTTCGCTGCAAGTTATAGTTGAAAACCACAAGCACGCCATAGAGTTTTTGAGACGTAATATTATTGTAAACCATTGATTTTTAGAAGGTCTACGTCTCACTATACAGATTTTTTTAGTCAGTGCTGGGCTGTGAGCTCAATTACATATTAAAATAGTTACGTTTCTGACTGACTGACAGACAACACACAGTCTAAACCACAGTATAAGAAAGAGTATCTATTACTACATAGTTACATACAGTACGGACACTCCCTTCCTCCCACCAACTTTTTACCTCACCCCCTCTATCGCTCTCTGGTTACCTCGCACTGGTTACTCGTTACCTACGAAAAAGACTTAAGGTTCAATTTCTTTGGTTTCGCAAGTGCTGACGTCATCTTGTCAATTTCAAATTTTTATATGCAGTACATAGATATATTATAAATGGCAGTACCTATCTGGGCTGTGGTCTAAACAGCTGAATATGTCACCCACAAGGCTGCGGGCTGCTGCTGTGTGCTGTCTGTGAGTGTGTGTGTGTGTGTGTGGGGGGGTGTGTTTGTTTTAAGTACTATCCGAGGACTCGCACCTGAATACACAAGGAACACCCGAGGACCTTTTCAAAGCGAGGACTTTTTTGTGGGTCCTCGGATCGACCTGACCACATAACGGTCTTTATCGTGCGATTTTGAACCTTTCTGTACTTGTAACAAGGAAATCTGTCAAAGTCCTCGGTTTAGTCATGGGGAGTCAGGTTTGAGTGTGAGGAAGTGTGTGAAGTAGAGGGCGCCACCATCGAGTTTTTACACACCTGATTTACACTTTTGTCCGGTTCTGGTACCAAATCGAGGACTTGTGTGTGAAACTTAACACAGATGTCCTCGTATTGGTAGCTTTTCCTGACATTGTGTGTAAAGCGTAATTTTCCGACCAACTGAGGACCGAGTGTGAAATTTTCTGTCCTCGTTTTGATAAAATATGTGAGTGTGATGTTACTATTATTAATTATATTGCTAGTAACATAATAAATTTATTAATGATAAAATTTTAAACCTTTTTGATAGCATATGCTCATGACTATATTCCCCGAGGCGGTAGTCAGAGATATTCTGAAACTTCAGAACATCCACGTTGTACTAGTAGTACCAAAACTCTGTCCAGTGTAACGGGGAGTAAGCCCGTCGCCACTTGTAATGGACAGTAGGTACAATGCATGCCTCGAAATTGAAGCATGCAGGTTTCCTCACGATGTTTTTCTTCACCTAAAAGTCAGTGGTGTTACAAATCGTACATAAATTCCGAAAAACTCATTGGTAAAAATACGAGTCGGCATGGACGGGGATCGAACCATCGCCTCCTGCACGGCAGGCAAGGTTACTCGCCACTGAACCATCACAGCTTCTTTTCAAAAATCTTTTAGATAATGTACAAAAATCAAAAATACTACAGATTTTCGCAATTATGAAAATTCAAAACGAAAAATTGCTACTGCAGCTTAGGTAAGTACCCATTACAAAAGCCTAAAATCATTTTTTTATGGAATACTTTTATCGGTACCTAATTATTCTACTTTTAAGAATATCGAAATAAAAGTAGAAGTGGCAGTTTTTTTTTCTTTGTTCTTTATTTATAATTTATAGGGTCCTTCTTAATATGCTGACACTTTTTAAGGGGATGATCAGACTGTCAAACTGAACAACTTTATCTATGGCACCAACATCAAAAGCGCGAAAAAAAATCTGCGCTTCCATATGAAACTGCAAATCTACTCGAGCCTAATGTATGGGAAAGCAGTTTTTTTCGCGATTTCGATATTGTTTGTTGTTTTGCGAGTTTTTTGTAAGCGTGGAAAAAAGTCGATGCTGGCTCCCTCTACTTCACCCACTTGCTCACACTCCAACCTGACTCCCCATGACTAAACCGAGGACTTTTCCTCGTCCTCGCTTTGAAAAGGTCCTCGGATGTTGCTTGTGTATTCAGGTGCGAGTCCTCGGATGGTACTTAAAACAAACAGACACACACACCTAGGTACACACTAGGTGTGTGGGGGTCTATTTGTAAGTACTAACTGAGGACCTGAATACACAAGGAACATCCGAGGACCTTTTCAAAGCGAGGTTTGTTGTAAGCGTGTAAAAATCGATGGTGGCGCCCTCTACTTCACACACTTCCTCACTCTCCAACCTGACTCCCCATGACTAAACCGAGGACTTCTCCTCGTCCTCGCTTTGAAAAGGTCCTCGGATTTTGCTTGTGTATTCAGGTGCGAGTCCTCGGATAGTACTTAAAACAAACAGACCCCCACACACACCTAGGTACACACTAGGTGTGTGGGGGTCTATTTGTAAGTACTATCTGAGGACTCGCACCTGAATACACAAGGAACATCCGAGGACCTTTTCAAAGCGGATGACTGAACCGAGGACTTTGTCAGATTTCCTTGTTACAAGTACAGAAAGGTTCAAATAGCACAATAAAGACCATTATGTGGTCAGGCCGATCCGAGGACCCACAAAATAGTCCTCGCTTTGAAAAGGTCCTCGGATGTTCCTTGTGTATTCAGGTGCGAGTCCTCGGATGGTACTTAAAACAAATAGGCCCCTACACACACACACACACATATAACTACCTACCTACCCACCCAACTACGTACGCACGCACATAATTATATAGGGTCCTTATTAATGTGCTGGCTGGCTGACACTTTTTTAAGGGGATGATTAGACCGTAAAACTGAACAACTTTCTCTATGATACCGACATCGAAATCGCGAAAAAAATCTACTCTTCCATACAAAACTGCAAATCTACTCGAGCCTAACGTATGGTACAGCTGTTTTGTTCGCGATTTCGATATTGGTCCTATGGAGAAAGTTGTTTAGTTTGATGGTCTGATCAGCCCCTTAAAAAAGTGTCAGCTGCTTGACATTTTTGAACGATTTCAGCAGGTTAATTTTTTTGTTTTATTTGTTAATGAATTTGGTACCTTAGGGTTGGGACTCGAATTTAATATTCACCGATCACACGCCTGCCTTGTTGCCTTGCCTGTCCTTAATTTGTCCTATGGACGGGTGTATTTGGTCTCAGGATTTTCTTCCCATACATTTTGGTGGTTTAGGAATTAGAAAGGTGTCCGTAATCGCTCTCCCAGCTTACTTGTCGTCCGTACTTAGTGTGCGACGTCTTCATGGAATTATTATTGACCCATCTCTGGGTACCGAGGAAGTGACGCACTTGTCAGATGCAGAGTCTGCTTGTCGTGAGATATGTCCAAACAGTGAGCCTCCGGAAAATCGTGCTTCTCAGAAAGAGTGGAATGAGCCTCTCAGTAAGTTAAGGTATACCAGGATTTACTAGACGGCAGCGCAAGCTTGCGGGCCGGGCCCGTCTTTTAGCGGTTGTTGAGGGTGAATCTGGGATGTGGTATCTGGTGTGTTTAGACTTTACCGGACAAGACCACTTTGACCTTGGCCATCTGTTTGAGACTGGGTCACTGGGGGCTAGATCAGTTCATCCGTATGTTTGCGAGTATGGTGAGGGTGTTGGACAGCTCGGTCAACAATTTCGAATGTGCCTGCGGTACGTGAGCGACGGCTCAGCAGGCATTATACGTAATTATGGAAAGCCTCCTGACAAAGGCTTTGGAAGTTGGGAAGGTCTTTGATTTGGGATGCGACTTGTGTGGACACATTGGCGGCGTCGCATATTGGTCGAACATCGTCGGGCGCGGTTGCTGCTGTCATCAAAATGCCGGAAATAATTATGTTGATATTGGAGAGGGGTATAATGTTTGTTCCTTTGGGAGTGTAGACCCTGGGACCACGGCAACCCGATGCCAAACAGCTTGTTAAGGAAATTTCAGCGCCCCTTATACAGACCACTGGTGATAAGAGGGCTGTCAGTTATCTTCGTCAGCGCATAAGCTTGGCGATACAGAGGGGGAATGCTGCCAGCGTTCTTAGAACCGTCCCTTTGGTCCAGGTTCTTGGAACCGGAGCTTTGGAGGGGGTTTATAAGTTGTAGGTCCCCCTTTTTACATTTTTATATAGAAATTGACGAAGCTTTTTGCAGATAATTATACAGGATGTATTTATTGACGAAACAAATAGTCGATCTGAGTGATGTATTTTCTTTGACGACGCCTGTTGTGGATGTGAGTGATGTATTTACCTATGACGAAGCCTTTTGTTGTTATTTACGGTAATAAATCATTACAATGCTTAAATTAAATATACTTTCCCAAATTAGCCAAGTACTACATCTGGACACTTGAGGTTTTGATAATTACTAATTTGGGCGTGTTTCAGATTTTACAACATTATAGAAAATATTTTTAATATTTTATCATCACCTTATTATGTGATTGGGATGACGGTGTGTTAAACTTATGCCCAGTGACGCCAATCTGAGGGCCCTTTCGCTTTCACAAAAACCTGCGCTAAGTTCTATTCAAGGATGACGTTTTTGAGCCCAGCTCGCACGAAGTGAGGACATTAAACGGTGTGTTAAACCATTCGAGGACATCGCCAACCTACCCAGTCAGTAATGCACATCTGAGGACCTTTTTTTACACAGACACCCGCGCCAAGTACTATTCGAGGACGTTGTGTTAGACGAACCATTAACAAACAGAGGACGTTTGTCTGAGTGTACACGAGGACATGAGATGGTGTGTTAAACTATTCGAGGACCTCGTCAACCTGCCCGATGGTGCACATCTGAGGACCTTTATTACACAGAAACCCGCGCCAAGTACTATTCGAGGACGTTGTGTTAGACAAACCATTAACAAACCGAGGACGTTTACTTTGTCTGAGTGTACACGAGGACATGAGACGGTGTGTTAAACCATTCGAGGACCTCGATCACCTGCCCGATGGTGCACATCTGAGGACTTTTTTTACACAAAAACCTGCGCTAAGTACTATTTGAGGATTTTCTGTTAGACAAACCATAAAAAAACTGAGAAAGTGTTTTGGGCACAGCTTGTAGAGACCGAGGACATATGGCATCCATTGTCGGCATTTATCAAAGAAAAAAAAGACCATTTCTTTTTATAAATTTGAAGCATGCCAACCCTGTTCGTCGGTCATCATCATCATCTCAATGAAACTCACTGCTGGGTATAGACTTCTTCATTTTCACGCCAACAAGAATGGTCCCTCGTGTCCGTCGGTGATTAAAAACAATTTTTTTTTTCATTCTGACTTCATTTTTTAACACTATCTGTGCGTCGGGAGTTGTTCCGTTTTAGAGAAGATGGCCAGGCTAGTTTGTGGTGAAATTATGTTGAGTGCGGACGTTCAGGGTCTAACTTATCAGTCCTGATGGTAAGAAGTACTGTCTGCTTAAACTGTGTGGTTTGATGATCTGATGATTTCAAATTATTATTCTGGGTATCAGTGTGGGTGTTGTAAGGGTACCTAATCTTTAAAAAGAATTGAGATCCCACCAATAAAATTTCATACAAAAATGTAGCCGAGACTAAAAACTTAAAAAAAAAGAGATCTTTTGTAGGCCAAGTCTTGAATAAGTCTTCTCCTCGATAACTTACTGCGCTAACTCAGGGACTCGAAGTGAATCTTGGCCTCTGACCGCAAAAAACGCCTTTCATCTCTTTTCTGTGCTATCTCAGTCCAGTTTGGCACCTCGAGATCTTTCATCGAACAGGCCCTGTACCCGCACTTTCGATGCTCGCTATACCGCCACTGTTTTGGTCCGCACTTCATTGGAATAGAGTTGAAATTGGAACAAAAATGTTCACGTAATTGCGAAGTTCGAATGTACGGGTAGACCCTCAGCAATTGGCAGTGCCGGATTAACCATATAGGCAAAGTAGGCACGGGCCTATGGGCCCAGCGCCGCCTAGGGGCCCCGCGGCCTGAGAGAAAAATAAGGAAAAACTTGAAGATTTAACTCACCCCAAAATTTAATCGAATTATTAAAAAGTCTGTGAAAGTCATTAAAAAAGGTACCTATTGAAAATATATTTATTGCAAATTTTCGAGCTCGCTTCGCTCGCTCATTTTTGTTGTTTTATTTTCGGCTTATCTCCTGTTTAATATACCGAGAGCTATTATTGCTCGCTCGATGCTTTCGTCTCATCCACAAATCAAGTCCATTTTGACATGAGCTCTAGGTAGGTGCAATAAACATAATATGTAGGAAAATAATGAGCTGACCTAGTCGTATTGCAGTAAAATCTCGAGTTCGCTTCGCTCGGTCCTTGATTAAGAATTCAGATCGCATTGCGCAACGACTTATAATATTGCAGTAAAATCTCGAGCTCGCTTCGCTCGCTCTTCGGTTTTAGATGGCATTGCAACGATCTTATCCGTAAAATCTCGATCTTGCTCTTGGTTGTGATTGTGTCGCAAGCGCAACAGCGCAATAATCTTTGCTCGCTCCAAGGCTGAAAATTTAGATCATATTGCTGATTGGCAATGACCTATAAATATTATACTGTAGTGAAATCTCGAGCTCGCTTCGTTCGCTCCTGATCTAATATTGTGTTGGAAAGATTCAGCCGCATTGCAAAAACTCGAGCTCGCTTTGCTCGCTCTATTTTTTTTCGTGTTACGTTCACTTCATAAGCTTTGGATTGTATTACAACAATTTATTCCAATTGTAGTAGATACAATCTTTAACAAAGCGCCAGTCTTTTTGTAGTCGAAATATAATGTTTCGTGGTTTTCCGGGGATTTCAGATTTTACTGAAATGTCCGGGGTTTCTGAAGACTTTGTCCGGCGACGGCGATTTTGCTGACGGCAGCCCTAGATCGGTATTAAAAGCTCGAGATCGCTCCACGTTTTAGTGGATCATGTTATTTTTTAGTTATGTTCCTGCGACCACCTAGCAGCGGCGGACTAAGCCCGCCGGAGGCCCGGGGCGGCAAAACTAAATGAGGCCCCCGGTCTTTCCACAAATTGATATCTACAATTCTTTCGAGCCGTGGAAAAACTTAACATCGGAGCCCCTTCCTTCCATAGGCATAGGTAGCAAGTATTTTGTCCCAGGGAGATCCAGGTCCTACAACACGGAGCGAGCGAAGCGAGCCTAACATTCGTACAATGTAAAACCTAGAGCGAGCGAAGCGAGCTCGAGATTTCACTGAATTCTGGAGCGGGCAAAGCTAAGTGAAATTTTACTGCAATATAATGAGATCAGTGGAACAAGATTTAAATCATTGAGCGAGCGAAGCGAGCTCGAGTTTTTTTACGACTTAAAATCTGGAACGATCAAAGAAAGCATATTTAAGTAAAGTAAAGTAAAGTAAAGTATAAAGTAAAGTAAAAAAAAAAAAAGTAAAGTAAAAAAGTATATTTGATTGATTGATTGATTGATTGAAAGCTCAAGATTTAACTGCACACCAACAGTGCAACTGCAACTGCAACTGTATACTATGAAAAGACATAGGTACCATCCAAAACCAAGAGTGAGCGAAGCGAGCTCGAGACTTCACTGAATTCTGGAGCAAGCAAAGTGAGCTCAAGATTTTAGTGCAATGTGTCTAGCCAGGAGCGAGCGAAGCGAGCTCGAGATTTTGCTTCATTATAACTCGACTTTTTCAGCTCATGCCGAAATCGAGGCGATTGATGTTTTAAACAAATAGCTGAAATGAGCTTATTATATAATGCCTATAATAACTCGATTGTAGAGCTCATCTTGAAATAGAGTAAGCTAAAATTTTCGAAACACTTTCTAATCCCAACCACATTGACCTTTCAAGAAGTGAGCTCATAATTATGCTAACTGCATAACAACTTGAAAAAGATTGAGCGAGCAAAGCGAGCTCGCAAATTCGCAATATTTTGGAGTCTATTTCCTTCTTTGACTTTCAATGACTAACTTACGGGGCCTCCAACTTTAAACTGCAGTCCCAGTACCGGAGGTCAGGGCCTCCGGAGCGAGCGAAGCGAACTCATAATTATGCTAACTGCATAACAACTTGAAAAAGATTTAGCGAGCGAAGCGAGCTCGCAAATTCGCAGTATTTTTGACTCTATTTCTTTTCTTGACTTTCAATGACTAACGTACGGGGCCTCCAACTTCAAACTGCAGTGTCAGAACCTGTTCTGCTTCTGGCCTCCTGAGGCCCGGGCCTTCAACTCTAAACTGTGTCTTTACTTGCTATATAAACGTCATTATTTTGGTTTTGATTAAAAAGGGATTCTCTTCTCGAGATTCGGAGGCCCCCCAGGACTAGGGGCCCGGGGCGGACCGCCCCTCCGCCCCCCCCCCCCCCCCCTTAGTCCGCCAGTGCCACCTAGCCTGTATCTGGCCCCCGGACACATAGACAAATCCATCCCACGGCCCACGGGGATAGGGGCCCCGAGGCTTGAAGTGCCTAGGGGCCTCTATATGGCTTAATCCGGCCCTGGCAATTGGAGTACGTTTCCATGTAGTATGGTAACTGGGCCAATGTAGTGTGCCTCGCGTTAATGACGTTTAGCTGCGTAAGTAGTTCGTAAGTTATAAATACGTGCAACAATGTTTTACGTAGTGTTTAGGCAATAATGATAGTATGGAAATAGGTCTGTAATTTCCAAAATTTATTTTATTTCCACTTAATTTTATATATGGGGACAATCTTAGCTTCTTTCCAATAATATGGGAAGGTTCCCAAGCAGAACGATTTATTAAAAATAATCGTCAACGGATGAGATAGTTGGCCTGGCACAACTTGAAATAAACAGCGAGGTAGACGATCCGGACCTGGGCCCTTATTCAGGTCTATCGATGTTAACTTCCTCAACACCGCTCTTTCACTCAGACATATAGAACTCAGTACACCTTGGTAGTTTCCGTCTTGACTGTAACAGTGTTGCACTGAATTACTCAGACTACTGGTATTATAAATGGAAGCAAAATTTTTTGCAAATAATTACAAATATCAATACCATTTGTTGCGGGTTCATCATCCAGATTCATAGTAGCCGGGATACAAGATTTGTCCTTTATGTACGTCCAAAAGTACTTAGGATGCTTCGCAATGTTTTTCTCCAAATTTTCACAATAGTTTGTATAATTTAACTTCATCAATCGATCACTTCCTTTCTTAATTACTATTTCCATTTGAATCTCATCCATTGGGTTGCGATATTTTTTGAATCTAATTCTAGCATTATTTTTCTCTTTTAAAATCCTAATAAGTTTGCGAGAGTACCAAATGGGATATTTAGATCTTTTTGGCTTAGTAAGTGGGACATGAGACTCAATAATAGTATTTAACTTTTTATAGAATGCAGTTACTATATCATTTAAATGATTACAATCTCCTAGAAGCGCATCCCAGTCTATTTCAGCGAGTTCTCCATTAATACTGTCAAAGTGGGCCTTGAAAAAGTTCAACCTAGGCTGAATGTTGGGCTGTAAGGTTGGGGACGAATCAAAACCAATAACAAACTCAAGTGGAGGGTGATGTGAGTCTATTTTGCTCAATATGTCTTTGCTTTCTTCAAGCTGCTGAATAGACACTGACGCTAGAACCAAGTCTAAGATCCTAGAATTACAATTCATTTCGGAGTTGTATTTTTTTAGACCATTAAATGCCATAAATTCGGTCACCAGCTGATAGTGATCACGTGGGCAAGAATCGCTTCGAACCGGTACCATAGATGCATTACAGCCACTGGCTGACCACATTAAATCCTTTAGATTAAAGTCCCCTACAACCATTATGTCTCCAAAGTTTGTATGATGATTACTTGTTATAGACCATCTGGGGAATCTGCTAAAAATCATAAATCGTCAGCATACATGATCTCGGAGGTCAATGCAAATGACACCTTAGTGCGTGTCTTTAACCTGGCTAAGATAAAGAGTTTGCCATCTGTACGGAAACGGATGCGAATTCCTTCGGAAGAAGAATATAATGCCTCACGAACTAGGACTGCAAATTATAATGCGAACAGAGTGGGTGCCAGGACGAACCCTTGTTTCACCCCGCATGCAGATGCATGCAGGAGTCTCAGAAGCCTCACAAACTTGCAGCTCCTCGCCACCATATTTAAGCAGTTCTCCGGGTATTGATTCGATGCCAACCACACGTATGTTTTGTTTTTGTTTGATGGCATGAATAACCTCGTTACGCGGCGACAACGGTTCATCCAGCTCGTTAGCAGTGAGAAGCTCTGGCATCATACGGAGGTGCTCTAGATTAGCCGATCGATCCACGTTAAGCAGATTATTGTAATATTCTGCCCATTGCTTGAGCACGTCCTCCATGCTCTTGAAGAGGACCTCGCCATCCAAAGACTTCAAAGGCACCTTCGCCGAGCCGGTTGTTCCAATCAGCTTCCTAACCTCACAGTGAAATTCTCAAAGTCATATATATATAGTAAATGTAGTCAAGTGGGGAAATGTAGTGTCAGAATCATATGGTCTAGAATGCGGTGTAAGACAAGGTGGGCTTACGTCACCCACCCTTTTTAATCTCTATGTAAATGAGCTGATCGCTGAGCTCAGCAGCATGCATGTCGGCTGTCACATCGACGGTACCTGTGTCAATAATATAAGTTATGCAGACGACATGGTGCTGCTCAGCCCGTCGATCGGTGGCCTCAGGAAACTGATAAGTGTTTGTGAGGCGTATGCATCTAGACATGGATTGAAATATAATACAACCAAAAGTGAATTCATGCTTTTTAAGTCCGGTAAGAAGTGTCCATCAGACATACCTGTCTTGGCTCTGAATGGAACACCTCTTAAAAGAGTGTCACAGTTCAAATACCTGGGACACATAGTGACAGAAGACCTGCACGATGATGCAGACATAGAAAGGGAACGCAGGGCGCTTGCAGTCAGGGCCAATATGATAGTCCACAGATTCAGGCATTGCTCAGCGCAAGTTAAAATAACATTGTTTAGAGCGTACTGCACATCCATGTACACCTGTAATCTGTGGACTGCATATCGCCAGGCATCTCTAGGGGCCCTGCGCACCCAATATAATAACGCCTTCAGGATGCTGCTGGGGCTGCCGCGCTTCTGCAGTGCGTCAGGCATGTTCGCGGACGCTCATGTCGATGGGTTTCCCACCACGCTCCGCAAACGCTGTGCCGCCGCACTGCAGAGGGTTCGCGCCAGCACCAACAGCATTCTGAAGATGGTCGCAAGTAGATACGACAGTAGCTTCATTAAGCACTGGGTCGGTCTGCACTTAAGTATGTGTACTAACATAGTTATTTAAGTGTGTTACTAACATCAATATGGATTGTAATAAGTATCTGAAATAAAGAATTTTTATTTTATTTTATTTATTTATTTTATTTCAAAGCCGGTTCGTATCAGCGAGCCAAAAACAGCGCCAAGGGGAAGAGCACACTCAAAATAGCATATAGAACCACTGGTGTATACTCATACAGAGGAGAGAGAGAGAGGAGAGGAGTACTTGGATGGACCGGATAAGTCCGGGAGTATCTCCCGAAGAGCGGTTACAAAACTTTATAATTACTAATTAAGATTGAATATCTGAGTAGTTCAAGTAGGTATTACAATTTCGATTAGAATGAATTTTTTTCTCTTTTTTTTATAGAATACTTAGAATACGAGCGTGTCGTGCCGGGTCAGCCACACGGTAGGTACGGCGCGCGACTGCCACGGAGCTTGGTTAGAAACGTACTCCAATTGCTGTTCGATGAAAGATCTCGAGGTGCCAAACTGGACTAAGATAGCACAGAAAAGAGTCGAAAGGCGTTTTTTGCGGTCAGAGGCCAAGATTCACTTCGAGTCCCTGAGTTAGCGCAGAAGGGGAGAAGACTTATTCAAGATTTGGCCTACAAAAGATCTCTTTTTTTTTTAAGTTTTAAGTTTCGGCTACATTTTTGTATGAAATTTTATTGGTGGGATCTCAATTCTTTTCGCAAAGATTAGGTACCCCTACAACACCCACACTGATACCCACAATAATTATTTGAAATCATCAGATCATCAAACCACACAGTTTAAGCAGGCAGTACTTCTTAGCATCAGGACTGATAAGTTGGACCCTGAAACTTGGTTCAAAAGTATTTGCGCTGCAATGCGGCCCGCCCTAATATGCGCTTGCTTATGCTTGCAGTGAGTTTTACCGAGATGATGAATGATGACCGACGAACAGGTTGGTTGGACATGCTTTAAATTTATTAAAAAATTGCCTTCTTTTTTCTTTGATAAGTGCCGACAATTTATTTATTTATTAAACAATTACACAGCTTCACAGATGAACTCCAATACGCCATGCAAGTAAGACAATGGATGATATATGTCCTCGCTCTCTACAAGCTGTGCTCCAAACATTTTCTCAGTATTTTATGGTTTGTCTAACAGAAAATCCTCAAATTAATAGTACTTAGCGCAGGTTTTTGTGTAAAAAAAGGTCCTCAGATATGTGCACCATCGGGCAGGTTGACGAAGTCCTCGAATGGTTTAACACACCGTCTCATGTCCTCGTGTACATTCAGACAAACGTCCTCGGTTTGTTAATGGTTTGTCTAACACAACGTCCTCGAATAGTACTTGGCGCGGGTTTCTGTTTAAAAAAAAGGTCCTCAGATGTGCATTACTGGGTAGGTTGGCGATGTCCTCGAATGGTTTAACACGCCGTTTTATGTCCTAGCTTCGTGCGAGCTGGGCCCAAAAACGTCCGCAGTTTGTTAATGACTTGTCTAAAACGCACAACATCCTTGAATAGAACTTAGCGCAAGTTTCTGTGAAAGCGAAAGGGCCCTCAGATTGGCGTCACTGGGCATAAGTTTAACACACCGTCCCAATCACATAATAAGGTGGATGATAAGATAAATTAAAAATATTTTCTATAATGTTGTAAAATCTGAAACACCAAGTGTCCAGATGTAGAAGCTGGTCCTACTTGGCTAATTTGGGAAAGTATATTTAATTTAAGCATTGTAATGATTTACTACCGTAAACAACAACAAAAGGCTTCGTCATAGGTAAATACATTACCCACATCCACAACAGGCTTCGTCAAAGAAAATACATCACTCAGATCGACAATTTGTTTCGTCAATAAATACATCCTGTATAATTATCTGCAAAAAGCTTCGTCAATTTCTATATAAAAATGTAAAAAGGGGGGACCTACAACTTATAAAACCCCTCCAAAGCTCCCTGAGGGACGGTTCCAAGAACGCTGGCAGCATTCCCCCTCTGTATCGCCAAGCTTATGCGCTGACGAAGGTAACTGACAGCCCTCTTATCACCAGTGGTCTGTATAAGGGGCGCTGAAATCTCCTTAACAAGCTGTTTGGCATGGGGTTCCCATGGTCCCAGGGTCTCCCTCTACTCCCAAAGGAGCAAACATTATACCCCTCTCCAATATCAACATAATTATTTCCGGCATTTTGATGACAGCAGCAACCGCGCCCGACGATGTTCGACCAATATGCGACGCCGCCAATGTGTCCACACAAGTCGCGTCCCAAACCAAAGACCTTCCCAACTTCCAAAGCCGTAGGGCTTTGTCAGGAGGCTTTCCATAATTACGTATAATGCCTGGTGAGCCGTCGCTCACGTACCGCAGGCACATTCGAAGTTGTTGACCGAGCTGTCCAACACCCTCACCATACTGGCAAACATACGGATGAACCGATCTAGCCACCAGTCTCAAACAGACGGCCAAGGTCAAAGTGGTCTTGTCCGGTAAAGTCCCCACATTGGCCGATGAACAGGCCTGCAACCACATACCAGATTCGACCTCAACAACTGCTAAAAGACGGGCCCGGTCCCGCAAGCTTGTGCTGCAGTCTAGTAAATCCTGGTATACCTTAACTTACTGAGACTCATCCCACTCTTTCTGAGAAGCACGATTTTCCGGAGGCTCACTGTTTGGACACATCTCACGCCAAGCAGACTCTGCGTCTGACAAGTGCGTCACTTCCACGGTACCCAGATATAAATCAATAATGGTCAATAATAGTTCCATGAAGACGTCGCACGCAAAGTACGGACGACAAGTAAGCTGGGAGAGCGATACCGGACTCCTTCCTGATTCCTAAACCACCAAAACGTATTGGAAGAAAAGACTGAGACCAAATACGCTCGTCCATAGGACAAATTTAAGACCTTCTTGAGAACCCCCTGCATCAACCTATCCAAGGCAGTCGTATGATCGGTGAATATTAAATTCGAGCCCTAAGGTACCAAACTCATGAACAAACAAAACAAAAAATTATTAACCTGCTGAAATCATTCAAAAATGTCACGCAGCTGATACTTTTTTTAGGGGCTGATCAGACCATCAAACTAAACAATTTTCTCCATGGGACCAATATCAAAATGGCGAAAAAACAGCTGTCCCATACATTAGGCTCGAGTAGATTTACGGTTTTGTATGGAAGAGTAGATTTTTTCGCGATTTCGATGTCGGTGCCATAGAGAAAGTTGTTTAGTTGTACGGTCTGATCATCCCCTTAAAAAAGTGTCAGCCAGCCAGCATATTAAGAAGGACCTTATACAACGTGTTAATGAATAAGCGCAAAACCTCATACACCCCAACTGATTTATAACAAAATAATTATTATAGATTGAAACAATAATTTCATTATTTTGATACTTACAATTTTATGTTATTCGCATTTTAAGTTTTGAGGCAGAAATTATTTGTTATCATTTCAGCAATGAATTAAAGCGCTGACGTACTCATGGATACATTTTAATGATCTTGTTTTGGTGGTAAGTAGGGTGAGGGTGCCCGTGGGGTGGGTGAACATCGGGTTCAGTAAATTTTAAATTTTACAAAAAAAAAACCTGTGTTGAAACAATGATAATTCGATTCTAAACAAACCATTTTCCAGTTTTGCGTTAATTCATTAACACGTTGTATAATTATGTGCGTGCGTACGTACGCACGCAGGTAGTTGGGTGGGTAGGTAGGTAAGTATATGTGTGAAGGTGTGTGTGTGTGTGTGTGTGTGTAGGGGTCTATTTGTTTCAAGTACCATCCGAGGACTCGCACCTGAATACACAAGGAACATCCGAGGACCTTTTCAAAGCGAGGACTTTTTTGTGGGTCCTCGGATCGGCCTGACCACATAATGGTCTTTATTGTGCTATTTGAACCTTTCTGTACTTGTAACAAGGAAATCTGACAAAGTCCTCGGTTCAGTCATCCGCTTTGAAAAGATCCTCGGATGTTCCTTGTGTATTCAGGTGCGAGTCCTCAGATAGTACTTACAAATAGACCCCCACACACCTAGTGTGTACCTAGGTGTGTGTGGGGGTCTGTTTGTTTTAAGTACTATCCGAGGACTCGCACCTGAATACACAAGCAACATCCGAGGACCTTTTCAAAGCGAGGACGAGGAAAAGTCCTCGGTTTAGTCATGGGGAGTCAGGTTGGAGTGTGAGGAAGTGTGTGAAGTAGAGGGCGCCACCATCGATTTTTTACACGTTTACAACAAACCTCGCTTTGAAAAGGTCCTCGGATGTTCCTTGTGTATTCAGGTGTGAGTCCTCAGTTAGTACTTACAAATAGATCCCCACACACCTAGTGTTTACCTAGGTGTGTGTGGGGGTCTGTTTGTTTTAAGTACTATCCGAGGACTCGCACCTGAATACACAAGCAACATCCGAGGACCTTTTCAAAGCGAGGACGAGGAAAAGTCCTCGGTTTAGTCATGGGGAGTCAGGTTGGAGAGTGAGGAAGTGTGTGAAGTAGAGGGCGCCACCATCGAATTTTTTCCACGCGTACAACAAACTTTCTCTATGGGACCAATATCGAAATCGGACCCACCTTCGATTCATCGCCCTATTCCCTTTACTCCCATTTTTCCCGAACCCCCCTTAATATAAGTGTTTGCGGTATACTTGATAGCTTTGGAAAATTTGTTCTTTTCTTTGGAACCAACATCGAAATCGCGAAAAAAAGTCACTTGTCCCATACATTCGGAATTGAGTAGGTCTAGGTATAGTATGTGTGTTGTTTTGCATTGAATCCTACTAATATTTTGGCATATAGACAGTTCATAGCCCAGAATAACACATAGGCTACATATTATTATTAACAACTAGTAGCTTATATTTTTTTCGCGATTTTGACATTGGTCCCATTATCCCATAGAGAAATTTGCTCAGTTTGATGGTCTTATTTATAATCCTCTTAAAATAGTATCAGCAAATTTCTGAATCTTATAAATTATAATCTTTGTCCTCTAGTTTTGCGCAGATTTCTGTGTTAGTAAAATGTCCACTGAGCTGATGGACGTTTGGGAAGGTCGATGAGGTCCTCGAATGGCTTAACACACCGTCTAATGTCCCCGTGTACACTCGGAAAAACGTCCTCAGTTTGTTAATGGTAGGTCTAAACAACGTCCTCAGATGGGCGTCTCTTGGCAGGTCAGCGAGGTCCTCGGATGATTTAACACAACATCTCATGTCCTCGCTTTGTACAAGCTGTGCTCGGAAAAACGTCCTCGGTTTGGTAATGGTTTGTCTAGCACAACGTCCTCGAATAGTACTTGGCGCCAGTATCTGTGTAAGAAAAACGTCCTCAGATGGGCGTCTCTGAGCAGGTCGGTGAGGTCCTCGGATGGTTTAACACACCGTCCTCGCTTTGTATACCGTAAGTCTTGTTAACTTGTGTATTTTGAGTCCTCGTGTTGGTCATGAAAAGTCAGGTCAAAAAAGATAGAGATAGCAGTTTCGAACCATACTGGTCAGGCTTAGAATTCAATTTGCAATTTATTCATCTGGGTTATAATGACGTGCTTCATTGCTAAGTACCTTTTTTGAGAGGTCCTCGGATGGCCAGGTTTGGGCAGGGTCCTCGCAAGGTACTTAAAACAAACAGGGGTGTGTGTGTGTGTGTGTGAGTGTGTGTGTGTGTGTGTATTGATACTTTTCTCCGTGTAGAAACGAATATAATTTAACAGAAGACGTAGAAACGTTTTTTTTTTATTATGAGTGAAATGGGGTTTAGAAGTTTGTATCCGATATACGGATTGGAGAGCCCTTATGACATTTTTATTATTTGTTTACAAATCCTCAGTAATAACGCATATTCTGTGAAAATTTCAACTGTCTAGCTATTACGGTATAACAGTTACAGCCCTAAATAGATAAGACGGACGGACGGACGGACAACGTAGGCTTAGGTCCGCCACACACATACGAAATTGCAATCCAGAATTCCGAATCAGGATTGTGCTTTTGTATAGGATTTGACAGCTGCGCAATTCCGAACGTAATTGTGGAGGGGGGAAATCCATACGAAATTGAAATCCTGATTCAGGATTCCGGATTGCAATTCAGTATGTGTATGGCGGACCTTAGTAATAGGGTCCCGTTTTCGCCCTTTGGGTACAAATCCCCTGGAAAACGATCGCAATGACGACGATTTAATGTCGTTTATCTATGGGATAGACGACTAAGGCACTTACCAAATGTTTCTCGCTTTGCCGGCTGTGTGTGCTTGGGGTCTATTTTATATCCGTGACCGTTTGTGCCTTTTTTATGATCCAGATTCCCCGCTATAAACGAAAAAGGTCAAGGAATTCCAAAAAAATAAAAATGTTGGGCAGAAATATTTAGCTAAATTGTATAATTGTCCAAGAGAACATTTTTGTATCTCATACGATGAACTCAGCAGTTTAAAATGTATGGAGATACGCATCTTTCTACTGCTGATTTGACTTTCAAAAATCGCACTCCTGGAGTATGATTTTTTAATGTTAAATCAGCAGTAGAAGATGCACGTCTCCATAGTAATATTGACATTTTCAACTGCTGAGCTCAGCGAATGAGTTTCAAAAATCGCACTCCAGACCTTCGTTATTTTATAAAAGCTGAAAGTTTCTTAGCGCATGCTCCCAACACTGGTAGGAATGATGGGCAACTATGAAGCTTTTGGTTGCTTTGGCAGGTAGCAGGTGAAAATTGTCTGACCAGGGGTTGGAAGTAGGTATCAAAGCTGTCGGGCTACTGAGGAAACATCTTCTAATAGTTATTTACCCAAGTAAATGTGTAAAATTCAGCTTTTTACTGTTACGTAAGTATAGTTACAATGCCAGACACCTTTAAATTATAATAAATTGTAACTATACTTACGTTAGAGTATAAAAGCTGAATCTTATACATGTTACTTGGGTAACTATTAGAAGATGTTTCCTCAGTAGACCGACAGTTATGATACTTCAAACCCCTGGCCAGAGAATTTTAACCTGGGCCCTATTTAATAAACGTTACAATTGTAATTTATAATTACAATTCAGGGTACATTGCTAATAATGTTAGTGACACATTACTTACATGTTTAGCGTCAATAGTAACCAGCAATGTACCCTGAATTGTAATTGTAAATTACAATTGTAACGTTTATTAAACAGAGCCCTGCTACCTGCCAAACCAACCATGACTCAAACTTTATAGTTGCCCATCATTCCTACCTGTGTTGGGAGCATGCGCTGAGAAACTTTTAGCTTTTATAAAATAAGGAAGGTTGGATCGTCACAGGTTCTTGTTCTAGAATAAAAGTTGAGGAAGAAAAATTAGGATGATTGACATTTCAACACGAATTTCTTCCGTTCCTTTTTAAAAAAAATGTTGCAAAGATCTGTGGAATTTCAGACAGAAATGTTTTTATTAATATCGTAAAATAATTTTCATTGGCCACCCACGTTATCCTATCTACAAAGTACCTATATAGTGCTATAATATTTACCATATTAACGTATTTATAATAACCTCATTTATACCATCCAACCAGTAAGGATACCCGTGCTTCATCATCATCATCATCATCATCTCAGCCGATGGACGTCCACTGCTGGCATAGGCCTCCCCCAAGGAACGCCATAACGACCGGTCCTGCGCTGCCCTCATCCAACGTTTTCCCGCCGCCTTCATCAGGTCGTCGGTCCACCGTGTGAGGGGCCTACCCACGCTGCGTTTTCCGGTACGCGGTCGCCACTCGAGAACTTTTCGGCCCCACCGGCCATCGGTTCTGCGAGCAATGTGCCCCGCCCACTGCCACTTAAGTTTAGCAATTCTTTGGGCTATATCAGTTATTCTGGTTCTTTTGCGGATCTCTTCATTTCTGATTCGATCTCGCAGGGAAACTCCGAGCATAGCCCTCTCCATTGCCCTTTGGGTGACTTTCAGCCTTTTTAACCGACTTCAAAAAAGGAGGAGGTTTCTCAATTCGACCGTATATATATATATTTTTTTTTTTTATGTGTGTTCGCGGATAACTTCGTCGTTTATGAACCGATTTCGATGATTCTTTTTTTGTTGGAAAGGAGATATCCCAAGTGAGGTCCCATGATAAGGAAACCAGGATCTGATGATGGATCCCAGAGATATCGAGGGGAACCTTCGAAAATCGTAGTGCCGACTAGTGCGTTTGTTAATTTAAAGCACTACTATTAAATCGAACTAATGAATTTGCCACTGAAAATTGTGAAATAAACAAAATTTTAACAAAAAAATTAAAACCGCCTTCAAAAAACTAAAAAGTTAAAAAATAATATTGCAGCCGATGACTTTCCCGTTCGCATCATAAGAACATTAATTTGTGTTGGCCATCGACCCAGGGTAGGTGCAGGTGTGCAATCAGAACTAGTATAGCCTTGTAGATTATTTAATTTTGTTACAATTTGCGTTTTACATGGTCTTTACAATTATTTACACAATTTTTCTTGACATCTTCAATGACAGACAAAACCTTCTCTTTTTTCTCTCTTCCTTATTCAAACGCCGAGCATGCGCAGTGTGTTAACATATTCCCCCCCCTTGGAACCCGTGGTTCCAAAGAGCTCATGGGATTCATCAGTGGGTAGAGCGCAAACTTAAGTCAACCCTCTTCGAATAACACCTTTCTTCGTTGAGATGTCTGCTACTCTGCATACACCATGTCGCCAACCTGGACACGCTGTCCTCCTTTCTGAGTTCACTAATGACATGTTGTTGAACTACAGAGAGAAACCTCTGGTCGACGCCAAAGGTGCTGCCTCAGCTTCTCTAGCTGTTATCGATTGGTAGCGATCTTCTCAGTGATATGGGATGGACATGAAGACAACGGCCGCCCGATAAGGAAGTGTCCACTACGCGCAAAGATCGGAAAGGTCCGCAGACATTGGAGTCAACAGACGCGAATTAAGCGTTGCCTCAATTTGAGCAACAGCGTGGATAGCTCGCTCAAAATTAAACTAAAGATAGCTCGCTCAAAAATAGGCTGTAGTTACCTACGATGCGCTTCAAATAAACATTTACGGAGTACACTCCAGCCTTCCAGATTCCACCGTAATTAGGCGCGTGAGTCAGACTTAATTTAATATACCTTCACTCGCGCCGAAACCCCTAACAGACTTATTTTTTAGAATTCTCCTATAGGTCGTTGTTTGCTCTTACGTAGTTTCACTACTATCGCACAGGGTAATGCGCAATTAATCTACGTAAACACACAAACTTGAATCGTACATAAATATAGGTAGATACGTCGCTGACCACATCCATATAGAAACCTTCGTATAAACAAATACGAAAGGCACAACATAATATATGGACGTCCTTAAACCGCGAGTCTTGCGATTGCAAGTATGTAAAAGATTAGCAGAGCCACATTTCTCAAATCTCAAACGGGACAGTAAGATAGACGCGAGGATGAAGTCAACTTCAAAGGTTGAATACAATAATTAGAAGATAAACACTTGCACGACGGCAAAATACAAACATAAGACAACACAATATTTTCTACATCACCCTGAGCCTCACAGAAAGCGCACAAGCGAACTAAACACTTGCACGACGGCAAATATAAACAAATATAAGACACTGGGATCCTCACAGAGACCGCACGAGCATACCAGAGAGCGCACGACTAGCGAATCCTCACAGAGAGCGCACGAGCACACAAACACTTGCACGACGGCAAATATAAACAATTATAAGATACTTGGACCCTCGCCCAGAGACCGCACGAGCGTACTACTAAACAGTTGCACGACGGCAAATATGACAATGTATTTCCTACATCACTCGAAGCCTCACAGAGAGCTCACGAGCACACAAACAGTTGCACGACGGCAAATATAAACAATGTGTTTCCTACATCGCTCGGAGCCTCACAGAGAGCGAACGAGCACACCTGGGGATCTAAAAAATAAGAAATAAACCTTTAAAAGTATGACCTACCCTTGACAGAATATAATAGACATGAGATCATCCTGGACCACCGACGACAACATACACAAACGCCAAAGATGACGCCCAAGCGACTTGTCTCACTTTGACATTGTATACTAATAGGAACAAAGGGAACCAAATAAGAGGTGAAGAGAAATCCCCAAGGGAGGACGCTCAACAAGAGAGATAAAATATATACCACCGCCCATATTCATGAATAAACTCTTTATATACTTCTTTCAATGAAGGGAATGTTTCTATTCTTCTTTCAAGACTGAATAATATTTTTCCTGCAACATTATTTGAATCACCGAACACAATTTCAGGTGTCTCACTCAAAAGTAACTTGACTGAAAAACTACCATCATCAAATCCCTTCGTGTTTTTATTAAAATGATTTCCACGAAATGGAGAAGACACACCAAGTGGACCTGATGTCAACCAGCCCAAATTAGGACATTGAGAGGTAGGTTCATTCGCCCCCACAAGAGTTTCAGAGGAACGACAGAAACTCGGGCCAGTCAATTTAACGTTACCTGGTAAGTTAAGTTCGCGTGAATCCTTTTCAGCATAAGGCAGTAAATCACAACACTGCGTGGCATTTTCCATCACAACATTGGCTCCAGCTACGCTAACAGGAGCTGTACTGGAACCAGGTAAGTTCGAACTTTGTTTCAGGTTCTCTGTCCCGAATGACGACTGACTACCGCTATCTAGCAATGAAAACTTATTAGCGAGGGAAGCTTTATAATTTTTATTGTCAACAATTGGTTCTACCTGCGCCATGCATAGATGCACCTGATCAGTCCCAATGGTGGACAACGCCACCGGAGGAGTACCACTCCCAGGCAAATCATTCCCAGGAGCCCCACTCTCAGAAGTTTTAGAAGATGAAATGGGTGGATCACTGTTATAACCATCAGTTGATTGTAAACGAGTATTTCCAGAAGTTTCACCAGTTTGAGAACCATTGACATTATTATAAGTTCTCAGCTCTTCAATGACTGTGGCAACCAGAACGCGAGACTGAGCAATCAAAGAGCAGAAATCGTTTTCGATAATTTCTCTTTCTACTATCTGCTCATCAAAATTTGGAACTGAAACTTCAATTTTGCATTGTACTTCGTCAAACTCAACAAACATCTCCTGGCACCTATTCAACTTCAATTTAAACTCATCAAGCTGCAACTTGGTCACAGACTTGGGATTAATAGATGACAACGCATCGACGTATTTTTTAAACCCAGTTAACCTTGCCTTTATCGCACTACGACTTTGAATCAAACCTTGTAACTCATCCATAGTGGATAAAATATGCGTCTGTTTACTACTAACACGTTTACAACCCAGTACGAGCAAATAACGAGTATAGGCAGATGCAAAATAAAATATTACAATGAATAACTTTAACAAACCATACAGCCGTCAGGTATATTCAAACCTAACGACACATTCAAGCCCGAAGTCCGTCAGAAGATTCCGTCGCGCAGGTGAACCACGATGACGTCACGTCCTCACGATGACGCCACGTTCTCTCACGCTGCGTTAGGACAGAGCAGAGTAAACCACGATGACGTCACGTCCTCACGATAACGCCAGTTCTATTACGCTGCCATTACGGCGGAATCCCGGAGGCTGAAATGGTCGAATATGCTTATATATCTGTTTATATAAGATACATGTATTTAACGAATGTGTGAAGTAATCCCAAAGGTCGACGTATCACGACACACTACGGGAACTAATATTATCTATCTACCTAAGAGATAAGTAAACTAACTAGTTCTGTCAGTATATTAGCTAAAGAATAACCACCAGTGACATATTCAATCGGTACCCAGGACAACACCGTGAATATGCACAATAGGTTAACATACTAGCATAATAATTATACTGTAGACTGCAAAGAAAGAACAACCACCAGTGACATATTCAGCCGGTTACTATGACACGCCGTGAATATGCCCAATAGGTTAAGAACATTCTAGCATAAGATGCCTAACACTGCAAATAAATAATAACCACCAGTGACATATTCATCCGGTAACCATGACACGCCGTGAATATGCACAATAGGTTAAAAGTATTAGTATATTATACCAAACACTACAAACGAAGAATACCCACCAGTGACATACTCAGCGTCGTAACCATAACACGCCGTGAGTTTGCACAATAGGGTGAAAATATTATTAGCAGTATACGATACTAAAGATTACAGTGGAGCTTAAGGCACACTGCTACGCTATGCAAGCGATATGCTATGCAACAATACTAACCTGACACCCTAACTTGGAAAAATGACACTATTTATTTTAATGAAATGAATCGCTCTGTCCAACTAAGCAACTACAGGCGGGACCGAACTAGAAAACGTATTCATTTAAATGAAGGAATGGGAATAACACTATTCGCAAGCTAAGGCAACACTGAAATCGCTTAGGGAGAATGACGATAACAGAATTAACTACTTCCCCGTCCGGCGCCGCCGCGACATTGGATTCAAGATCGAAATCACCAGGCAGGGCCGTCATCAGCCGTCATCAGCAGAAGCCTCGATGTGCGTGATTGGTCAGTGGGTCATTTATTCCGTCGTCCTTCGTCCTCGAGTCCACTATGTAGGTACTGGAACAGAAACTCGACCGGATCAGAGGCAGCGAATCACGTCGGGGTCACCACTTGTTGGCCATCGACCCAGGGTAGGTGCAGGTGTGCAATCAGAACTAGTATAGCCTTGTAGATTATTTAATTTTGTTACAATTTGCGTTTTACATGGTCTTTACAATTATTTACACAATTTTTCTTGACATCTTCAATGACAGACAAAACCTTCTCTTTTTTCTCTCTTCCTTATTCAAACGCCGAGCATGCGCAGTGTGTTAACAATTTGTTTTATAGAAGTCGGTGTCAAGCCAAGCCAAAAAATGCAAGCCCTGTCGCGAATCGTACCGGCTTGACAGCGACTTCAATAAAACAAATTAATGTTCTTATGATGCGAACGGGAAAGTCATCGGCTGCAATATTATTTTTTAACTTTTTAGTTTTTTGAAGGCGGTTTTAATTTTTATGAGGCGTTGAGTGAACGACCACGTCTCTGTTCCATGCTTAACGTACCCGTGCTTGAATACAGTTATTCCAAACACAATCTTCGTCTATTTTCACACATCAATTTTGAAAAAATAATTTGCGTTAAGTATGGTTTTGAGGTGTCCATGATTTCAAATTACCGATTTTTTGATTTTTTTCTGTCTGTTTGTTTATTCGAGCATCACGCAAAAACTACTGAATCTATTTCAACGGAACTTTTTTTATCTGAAAAATTTTAATTTGTGTGGACGAAGTCGCGGAAAACTTTTAGTTACCTATTTATAATTTCACACCTCACGCCTCCGTAATCTTAATGCCCTCTCCTGCGTCTGATTTATTACTTTATTCGGTCTCAAGATGATAATGTCTCATTTCGTGCGACATTTTTATTCAGAAATTTAGTTCATAAACTGAAAATATGGAACCTAGTTTAGTATTCTTGACTTCAGGGATATCTTTTTATTAGACTTTTAATAAAAGTTAGAAATTGTAAATTAACTTTTAGAAGTTGCAATGCCTACAAATAATTTTTTTAGCTGTAATTCCAGGCGAAACTTAGGTATTTGAATTTGTTAACTATGGTAAAAAAAATAATTGAATAATATTATTGATTGATTAATGTTAGAGACCTTTCTGCAAAGACCAAGAATTTTCGCTTAAGCACGTATCCAGACTTTTGTTTTTTTAATAGGACAAAATAATATAGGACATTGTTTTACCACACTACCAGCAAAAGCTGAAGCCTAGTCCCTTTGTCATGGTATTTATAAATGTTTAATGTTAATGTTATATTTCATTTAATATGTTTAGATGAAATGATGTATATTTTTTTTTGCTGTGACAATAAATCTGTGTCAATTTCAATTTCACATAAGGCGACAAGGCGTAGTTAGACTTACTACGTTGTACCAGATACTCTTTTTTAGAGTTCCGTACCCAAAGGATGAAAACGGGAACCTGTTACTAAGCCTACGTTGTCCGTCCGTCCGTCCGTCCGTCCGTCTGCCCGTCTGCCCGTCTGTCCGTCTGTCCGTATGTCCGTCTGTCCGTCCGTCCGTCTGTCCTACATATTTAGGGCTGTAACTTTTGAACCGTAATAGCTAGATAGTTGAAATTTTCTCATATTATGCGTTATTGCGGCGGATTTGTTAACAAATAATAAAAATGATAAAAAGTTAAAAATTAAGGGGTTTCTCAACAAGAAACTAGTTTTTATCAACGTTTTTTCTTTACGCTCTATCGTTAAACCAGTAATACATACAAGCGTCAAACTTAGTGTAATTATAGAGCATATTCTACAGAATAACAACAAATACTAAAAAACATGCCAAGTGTGAGTCGGTCTCGCGCTAAAGGTCCCGGACACAAAAAGTTTTTTTTTCTAAGTTAATAATGTTGTGTTCTGTAGTGGTGTGGTACGGAACCCTCGGTGCGCGAGTAGCCCGACTCGCACTTGGCCGCTTTTTATACTGTGGTAGTACTACTGAAGGAGAATCAATGAATATTCATAGCGCAAAAATTCATCCAACAGCGCAGCGCCTTATAGAACAAATAAATGTAGATAAAGACCAACTCATTTCATTTCATATTCACCGTACGTTCTAAGCTTTCTCATTACAAAGTCTCTCAAATCAAACTATTTTCATACTTATTTCCTTAGCATACATGTTATGACGCGAGCTTCGTTGAAAACTTTGCGACTCAAAACTTTGTTATGATATGACTGTTTAGTAGTTAAACTGCAGGCAGTTTGTACAAGTTTCTTTCATTTGCAGCATGTTCGTTAGTTCTAACAAGGTTCTAACAATTATTTTAGTTTTAGCAACAAAATGTGAGGTATAATCAATTATAATGACTCTCTCTGAATGACTGACTCTCATAGATCAGATTTTCTTTGTTTGAGAGTCAGAGTTCCCCTAATTAGTGTCACAGCATTCTTCTAAAAATACCTAACATTTTGAGCATCTTATAATGTACGAGCTTTTACCCGCGACTTCGTCCGCACAAATTATATACCAGATTTTAAGTCAGATGATAAGCTATCAAACAAAAAAGTTTCATCAAAATAGGTTCAGTAGTTTTTGCGTGATACTCGAACAAACAAACACCCAAACAAACAAACAAAGAAACAAACAAACAGACAGACAAAAAATCCAAAAATTGGTTATTTGGAATCAGGGACAGGTAAAAACCAGGACGTATTTTTTTTTTTTGTAAATATCATCAATGTACAGACACATTTCTGTTACAGTTTTATAATAGTTTAGATGAAAGGCTAAGTGAGTGAAATAATTTATTTTTATTTTTATTTATTTCATCATCTTCCTAGCTGCTGTCCCGCTGGGTAGCGGGGTCTGCTTTCCTAGTCTGTCCGTTTTATTTTTATTTATTTATTTATTATAATTATAGTAAAATATGTAGAGACAAAGATAGAGAAAGGTATGTTGAGATAGTTTGGTCATTATGGAAAGAATGGTATGGATGAGAGCAAATTGACGAATGCAATCTATAAGGCAAGCGTAAGTGGAAATTTTGGAAAAGGACGGCCTAGACGTATCATATGGACCAAATAGGTCAATCATTATCATCATATCTGACGGACGTCTACTGCTTGACATAGCCCTCCCCCAAAATAGGGGGATTTGTCATAATCGCCACCCTTGGCAGGCGGGTTGGCGATCGCAATTGGATTGAATGTGTGTATATACTCAGAGGATGCTGCTGCCCATCGCCGGTAGATCCCTTAGTCACCTTTTACAACACCCACGGGAGAAAATGGGGTGGTGCTATTCTTAGCCGACACCTCACGGACAAATAGGCCAAGAGACGTGCTTAAAAAGAGCAATGTCAGCTCTACCCAAAACCGATGAGTATGAAAGGACTAATGAATGTTGAGGAAGCTAGAGAGGTTTGTCAGGATCGTAGCACGTGGCGTTCCGTTGTCTCTGCCTACCCCAGTGGAAGACAGGCGTGAGGATATGTATGTATGTATGTATTTAGCAACAAAATGCGCATGATCAAAAGTTTTTTGTTTATTCATTTTTAGGGCTTCAAACTCTTTATTATTTTTTCGGCTCCCATGTGGTGAAATGTGGACGAAATGTAAATTACCAACTCATTTGTACAGGCCGATACAAAAACGTCGAGTTTAATTAAAAACCACCTTTTTTCCCGCAACAATTTCGTAAGTTCGTATCAGCTTCCCTATGGGATAATCTGTGGCACTATTTGTCGAGAACTCACTCTATTGTCGCCTTGGACTAAATATATTTGACGACCCGGTTGGTGGAATGGTTACCACGCCGGACTGCCAAACCAGGGTCCTGGGTTCGAATCCCGGTTCGGTCATGGATGTTTACATGTTTGTGCCGTTGTTGTATGGTTTCCATAATAAACAGCCTATTAATAGTGCTTTCTTGGGATCATTACAATGTATGTGCCTGTGAGCGTTATTTATTTATTTATTTATAGGGGCATTTTGCTAAACTCTATATTGCTGGAGTGCCGGTATTACGGTGCGCCGTTCTCCCTATCTTCTGCGGCCGAGGTGTGGCCGGTGGTAGAACCGGCACTGGTGGGGCCGCAGGGGAAGAGGCATGTCGGTGATAAGGTGCGCCGCTTGCCCTATCCTCTGCGGCCGAGGTGTGGTCGGTGGCAGAGCCACGGACCCGATCTGCCACCGGGTGCCAGTTATCTGGTACCCATGGCCTCCTAGTAGCAGACTCGGGGGGCGTCTGCTACGGTACGGGTGGAGGCCGAGGAGGGAGGCGCACCATACCATCTGGTGCGCACATCGCGGAGGGCCTTCGGGCTTTGGCGATGGAGCCGCTTGTGGGCGGCTGCCGCCGGCGGGGTCGCGGAAGATTGCGAAAGCGTTCCCGTTACCCCGCCACAAGGCGAAGCGGAGGAAGATGGGGGGGTTTTTAGTGGGTATACCGTGGGTCTCATTAGCCTATACGGGAGTCCCACATAACCACTCGGGTGCCCCCTACGCCTGGGTGGTATGCGTAATGCATTTTCCCCCCCGGAACAAAAAAAAAAAAAAAAAGGTAGCCTTCATCGTAAGAACGACTCGCACCAACCTCTTCGAAATCAATCGAAAATAAGATTGTTTTTTGGGTCGATCAACTAATTTTTGTCCATACCTTGTCCCAGTCATTTGCATAAAATTTTCTCAATTTGTTCAGGCTCAGGCTCAGGTTTTGCTTGCCCCAATAATTTATGTTTGTTGAATAACCAAGGATTCCATTTATTAAATACATTGCAAAATTACTTGAATTTTACTTGAACTTTGGCGATTGTCCGATGGACGCAAAGTATCTTTTCATAGAAGGACTTAGAATTACAATTACAATTTCTTAATTAAGTAAGAAATTGTAATTGTAATTCTAAGTCCTTCTGTACACAACTATGTCCTTTTATTATACTGGAGGGTGTGGGTAGACCTGGTGACTTGAAGTACAGGTATGTGTGTGCAAACATACATACTTACCAAGCACCAGTCTCCACCTTCAATCCTATATATATTGTGCAACGTACATGTAAACCTTTTGTGGAGAAAATAAAGTTTTTGTATTTTTGTATTTTTTTTTTGTATAGTACAACTGTCGGTCCCCAAGCAATACTAGTTAATAAAACTTTATACCTACAGTGAAAAAAAATTACTATTGCCACACAAAAATTAATTTTACTATAATATTTCACCTTATTGTTTAGTTCTCAAAAGCCTGTAAAAATGTCTTAATTCTCCCCCTATCGGATAATTTCTGAATTATTTCATTGTCCAAAGCTTTTTGGTCTATCGGACAACCGCTAAAAACTACTAGTAGTTCAACACAGATGGTATAATGCGTAAGCGTGTAGAAGAATCATAACATAAGCTAAATTATCTATCTTTCAACATTAATTAATGTCAAGAAAAAAGAACTAAAACCTTTTTTGTAACTGTACCAAAAAACTTTTTTTAAACAGTACCAACAGTACAAAAAATAGTTGATTGACCCTTTTATCGAAATGTTGAAACCAATTGTAAATATTACATAGTTATCGGGTATCAAACCGATAAAAATAATTTTCGATATTATGACTGATATAATTATACCCAAGCAGACCTAATTAATAGATTTAAAAAAATATCGACCGTCGATGATATTTAAGAGAACGCACTTCTGCACAGATGGAGTGCAGCAGATTGCGACAAAAAGCGCGATAGACGTTTGGCTAGCGTCATTATGGTCCTACACGGGCATGCCGCCGCGATAAACGATTGCGCCTTTTATCTTACTCTACCGTCTTGGCGGTAACGCGCAAAATACGATAAAAGACGCGATAAAATGTTCATCGCGCCGCGTTGCCGCTCGCTCTATCTTTTATCGCAATTAAATCTTGAGTGAGAATTTGATGAGTTATCTTAGTAACTAATTTGTTTTACTGTTTGTGTTGTGCGTTAATTAACCGATGTTGTGGGTTATTTTAAGCTGTTATAGACTTAATTAATTTTAAGTGCCGGTTGGATTTCCAGGAATTGTTGAAAAATATTTAATTTCCTTCCATTAATATTCTTGTAATGCTTTTATAACGGCTTCATTGTGGTAGAGTTGATTTCCATCGGTATGTTTGTATAATATTGGAATATGTTGATTTCCATCATTATGTTTGTATTATATTGGAATATAATTATCGATAATTTATTTGGCTTACTAGGAATTTTGTATACACTTTGAGGTTGTCTGGAATGAATAGCTTTTTAACAATAAGACCGCCTCTTAGCGTTGTCTTGTGTGTTGCGTGTAGGATCAAGCCCAATTTTATCTTTGACATTGTCACACAGATTATCTCTCTCATCTATTCCCATTTAAATTACGAGATTCCAGACCAGATTTGTGTTATACAGGGTGTAAACTAAAATGTGTTACATGCTTAAGGGAATCAGACCAGACCACCAAACCAGACCACTACTCGATAAAAATGTATGGAAAAAAAATTCCCGATTTAAAAGTTGGTCCCATATTTAAAGTGGTTCATTTTTATGGACTGCCTCCTCTTTGGCTTTTAGTATGTAACGCATTTAAGTTCACCCTGTATAACGCTCACAGGCACATACATTGTAATGATTCCACGTTAAGCACTATAGGCTTTTTAATATGGAAACCAGACAACAACGGCACGAACATATAACATCCATGACCGAACCGGGATTCGAACCCAGGACCCTGGTTTGGCAGTCCGGCGTGGTAACCATTACACCAACCGGGTCGTCGTCGGGTGTATGTATGATCAATGGGTCGACCTCTATTTAGAGCCTTATTTACCTAATCGTATTTTAAACGTTGACTACAACATCCTTTTTCAATCTAGTTACAAAATACCTAATCGTTAAAAGGTTACCGTGAACCGTAACTACAGCAAATATACATTTAAAATTCTAGACGAATGACTATTAGTTTAGGGTCAAGGCTCTGCAATTAGCGTTAAAATAGTTTAGTGAACGTAATGTTTATTGATTGTCGCGTCAGTCTGGACTGAACTGGACTTACACAGGGTGTTACAGAAGTAAAAATAAAAATTGAAAACTTTTAAGGGGTGGTTAAGACCATCAAACTGAACAACTTTCACTATGGGACCAACATCGAAATCACGAAAAAAAAATCTTTGGCCCATGCAATTAGCTCGGGTAGATCTGTAGTATGGAACATCGCAAACGCATCGTATCATGGCGATTATGGCAAATCTCCTTGTTTTGGGGTAGGCCAATGTCCAGCAGTGGACGTCTATCGGCTGGTATGATGATGATTATTTTTTTCGCGATTTCGATATTGGTCCCATAGTGAAATTTATTCCGTTTGATGGTCTTAACCACCCCCTTAAATGTTTATTTGTGTTTTTGTAACACCCTGTATTATTTGTCTATTAACGACTAAAGGTGTTCAGACTCTAATTAGTCAACGGTTAATGAAAGGTTAATTTCAAATTATAACGTTAATAGATCATACTTATTAGTAAACAATACACAATGCGTCTTGCTTGTTTAGTACAATAAAAAAGCCTGCCGATGGAATTACAATCATATGGACTAGCGGCGTGAGCTTGTGAGCCGAGTGGCAAAGCTCACATTTATCTCCCTACTAGTGTTAACCCGCCACTTCGTCCGCACAAATTATATACCAGATTTTAAGTCAGGTCATAAGCTATCAGACAAAAAAGTGTCATCAGAATCAGTTCAGTAGTTTTTGCGTCATGCTCGTTCAAACACACAAAGCAAAAAATTTTTTTTTAATTTACTGTTTTATAAAAGAGTAAATTAAAAAAAAAAAAATTTGCAAGGTCTCAAAGTCAAATGTATCAATAAATTAATAATTACAATTTTATAAATTTTTAGTAGAATCATAGTAGGATTAATATTTTAGGAGTAAGGTCTCAAAATAAAAGCGATATAAAATATCTAGGTGTTATCTCTTTTACTATTATAATAGTAAAAGAGTTTTAATTATAAATTTATTGATACACTATGACAATACAATGTTTAGTAAATTAACAAATATCGATGCAATAAACCATAACTGGTTTGTTCGTATTAGTGTAGCAATTGTTACTAGTTAATGAATATAGAAGTTAATTAGTGATATAACATAAATCCAATGATTTCCAAAATGTCAGTGTAAAACTTGATAAAAGAAATGCCAAAATTATTTCTGGCAGATCGCTGCATATTTTTTGAGTTAATTATAATTTATTGCCTGTGCAACCAAGCAAACGAGTCAGTGTAATAATTATTATAAACTGAGTAGCAACACCACTGAAAGTTTTGACATTACAAGGTCAATATTTGTCCTATTACGTCAACCTTGTCCCACCACTGGGGATGCATTAATAATGGGCACAATAATCAATTACTTTTCCACTTCTACTCCCACAAACACATATAGTCACGCGATTTGTAGCAAACGTGTGTGTGAATGAAGTGAGAAAGGAAACAGAAAAACCTAGCGACATACTAATTATAATTATAGCCATATGAATTACGAGTTCATAATCACAGTTCATATCATAAAAAGTTTATCCATCGCCAGCGCGACAGAAAGTAGCGAGATACTGGAAATTGACGATCTAAATAAAATAAAATAAATAAATAAATGGGTCATTGTCATATAGTGCCAAAAAATTGTTCAATTCATATAAATTCCTAAATAATGCTTTAATTTTATTTCTTTTTACAAAAAGAATCAATAACTATATTCTACTTTATACCCATGCAAATCTTTATTAGGAATTAATTCGATAAATTACGTTTTTGCTGTTTTTTATACTCAAATGTCCGTTTCGGTGGTCTGTTCAAAACGGATGTATGCGAGTTCAGAATGAAAAAAAATAAATGAAAACTGCACTAAACTTGTGCCCTGTTCAGCTTAATTAGTTCTCTCAATCCTCAAAAATCATGTTCTATTGGTATGACTTCTAAAAGTGGCACAGTTTTTTATTTAACAACGATTGTCACATGTTACACGAGTAGCGTGTCTTTTCGGTGGTTCATATTTCTATCGAAACTTTGCAACATTTTTATGTCTAAACGTGCCCAAAAACAAATAGTTCCTTTCTAGGGAAACTTATGAATGCCCAATGATGCATCCCTAAACCACATTTCACCACAGAAGAGCAAAATCTTTTCTGTTTACCCAAAAATACTTTTGTGTCAAATCTCATTGCGTCTTTCCGGTTACTCCGTTAAATTTGTAATTATTATTGAATAAATTAAATGTTGGCTATAGCGCAGTATATACTAGTGTTTTATTTACAAAAACATCATATTTGGACAGCCAGACCACTAAACTTTCAAGATATCTGAATTTGAATGTAAAATTTCCGTTCGGTGGTCATCTTTTTGGTGGTCATTTAAATTTGTAACTACCGATCAACAAATCAACGTCAGGATCAAGTTCATTCTAACTTTTCTCCACTAATATGAACTGGGGCCGCTTAGGTGGTGTATGGTCCACTCACTGGCATCCTTATTCATGGGAGAAAGCCTGATAAACAACTGAAATATAGAGAAATGAAGAAGAAGCAGTGACAAGAGATACTAAAAGGTCAAAATGCATAGGTTAAAGGAAATCCACCATCTTTTCCGGCTCCTTCTATTGGTTCACACACATATCTCAACCGGTGAAGTCCAGAATCGTGAAATGCAGGTTGCATTGCTGGAGATGAAATTCTGATCGACCAATCCATATTGGACACGCATGGTGAATAGAACTGTCGAACAATCCTATACACCCTTCTTGAGGATAGGCTCTATACCCTGCAGTGAAACGTATAAAGGCAAAAACGATAATGATGGATGATATACACCATCTTCTCCTAATTCATCTGTTTCGAGAGACAATTTAAGAGTTTCTCATGGGATTTAGAAGACTATTATTATTGATGGAGTTAAGTGGAGATAATAGAAGAGAAGGATTAATAAAGCAGATGGAAACGAACAAGAAAAAGAAACTGAAGGCACAGAAGATACTCAAATAGTCAAAAGAAGAACGACAACCGAAAAGATGTCTTTTTGGTGGTCCATATTTTATTATATTTTTATGGTAGAAATTATTAACAATTCCCCATATCTGCCGAAATATAATAAAAACATCACGGCAAATAAATTTAAAAAGTGATTAATGTGACTTAAATTTTGCTTTGTTTTATTAATAAAACGCAATTCAGGTCTTTTTGGTGGTCAACTGCACCTTTTCGGTGGTCAGAAAAAAACATTTTTTGTTAATTATTTGCTAACGGACAAGAAACGACCTCTATTTTTATTTTATTTAGGTTATATTCACTATTTTACTTCGGTTAATAAAGAAAAAGTGGTAAAAATTCACACTTTTTCAAATTGCTTTCTCTGCACCCCTTATATGACAATGACCCAAATATCGCTCACAGGCACATACATTGTAATGATCCCAAGTAAGCCTCAGGCTTTTTGTTATGGGAATCATACAACAACGGCACAAACATACAACAAGAAAGAAACACAAGAAATACATGACGATTCCACACGAAAAGAAGTTCAATAATCAAAACACAGAAATCAAAAAGCTGAAAAAGCAGAATACGACAAATAAACAAAAGTGAAAATATCTATCATCTAAACTCTCAATCGACCGTATCACAGCAAAGTTTCTAATAATCTAAACGGAAATTTTGCTGTGAATATTACCAACCTTTCTAAGCACTTACAGCTAGGACAAACGTACAAATACAAATGCTCAAACAGCTGACTGCATTCAGTATGACAAGTACTACACATTTTTTTTGCAATTTTACCACTGTTTCTCCACTTCTTCTTCGTTCAGTATCATGATGTTTTTGAAATCGGTATATTTTTGAAATCCGGCATTACACAAAATTAACCGCGCCGCATCGCAAGAATTTTTGGCTACATTCCTGACCTATCAAGCTCCCACCTTACTTTTTCTCCACATTCCGAAATCGCAACACACTGGGTTTAATTTTGTGAAACACTTAAAAACCCAACAGACAGAAGGCTAAACCACAAGGCACCTTACGTTCATCAACAGTTTAAATCATTTATTTAGTTTATATAGGATGTTGTTTTGCTATGATGATTGACAATAATCATTGAAGATAAAGCAGAAGACGTTTTGACATAACATAACATAAATATTCTTGTAGATTCTTACACATGACATGACATTTTACACTTCTTAAGAGGGCTTAAAAAAGATTTCTCAATAAAGAAAGCCTAAATTAAAAAAGTGCTCAACACGAACACTACTAAAGCCTTCAAGCCATTGTTATACAATACTTTTATAGGTTCTAAACATTCCACTTTTAGACAATTTCGAATAAAAACTAAAGAGGCCGTTTTTTTTTCTTTTTTCAAAATTTGTATGTTTAGACCTTTAAAAAACCTATAAAAGTATTCTATGAAAATAGCTTGAAGGCTTTTGTAGTGCTCGTGTTGAGCGTTTTTTAATTTAGGCTTTCTTTATTGAGAAATCTTTTTTAATGTGATGAGGGCGCCACTGGACTGTGATAGCCCTCTTAACGAATCTAGCCACATACAATAGTCAACCATTCCGATTTCCCATCTACTACAATCTCGTCGATCGATCGTCGCGTCGTCTCGTCACGTCATCAGGTCGTCGTTGATGAAGCGCTATATATGTACGAGTATAAGTAGGTACCTACATAATGTCGCGGTGAAGGAATCTTGACGAAACCTGCATACGCGAGTCCAACTTAATATGCCAATGGTTTTTTAAAAGGATGATCAGGTCAAGAAACTTAATAACTTTCAGTATGAGATCAACTTCGAAATCGCAGAAAAACATCAGCTGTCCCATACTAAACTGCAATACCTACTAGATTCAAACGTATGGGACAGCTGGTTTTTTTTTTGTTCTGACAGGTTTGCTCCCATAGTAAAAGTTGTTCAGTTTGATGGTTAGGATACCTATGTACTTTTCCTTACACCCTGTATAGGGTCCTTCTTAATTGGCTGACGCTTTTTTAAGTGGATAATGAGATAGTAAAGCTGAACAACTTTCTCTATGGCACCAACATTGAGATCGCGAAATTAAAATCAACTGCTCCATATATACCAAACTCCAAACCTACTCGAGCCTAATGTATGGGACAGCTAATTTTTTTTCGCGATTCCGAATGACCGTTCCATAGAGAAAGTTGTTCAGTTTGATGGTCTGATCATTCCTATACAAAAGTACCTATCATCATAATTATTATGAAGCTGAAGAAAAAATTCTTATGCGTAGATTGATGCTATTTTTTTTGTTCTGACATGTTTGCTCCCATAGTAAAGTTGTTCAGTTTCATGGATAGAGTATGTGGTGTATTTGTGGTTTTAAGGTTAATGATACTTTTCCTTACACCCTGTACAGGCTGATAATGAAGACCTATTTATAAGTGCTTAATTAATAATAATGGACTCACTAACTCATCTCTTATAATCCGATAATTGTCAAAAAAAAACACTTTAGTATTCAAAGACACTGCACAACTGTTACTTCATTATTATACCACAGAGTACTATAATACCGTCTGAAACGGTACATTTTGGCAGACTGACATAGATTGGACGTAAATAAAACACGATATGAGTATAGATACCCACCTGCTATAAATTCTTGTATCGTAAAACAGCTGTCAATTCTATGCAGAACCATTAATACAAGTCAGACGCGAATGATAATGAATCCTCTGCCATCGATTGATGGTTTGAACTTGCGGGTAATCAGTGATCGATTCCTGTTCGTTTATATGAGTTAGAATGAAATTAAATGCAATTGTTGATGACAAATTGTATGCCTTGAGTGCATATTGTTACTGAAAATAGTCCACCCAATTAGAACAATCGGTTGTTGTGATCGTATGTATTTGTCGGTAATTATAAGCATGTTTTATCTGTTAAACCCAATCATTAAACGTATCGATCGCATGTGATATGCGTATTACATTGTGATACACTGGGGTTAGTGTTATTTATTCTATTTATAAAACATAAAAAATACATCTTTATTTCAGACATTACATCCATTATGTTGTTAGTATCACTCTTAAATAACTTAGCATATGCTCACGTCTATCTTCCCCAAGGGGGTAGTCAGAGCTATTCTGAAACTTCAGAACATCCTCGCTTCACTAGTAGTACCGAAACTCTGTCCAGTGTGACGGGGAGTGAGCCCGTCGCCATTTCTAATGGACAGTCGGTACAATACATGCCTCGAAATTAAAGCATGCAGGTTTCCTCACGATGTTTTCCTTCACCGAAAAGCCAGTGGTGTTACAAATCGTACATCAATTCCAAAAAACTGCACGGCAGGCAAGGTTACTCGCCACTGGACCACCACGGCTCTCCCGCTCCCGCTCACCGCGACTCTTAAATAACCATGTTAGTACAAGTGTATCAAGTATCAAGTGTAGACCGATCCAGTGCTTAATAAAGCTACTGTCACAGTATCTACTGGAGACCATGTTCAGGATGCTATTGATGCTGGCGCGAACCCTCTGCAGCGCGGCGGCACACCGTTTGCGGAGCGTAGCGTAGTAGGAAACCTATCGATATGAGCGTCCGCGAACGTGCCAGACGCACAGCAAAAGCACAGCAGCCCCAGCAGCATCCTGAAGGCGTTATTATATTGGGTGCGCAGAGCCCTTATACAGAGATCCCTGGTGATATGTATGTATAATAACAATATTTTCCTCCTTTACATAAAAGGAAATTCGAAGCTCATTTATTTTAAATCTTTGTCAGCATTTATAATTGAAGTCAGCTTTGCAAGTCGCTATGATGACGGAGTACATTACCATGTTCCATTAAAGTATATTCAAACCACAGAGTACTATAATATTCAAACCAACGCGGTATGCGGTACCTAATCATTTTCTTTTGTCTGTAGAGTCGATATTGGCATGTCATAGAAACAAACAAACAGTTGTAATGTAGTAATGTGTTGTGTGTATAAACTAACAGTAGGCTAAGTGTGTTACTAATAAAATTGTGATCTCAGTTGGTCGAAATAAAGTTTTTCTATTATTATTGTTTTTTTATTTATTTATTTTGTTATTCTATAGAGTTTGATTTGTCATCATGGAGGGATTTACCAGTCACCGTTAGCTTTAGATGCTGGCTGATTGGTCAGGATGCGCCACAATTTACTCGTAACTTTAAACGTACGATTTGTAACACCACCATGGCTTTTCAGTGAAGGAAAACATCGAGAGACAAATAACAATCTAATGTGCTTTAACTTCCATGTCCACACTGTACACACAATTAAACAATTTGCATAGGCTTGCGTCCGCCAGAGCATACATTTGACTGTCTAACTGCCGGCCGCTACCACTTTGGTGTGAATTGAGCCTTATGCCTAATAAAAGAAAATACAAAACCTACTCTTTATTTGCACATTAAAAATAACAATATTGAAAGCAAACAAAAAGGGTACTAATTGCTGTTTAGCGCAAATACCACTGCACTGTTTTATTCCTGCCTGAACCGCGATCGCAGTCCGTAGGCCGCATCGTCTTATAGACTTTAAATATGCTGAGTCTGTGCAAAATTATTGTGATTTATGATATTTATAACAGTTTCGCATCAAATTGAAGTTGGGAGAGAGAGAATCTTCACTTTTCGAAGTATTAAATAAGTATGACCTGCTAATTTCCCCGGATATTCAACACAACAAAGTTAGGTAATTAATCAAAATTATTTGCAGCGTAGATTGTCTCCTGATTTCATCATAAATAACGAAGCATAATATAATAGAGGAGAAACAATACAATTTTCGAAGCGTCACTATACCTACTCACATCATGTTTCTTACGGGGTGGTTACAATCTTTGCTACAACTACCTACTCACTCTTTCAGGTACGTTTTTTTGAAATTTTTTGTTGCTTTTATTTTCAACTTATTATAAACGTTCGAAAATTGGCAGTATTTATTAATGAGTAATAAATAAAAATGTGTTAATTGGGAACATATTGTACCTGTTACAATTCGTTAATAGTCATATTACTAGTAAGATAGTAGGCAGGGCTACCAGATTGTATAATTTGATACAAAAACTGTAATATTGGGTGGTTGTTTGTATCCTTTATGTATCCTGGACTATCGTGTATAATTGGATACAAAACAAAACTCATAATTTTTTTAACTGAAAAATCCGTTTGATACGGAAAATCGCAGAAGAGTAAAATAAAAACCGTTATATTCAGTCTAGAATTAAACATTTAACAAACCGCTATATTCAGACTTGTTACGATTCAGTCGAGCAAGAACGCTAATATTTCGTGCAAGTTTTGTAAAATGTTGTCTCTCTTAGTTTTGGTTCAACCAGAAGCCCAATAGATGCTCTAAAGCTGTTGATGAAAAAATACTTGTTGTGACTAGGCGAGTCAATCTAAACTATTATAAAACTGTAACAGAAGTGTACATTGATGATATTAACAAAAAAATTATCAATTGCTGGCATCTTGTAAATAGTTTTTTATTGAATTTGGGGTTTCTAACTCCTCAGTTCTAATGCTGAATTGGTACTAACTACCTAAACCGTAAGCCTTAAGGATTTTTTGACTTGGTCTTTGCATAGCAGAACCCCATTCAGATCGGTTTTGTGCATTAAATTCAGTGGCGGTCGACTTTGTGTTTAAATACTAATAACTATTAATTGAATTAACCGATTGCGATGAAATAACGCCTATAATTATGTTATCCCACGCTTTTGTGAAAACCTTATTCAAATCGGTTTAGAAGTTTTTGAGTAATGCGTGTATCAAATTCAGTTGTCCCGCGACTTTGTATTTAAATACTCATAACTTTAGATCGAATGAACCGATTGCGATGAAATAAAGCCTAAATGTTAATACAAACTACGTCCCATATTTTTTGTGAAAACATCATTCAAATCGGTTCAGTAATTTTCAAGTTATGCGTGCATTAAATTCAGTGGCGCTCGCAACTTTTTCTTTAAATACTCATAACTTTTGATTGAATAAACCGATTGCGATGAAATAAAATCTATATGTTAATCCAAACTTTGTTCTATGCATTTGTGAAAACTTCATTCAAATAAGTTTAGTCGTTATTAAGTAAGTATTGAAAATTTAACTGAGAATGATTGCTAACCAACTTTAAATCGTTATAGATCCTAAATGGTCATTCGAAATGAAAAATATTAAGAGAAACCTAAAGATGATTTTTAAATACCTATTCAATGATACCCCACTTAACATAGAGGTCAATTTTTTTTAATTTTTTTTTTACAGTATGACGTCTGGTTGTCGCCATACCTAATTGTCATTACTGTCATGTCTTTAGTGACACTCGCAGGATTAAGACAAATCGATTGACGTAAGAATCATCAAAATCGGCCCACGCGTTTGGTCTGTAGTGTGCCACAAAGGAACAAACTTTAATACATACATAGATACATACATACATATATAGGCTGATAAACACATTACCCTTCCTTTGCGTCGCGCAGTCGGGTAAAAAAAGTAACGATGTGGTTTTTAGGTGTCCCTAATTCCAAATCACCAATTTTTGGATTTTTTGTCTGTCTGTTTGTTTGTTTGTGTGTTTGTTTGTTTGTTTGAACGACCATCACGCAAAAACTACTGAACCGATTTTGATGAAACTTTTTTTATTTGATAGCTTATGATCTGACTTAAAATCTGGTATATAATTTGTGTGGACGAAGTCGCCGGTTAAGGCGGTGTCCTATTGCCATCGCACGCGTGATGGTGCGATGCGATGTGATCGTACTGATGGGTAATTCTCCGAAATTTTTCAAATTTTCAAATTTTTCTATGGAAAAATTTCAACGATTTGTAAAATTTCGGAGAATTACCCATCAGTACGATCACATCGCATCGCACCATCGCGCGTGCGATGGCAATAGGACACCGCCTAACACTAGTTTTGTATAATTTCATTGGACACGGCCGAATAATAAAAAAATCTACTGGCAGCCCTGATAGTAGGAAACCAATTGTATGTAAAAATAATGAGTGTTGGGCTTTGGCGGGAAACAGCATGAAAGAGAGAGTCGTGGAGGAATTTGGGGTTAGTACTTATTCAAGAGGTTACGAACCCCAAAGTTATGTGAAAATTATTCCGAATGCAACCATAAAGCACGAAATACAAAGCAGCGTGACCAAGTTTCAGAGAATGTACCAAAATTACTGCAGAAATCTACCAAAATCTATACCAAGTCAATATGAATTGATCATCCATATGCAAGTTTAAAGTTGGTACAGTTTTCTGTGTCATAAAAACCCTCTTTTTAAAAGCAACACTAATGTTGTTTTTTAAACGTCGGAACGCCAAAGCAATAATAATACACACCTAATATTGCCTAAGCAATATTAAGAATTATTTTTTGTATACCAATAAAGCTTTATTAGACATTCCGGAAAGCCCCCTCCAATCTTTCAGCTTTGATTTTTTTGCCTAAATCCTAGCATTTCTGATCAAATTATCGAATACCAAATTTCTACCAACATCTACTAAACAATTTCCCACTACCTACTAAATTATCGTTCTCATTGCCCTAAATCTACTAAAAGTTGTCACACTGATATAAAGAGTTGAAAGAACTAGGTCGATGTTAGGTTCCATTAATTCATGCTCAAAGCTAACGGTATCGGCGTTTCCCTTTGACTATGCATTTACAATTTATTCTGTACATATCTAGTTCATGTTCCTACACAAGGAATTTTAAATAAGCTAGAGTTAAAAGCCTTAAAGCATTTCAATGTACAAAAAGTCAAGACTGTTTTCCCCTATGGGATGTCTAGAGATGAGTTTAGCTGTATCGAACTAGCAACGATTATGTTCATTTGTAACATTGTATCAATTATTTAGCACTTGAAAAATGTATCTAATGTACAATATATATCCTCTATCTATGTATCTATTGTAAAATATATGTAATGATTGTCAGTCACTGTTTATCTTGTATTTTTATGATGAAATAAAAAAGTTTACAGTCTATATGTATTACAAATATGTATACAGGGTCCTTTTTATATCATCATCATCATCATCATCATCATCATCAGCCTATAAACGTCCCACTGCAGGGCACAGGCCTACCCTCGAAGAGGGTGTATGGGCATTAGTCCACCACGCATGCCCAATGCGGGTTGGTAGACTTCACATACTCATCAGAATTTCTTCTTCAGTGTATGCAGGTTTCCTCACGATGTTTTCCTTCACCGTTTAGCGCTGTCCTATTGCCATCGCTCGCGCGATCATGCGTTCGTCCGACGAAAATCATTGTGCCACTGTGCGTTTAAATATACTTATATCTGAATAAAAATAGAACAATTCGATCGCATCTCATGATAGCACGACCTTCTATAGGATATTCCGCAGATATAAGTATGTTTAAACGCACAGTGATACAATGATTTTCGTCGGACGAACGCATGATCGCGCGAGCGATGGCAATAGGACAGCGCCTTTGAGAGCAGTCGGTTTTACATACATAAGTTAGAAAAACTCATTGGTACATGGCATGTTGTCCGTGCGGATTCGAACCCGGACCCCCATAATTGGGAGTCCATACCTCTCCGCAACGCGCCACCGACGCTCTCCTTTTTTATATGATGACGGTTTTTTAAGGAGATGATCAGACCATCAAACTGAACAACTCTCTCCCACTTGAATAGTAGTAATGTAGAGATTTCCATAGAGAAGGGATCAACATCAAAATCGCGAAAAAAATATCAGCTGTTTCAGTACAAAACTGCAAACCTACTCGACCCAAATGTGACAGGCGACAGCTGATTTCTTTTTGGCCCCAGGAATTTCGATGTTGGTCCCAGGAAGTTGTACAGTTCGATGGGTAAGACATTGTGAAAAGGTTTTAACTGTAATGCAATGTAATACATTTGTTAAATAAATAAATAATTTTCTTTCTTAGATTTTTATGAAAACAAAAACGAAACGTATATGTTTTGTTAGTAATAGATAGTAGATACTATTTCTTATGACAACGGTTTTGTTTTGGTGTGCAATAAAATAATAAAACCGGTCAAGTGCGAGTCGGGCTACTCGCGCACCGAGGGTTCCGTACCACACCACCACAGAACACAACATTATTAACTTAGAAAAAAAACTTTCTTTGTCCGGGACCTTTAGCGCGAGACCGACTCACACTTGGCTGGTTTTTAGTATTTGTTGTTATTTTGTAGAGTTTGCTCTTTAATTACACTAAGTTTGACGCTTGTATGTATTACCGTTCTTACGATAGAGCGTGAAGAAAAAACGTTGATAAAAACTAGTTTCTTGTTGAAAACCCCCCTTAATTTTTAACTTTCTACCATTTTTATTATTTGTTGACAAATCCGCCGCAATAACGCATAATCTGAGAAAATTTCAACTATCTAGCTATTACGGTTCAAAAGTTACAGCCCTAAATAGGTAGGACAGTCGGACGGACGGACGGACAGACGGACAGACGGACAGACGGACAGACGGACAGACGGACGGACGGACGGACGGACGGACGGACAACGTAGGCTTAGTAAATAGGGTCCCGTTTTCACCCTTTGGGTACGGAACCCTAAAAATGTACATCGGGAGCATCGGTAGCGCGTTGCGGAGAGATATGGACACCCCATTATGGAGGTCCGGGTTCGAATCCGCACGGAAAACATGCCATGTACCAATGAGCTCTCAAATGGTGAAGGAAAACATCGTGAGGAAACCTGCATACACTGAAGAAGAAATTCTGATGTGTATGTGAAGTCTACCAATCCGCATTGGGCACGCGCGGTGGACTAATGCCCATACACCCTCCCTGAGGGTAGGCCTGTGCCCTGCAGTGGGACGTTTATAGGCTGATGATGATGATGATGAAAATAAAAATGATATATTGATTCAAACGTCGAAAAAAACTTAATTTCAAACCATATCACATAGACTAAAGATGTAATATCTGCCAAACACACTTACCAATTTGTCGCCTACTCCTAATCTTGTTCTGACTTCGTCGAGCCCGCTGGGCAGCTTTTCTCCTCACCCAGTGTTCACCTCCTGTCAAATAAGACATTTATTAGGTACTACATTTAAACATACATACATTAACATTTTTTTATTTCTAGTGAAACGTGGATGTTCTGAAGTTTCAGAATATCTCTGACTACCCCCTCGGGGAATATAGTCGTGAGCATATGCATGCATGTAGGTACTACATTTTCGAATTGGCTACTTTGTCAACGACTGAGAGAGAGAGAGAGTTATGTTATACAGGTTGTACATTTAAATGCGTTATACTCGTATATTAAACATGCTGCGTCAGACAACCAAATTGAACAACTTTCACTAATGGAGCCAAAACCGGAATCTCTAAAAAACTGGATGTTCTATAGAAACCGTTGCTTCGCCGACACATCACTTCGCATCAAGATCCAGGAGAGCAATTCACTAGCCGTCACATCGCGATCACAAACATCGATGAGCTCACAAAAATTTAACATCCTTCTCGCATCCTTCGGATTGTCGGAGTTTTTCGCCGATGTTTCAACGACGAATTTAAGGTTGCGACGATGTTTGTGCTTTTGCTGTTCGTAGGGCAACATAATCTCATAACTTTATAAGAAGTGGTAGGATTTCTTGCAATATACTACAATGCTAGACATGTCCGCTCTCGGACCCGAACGAATCCAAACTCATTGAGCAGTTGGAACTAGTTTCTGAATAGTTGTAGAGTTTTTTTTACCCACAGACATTGACTGTGGTCATTGAAATCCGGACCGTCCGGAAATATAGTCGTTAAAAGTTACTTTCTACCAGAGGATGATTACTGAATTCGAACTCCCTCCGCAGTAGTTTGATTTGGTACATAGAGGACAAAAAGGAGTGGAGGTTTTTCTTGTTATCGTGTGGGCAAGCCCTGGCCCTGTACCCGCACTTTCGATGTTCGCTATATCGCCACTGTTTCGGTCCGCACTTCATTGGAATAGAGTTGACATTGGAACGAAAATGTTAAGGCAATTGCGAAGTTCAAATGTGCGGGTAGAGGCCCAGGTGTCAGAGTTTATTCAAACCGCCTTACGGCCTCTGACGTGGTTTTTATGTAACGACTACTACCAGAGACCACTACCAGTACTACCAGCCGGGACCAACGGATGGTGGATTCAGCCTGCAATGTTCTAACCAACTGGGGAAAAACGCACAAAGTGACGTATCACTAGGTGTCCCCCGTGGGAATCGAACCACGATCTCCGTGTCAAGAGCCCAATGCTCTTAACTATTAGACCACGGAGGCAGGAGTGGAGGTGTCGCAAAGCAATATTTCTATCGAAGTAAGTGTCACCAAAATGCAGGAACGTGGGACAAGTCGAGTGCGCAGGTTCCGCCCCTTAAACCGAATCCAGGAACAGCGACCTTCATCGTTTTAGATGTATTTTTTATTGACAAAAACCCCTCTCAGCAAAAAGAATTGCGGTCCGCTTCGAAGTCAGCCACTGTGACGTCATGATCTAATAATAATCGTGAAAGACCTAATTAGTAATTTCCTTGCAACACCTCCGCTCCTTTCTGTCTTCCGTGATTTGGTCCAAGTTCTTAAAACTACAGTGTTGAAGTATGCCCATTTCCACCCCTTTGTGGAGGCCTTTGAGGACGTATTGTATGTAGGCTTATTGTCAGTAAGTAGAATGTAACACAATATTGCAATTTCAACCTAAAAGCTTTCATGTAATCAACGTTGTGGTATACGGAGAATTTCGAGTTAATTATGTCTAATTTTCTATTCCCCTAGTTGTAAATTTTAGTTGAACCATCAAGTGATAGTGGCTTAATTAATGTAACGTGTACGTACCTAAAGTAATTAGTCAGAAAGTTTTCCTAAAAATAAAATAACATAAAGTTTGTTTTTGTTTTGTTTTTTAATAATTTCAAAATGTAAGACGGTTTTTTCCCGCGACTTCGTCGGCGTAAAATTAGAATTGTAGTAGGTATCTAAAATCCCTTTCTTTATGCACTTCTATAATCTATATTCCAAAAGGGTTTGCGTAACTTTATTTTGACAAATGGCGTCAATTTTCTTTTTAGCTAGCATTACCTTAAATAAGCAAGTATGATTAATAGAATTTGCTCTAAGTCATATCCGAGCCGAGATATACAGGGTGGATTTTTTGGACGGGGTAGTAGGGTAGTACCTTAACCTTTGTAGCTATAGGAAAACGTTTCTAGAAGACTATCCTTAACTTTTTGAGACATTTAGACCTGCATTAGTTAGCCTCGTAGAGTTTTTTGATCCTTATAATCATCAGTGTGTCAATCCAGGACATATTCTATCAGTATGCCTTTCATCCAAATCCGTTCAGCCGTTTATGCGTGATTCAGCCACAAACATACGAAAATCCAAACATGGTCACGAACTTTGACATCATCACTACATAGGATAAAACAAAGTCGCTTCCCACTGTCTGTCAGTCCCTATGTATACTTAGATCTTTAAAACTACGCAACGTATTTTGATGCGTTTTTTTATAGATACAGTGATTCAAGAGGAAGGTTTATATCAGCATTGCACCCGTGCCAAGCCGGGGCGGGTCGCTAGTTTAAAATATAAAAAAAAAATATTATAAATAGATAGCAATGTCAATGTACTGAAAATCTCAATGTCAATTTATAGTTCTCTAATTGCTTCGGTGGTAGGTGTTATAATAAAAACCACAGAGTACTATTAAAAACTATTTACCATTGAACCAAGTTCATATTTTTAAATATTCAAATTGTATACCAATAACATGTAAAATTTACACTGTTATAATGGGAGCAATGACCCCGAACGATACAATTATGTGACCTCCAATTACGGTTTACGAGTAAACCGATTAAAATTTAATGGGGTTTTAATTTATGGTATACTTTTAGGTTTTAATGAGCTACCCAACCGTAATATGAATCACAAAATTAAAAGTAAACACTTTACCAATGAAAAATGAAAACAACGATGGAAGTCGTGCTTAAGATTTCTCGTATATTTATACCTATACTAGAGGGCAATAGTATAAGAGATAAACGTACTTTTGGTAACCATCAGTCGCAAGGCTGATTCAGTGTTCATAGGGTGTAGAGCATCTCTGTGATGGGGATGGACCAGGACTGCCTGCATAACTCCAGTCGGTTCAGGAGCCGTTCAACGGTTCGACCTTTGAACGGCTGTATCTACTAAACCGACTGATGAACCGTGTCAGTTTTTCTACTATTCACATAGCTACAGTGCATACTACAATAATATCATACGATCAGCCTTGCAGCTGATCGTTAATTTTGTACTGACCTTTAAACGTCTGTAACTCCTAAACCGACAGAAGTTATTCAGACAGACCAAGTCTATATTATCCTCATCACAAAGATGATCTACACCCTATGAATACTGAATCAGCCTTGCAGCTGATGGTTACCAAAAATACGCTTAGCCTCGCCAAAATGTGATGGATGGTGAGGGTTGGTTACCAAAAAGTACGCTTAAATCTCTTACAGGGACAGAGCCTTCCGAGAGGAGAAACCTGAGTTCGTCAGGCGCACCCTGCAGTCTCCATACGACAATTGCTGACTGGCTAATCTTTGCGCTACAACATGAGTGATTGTCATACGGTATAGGCTCATGCTGACACAAAAGAGGACGAAGTAGGGCAGCTACATGAAAAATTGTGCTTTGATAGAAGCATCTAATTTTCATCATTGGTTAGAAGGTTCTCCTATGATGGGGTAGGCAGATACCACAGATCGCCACATGCTACGTTTCGCCTCTTCAATATCCATAAGTCACTTTCATACATGCTCGTCAGTTCCGGGTATAGGTATTTTACTTGGTCTTAGGACATGCGTGAGCATTATACAGGCTCCTTCTTAATAATGCTGAGAGCGTTATTCAAGGGGATGATCAGACCACCAAATTGAACAACTTTCTCTGATGGACCTAAAATCGAAATCGCGAAAGTAAAATCAGCTCTGCCTAAATTTGGCTCGAGTAGGTTTGCAGCACCCTAGAGTCCCTAGACAATCAAACAACAACTTTCACTATAGGTAAAGACGAGAACAAAAACGAAAAAAAAAATCTGCTGTTCCATATATTTTAGTCGAGTAGGTGCTGCAGTTTTGTATGAAACAGTAAGATTTTATTTTTCTCGATAATATTAAAAACATAATTACTAGGGTGTTCTGTTACACCCTGTTAGAGGATGGTTAGTATTAGTAGGTAGGTGGGTAAAATATTCAGAGCGTTTGAACGCCGTCGTTCCCCTCTCAAAGATTTTCATCTTGGTTAAACGAAAAGGTATACTTTTTTATAGCGCTGCTATAAAGGTCCGAGAGCTTTATAAAAGTACTACCTACCTTTGAAATTTTATACCTTTTCGTTTCTCTGAATATTTACCAGTACCAGAGGATTTTTAAGATGTGAAGGGACGTCAGATGTGACCTCTGACTTGCCTCAGAGGTCACATCTGACCTGCCGAACTATTGAAAATAAGAAAAAGTTTAGAAACTGGAACCTAACTTCGGAAAAATCTGTTAAAATCGGGGTTTCCAAGGTAAAATCGAATCCTCCTATTCTTGAAGTCGGTTAAAATGTAGCCTATATTACCCGGGCCGTAATAACTAATCGATTGACACATTATTCATCAAAATCGTTTGAATAGTTTAGGCGCTACGGAGGAACATACGTAAATACAAACATACATACATAGACTGGTAAAATCATAACCCTTCCTTTTGGCTTCGCCGTAGTCGGGTAAAAAATCTGAAACAAAATGGCGATCGATAACTATGCCACATTATGTGCCAATACTGCCAACCCCTTGTTTTCCATCAATTGGTTTGAACATAAGGAAACTTTTGATAGCTACTCTTCACGTGGGATTTTATGATAGTGGAGAATTCAACTGTAATGGCGTTCTTTTACTACTCAAGGAAAACCCAAATTAATTTGGTGCTAAACTTCCTCCAACTACCCTATAAAATAAAATGTAAGAAAGAAATGTAAGCAATCATAAAATTATAATAATCATTATTCTTATCAAGTAAATATTTTGTTACCTATATTTATAATTGCAAAGAAACAAAAAGGAAAAAGAAACTCAATTTTTTTTCACTATAGCAGTTATAAAAAAAAACCGGCCAAGTGCGAGTTGGACTCGGGCACGGAATGTTTCGTACCACTATACAATATTACAAAAAAATTTAGCTTTTCCGTGATCCTTTGCGCGAGCCCGACACACGCTTGACTGGTTTTATAATTTCTTGTTCTAAAGTCTAGAATCTATACTACAGGGTGTTAGGGTAAACAGTTGCATTACTTTAAGGGATTATTGTACCCATGATACTGAACATCTTTAAAACCCTACCTTTTCAACCTGAGAAACCTATAGGAAATTCGCAATTTTTTTTTTTACTTTTCATACAAACGTTTGATCTGCTGACTGTATTTAGTATGGAAATGGAGAGTCCAAATTTTTTTTTTGCGAATTTCCTTTAGCTTTCTTAGGGAACGTTGTTCAGTATCATGGCTACAATATGCAACTGTTTACTCTAACACCCTTTATACATACACTATACCTCCTCGTGAGCGATATACAGGGTGTTACAGAAGTAAAAATTAAAATTTTAAACTCTTAAGGGGTGTAAACCACCCCATCAAACTGAACAACCTTCACTATGGGACCAACATCGAAATCGCGAAAAAAAATATCTTTTGTCCCATACAAATGTATGCATGTACGAGTATGTATGTTTTTTCGAGCTAAATAGCTCGAGTAGATCTGTAGCTTAGTATGGAACATCGCAAACGCATCGTATCATGGCGATTATGGCAAATCTCCTCATTTTGGGAGAAGCCAATGTCCAGAAGTGGACGTCTATCGGCTGGTATGATGATGATGATGATATTTTTTTTCGCGATTTCGATATTGGTCCCGTAGTAGTGAAAGTTGTTCAGTTTGATGGTCTTAACCACCCCCTTAAATGTTTATTTGTATTTTTGTAACACCCTGTATAGTAATTAGCCTGGCAAGTACCTACTTCTTCTTCTTATCGTGTGGGCAGAGCCCTAGTGTCAGAGTTTTTTCAGACCGCCTATCGGCCTCTGACGTGGTTGACTTAGTACCTACTGAAATGATGCATTCAGACAATCAAGCTGAACAAATTTTATTTTTACTTTAATTTGACTGACGAGTGTATTCTCTTAAAGGTCACATTTACCAAAGCACCGCAATTTATAACGAAAACCAAATGTTCATCCATCCCGACTTGGTAATAAAATGCAGTTTCAACAGTTATTGGGCGATTAAGTTTGACATCGATTAAATTCCTTCCAAACAAATTGCCGAGTATCATACCGCATTTATTTTTCAACTCCCGCGCCAGAAGCGATAAAGGTCTAATTCCTACCAATAGTCCGTTTCAGCTAATAACGTCAACTTCCCAAAATACCAATCGTTCGCAAAACGTCAACTTGTCATAATGCTAACTTCTCAAAGTGCCAACTTCTCGAAGTGCCAACTTCTCGAAGTGCCAACTTCTCGAAGTACCAACTTCTCGAATTGCCAACTTCTCGTAAGTACAACTTCTCGAGATGCCAGCTTCTTATAAAGCCAACTTCTCATAATGCCAACAACTCGAGCCTACCGTATTGCGTTAATATCACCAACGCTGCGTTACTTTCAATTCTATAGTGTATATTTGTTATTCTTGTCCTGACGGATATATGGAAGTGAGTTTATGTATGTAATTACTAATTATGTTACTTCATGTTTGAATTAAGGTGGGAAAGTGTAAATACGGCGACACATCAGGTTACGCACTTAACTACACTACGTACAAAACACAAAATAGTGCGGTAGAGAGCCTGCATAGACGCGGCTGCCGGCGCGGGCGCAGCGTGCTGTGAGACGAAACAACATCAACATACCGCACCCATTTGCACGATTCGCAGCGTTCAACTTCTAATAGTTCAAAGTCCAAACAGGGTAACCTGACCTGTCGCCGTGTGTACCTATTTTAGGTAAATCGGATGTAGTTCTAGCTACGTTGTTGTTGAGTTTACCCATAGAGTGAAATTGACATAGGTATAACCGTATCAATGTAACTCGAATCGAATCCGATTTTTAGTGTCTTCCCATAAAAGTATTTATGACAAGACTGCATGCAATACTTTATACGAGTAGAAACAACAATCCCAGGCTACCCAGATGATATGGAAAATAGCTCTATAAAATATGGAGAATAAATCAAATTTACTAGGTATCAGATCGTATTCAAATCATCTGAGTATAAACTAAATTCAAACTATATTTTATTTACATTTCTTTAATAACAAACCCTTTCCTTATTTACATAATAAAAGCCATGAAAGCTTTTAGAGCTAAATATTTATGAAATACCAACATTAAATTCAATTACATCCACTTTGTGCCTAAAATCCCAAAATATTGTTCGAATATTTTTGTCTAAGACAAGTTTTAGAGTGGAAAACCATAATAACATTTGCAAAGTACAGGCTGTGGTACAGGGAAGAAAAGTTAAGAAGAAATATTTTTTAAATGTACTTTAATACATGTATGTATACTGAAAACGCCAGAAAAAAAATCTGCTGTTTCATACATGAGTCGGGTAGGTAGACACAGCAGTTTTGTATGGAACAATACAATTTTTGTTGGCGGTCCCTGAGGTTGACTCCACAGTGAAAGTTGTTCAGTTTTCTGTGTATGTAAGTATACGGTACAAATAATCAACATAAATAGATAGGTACGTATTTTTGTCCCTTATGAGATTCCAAGGGTTACATCTCGTAGCCAATCTCGCAATCTCGTTGCGAGATTTAAACCAACTTCCTGGGCCCACGGTTTGGCAAGCAGATTCGGCAGATTCTCTACTAACTAAGGCATTCGCTTACCTACTATAAGCCCTTACTATTATACCATAATACAGGGTGTAAGGGACAGCCCTACGCAGACTGAAACGGTGAACTTAGACTATCAAACTGAACAACTTTCACTATGGAGCCTACCTCAGGAAACGCAAAAAAATCTGCTGTTTAATACATAACTGTTGTAACTACCCGACTCACATGTATGGGACAGCTGATTTTTTTACACGTTTCCTGAGGTAGGCTCCATAGTAAAAAGTTGTTCCGAGTTAACCGTTATAAGAACGAGTACATCATCTATACCACAGTATAAGAAAGAGTATCTATAACTAGATACAGTACGGACACTCCCTTCCTCCCACCAACTTTTTACCTCACCCCCTCTATCGCCCTCTGGTTACCTCGCACTGGTTACTCGTTACCTACGAACAAGATTAAGGTTCAGTTTCTTTGGTTTCGTATGTGCTGACGTCATCTTGTCAATTTCAAATTTTTGTATGCAGTGTCCGGGCTGTGCCTATACTATCTAGTAATAGATACTCTTTCTTATACTGTACCTATACAGTGAATTTCTTCTGACTGATTATGATTCAAGAAAACTTTTCCGAAAAGGACAAGTGCGTAGCACCGGGAAGTGCATGAAAAGATGTATTGTATGAATGTGAATGAGGCTAAAGAGGTTTGTCAGAGTGGTAGCGTGTGGCGGTCCGTAGTCTCTGCCTACCCCCATGGGACAATGGCGTGAACTTATATAATATATGTATGTACGTAAAAATATGAATAAAAACAAACCAAACATCAAATGTTAATATTCACAAATCTAAATCTCAAATCTCTATTACGAAACTGATAAAATATAAAGCTAATATCAATCAGCTAGGCCACTTGAATGTGATCAAACGAATGTCGAGTGTCGACATCTCATTCGACTAATGGATATCGAGTCGATACAGTCGATCAGCTCGATGAGTTGTTTGATCGATGCTATCTCCAATATGAGCCAATTACCATCGACATGGTGCTGATGGAATAAGTTTACGCGGTCTGGTCTGATAAGAGCTATCTCTAACTAGCTTCAACACTCACCAACACCCACTGGGCATTGTGGAGTACGGCCCACTTTGGTGAGAAAAGCTCTTTGTGTTCCAATGGCTTCAACTTAAATAACTTATAATAATATCAGGCTGACATATCCGTAAGGCACAAAAAACTAGGAATAATTAAAAAAATCGTATATCTACGGTCAGTTGCAGAAACGCTCATTTAATCCTCAATTAAATCTCTTACTTATATCTTTTTTTGTCTTTCAAGTGAATACCAAACGTATTTACCTAATCTATTTTATTTTATGGATCAATTTCCAAAACCCCATCCTATCCTACAAATATTATAGAAAGTTTGTGACGATATTTGGATGTTTTGGTTCTATCACACATAAACGGCTGAACGGATTTGGATGAATTTAAGCACACACATAGAATATATTCTGAATTAACACATAGGATACTTTTTTAAAGTCAAAGCAGACGAAGTCGCGGTCAACAGCCTAGCGAAAAATGAAACAAACAAAATCATCCTGAGACCCCAAATTCCACAATATTCCTGGTAGGTAATCAAAATGAACGAGACGCCCTTTTATAAACTGCATACGTCTCAATTTGTACCGCAATAACACAACTGTCCACTGCTTAAGGAATCCTCTAATATACAGTCTTATGTTTATGTCTTTTATCACCCTGGTGGGTTCGGTAGAGGCAATTTAGAGAAAGATAAATTAACGCCACATTTCGCAAATATTCTGAACATACGTTCTCAAGGGTTCCCATAGGTCGTATCTAGGTATAGCTAGATGAGTATTAATAGCTTCTAATACTATAGTTGTGAAGAAGAGGATCAGATCATAAAAAAGAGGGTTCGGAACATAAAACAGAACCACATAAATCTACAAAAGATTACTTAGTAATTTTGTTTTAAATGGAGAAGATTTTAATAAACTAAAAGATCGTTTAGGAAATCTCTATCAATATTTACTGAATACTTAAGATTATTAGAAACGTATTACTTAGTCAGTTGCGTCAGTGGCGCGTTGCAGGTAGATAATTATGTACACATCCGTGTTCAAATCTGCATGGATCACATGCTATGTTAATAAAATGTTACGTTGTACAAATAAATTGATAATTCTAAAGTATTACCTACGAGTTTAATGTGACAAAGTTTGAAAGGATTTTTTTTCATAAGTCGACCGTACTCGACACTGTTTTCAGCAGACGATTGCGAGCCCTAGGACTTAAGAAGTTTTAGAACTGTTTTGGGACTCATAATGTAGAAAAAGAGAAAAATGAAACTTCTACGTTCATGAACTAAGAATGACTAAACTTAGTTTCTAAGAAACATAATCCAACTTCGGTCTCAACGAGGACAAAATCAGACTCCTAAAGAACAAACTCTTGAAGTAAAGCGTGGAACTAAATTATGTTTTCATGACGCCGAAAATTTTAAACGAGACGCCTTCCCAAAGTAGCGGAATCGATGAAACAAACTTTACTTTCCTCGTTAGGGAACTAAATATTCTTTCATGTTCATTTTATAGACGTCGTAATGATTTGACCTTATTTGCAAATACTTACTCACGTTTTACGGCCTAAGAAAACGATTGGCTAGTTTTATTTTACTCACGACTCGAATAAAATTCGTGTGGTTTCTGAATATTTAGAATTCCTATATTTTATACTAGCGGCCCGTCCCGGCTTCGCACGGGTGGATGTCTAATCTTTTCTAGCAATAAATATAGCCTATGTTACTCAGGGTGAATGTAGCTTTCTAATGGTGAAAGAATTTTTGAAATCGGCACAGTAGTTTTTGAGTTTATTCATTACAAACATACAAACATACAAAAATAGGTACAAATCTTTCCTCTTTATAATATTAGTGTAGATAGGAGCAGTTTCGTGAGCAGCGCTTGGGAAGATACGCAATATCTTCTCGTCCAAAATGCACCGCAGTGTCTCAAAACGAAAATATTTGGCCGGTGTGTACCTACTGCCAGTGATAGATAACATTCGGAACTGAGACCTGGTCACTCACTAAAGATCTAGTATAAAGGCTAAAGTTCAATCAAAGGGCAATGGAGAGGGCTATGCTTGGAATTACCCCTGCGGATCGAATCATAAATGAAGAGATCCACAGAAGAACCGACCAGACATAGCCCGAAGAATTGCTAAACTAAAAAAGTGGCAAGGGCTGGACACATCGCACGAAGAACAGGTAGCCAATGTGGCCAAAGAGTTCTCGAGTGGTGACCGCGTACCGGAAAGCGCAGCATGGTTATAGGAACTCAATTTCAATGAAGGTGGACCGACGACATGGTGAAGCCAGAAAAAGCCCGTTGGATGAGAGCAGCGCAGTACCGGTCGAATTATGATGACTGGACAACGAAAATATGTATAACATACATAATATGTATAGATACAAACATCCATGACTCGAGGTTTTCATCGGTGTTTCTATTCATAATACAAATATTTGCCCCTTGCAGGATTCAAACCCGCGACCCGCATCATTAGTTACATAATTTGAACAAGGTCATCTCCATAGTAAAGAAAAATTCAAATTTCAAACAGTTTGTATATCAAAAAAATGTTTGGTATTTGAATTTTTATTTATTTCGAGATACCGGATGCGCTAAGTGGATCTTCACACCCTAGCGTCAAATAAACTTAAGTCAACAATCTGCTAATCTTAGATCAATCTTAAGTCTCCACTTTATTTCTAAGCTGGCTTCGGATTACCTAAAGTAAGGGATAAACTGACAAACAAAAGTGAGACATTGGTACCGATTCGGACTGTGCCACGACTTAACTTAACTAAATTTATTACTGTCACTTACATTATGATGGCATCTTATTTTGGGCTTGTAACGTCACTTTGACAGCACTAAAGTCAGCTGTTGGTTTTCTGTCTCTTTTCTTAATTTTATTTTAGAAAGTGACAGGAATAAATTTAGTTAAGTTAATTCGTGGCACAGTCCGAATCGGTACCTATGAAAGTTTATATTTTAGGTGGGACCAGTGAAAACGTCCGTGACTTTGAGCTTTTAGGGATTTAATGATCAATTTGATGTCAGCCCTCGAGCATCCTGCTGCTTGTCTGCCTACAGATCGCCTTCAACGAATGCTATTCTGTACCTTCTACAACTTGCTATCATCCAGTCTGCCGTTGATCGGTAAACATGCATTGACACCTATAATATATTTATTTTTTTATTTTATTTTATCAGGTTCATCAACAGCTGTTACAATGATACATGGGTACAATTTACAATTACATCGAGTACTTAACTTAATGCACAACCACTTAGAGATGAACACCTCATGCACAGAAAACATTTTACAAAAGTAACACTACAATAATACACTTTAACAATTAATGAGGGAATAAAAAAAATCAACAAAAGAAAACAAAAATAAATGCTCAGAAAACAGTTTGAGGGTACATTGCCAATTTTAGATGCGAATTTTACATTCAAGCCGAAATTAGTTAAAAAAATGACGCACAGATATTTTACATCTATTTGTTTGTAAACATTGACTACAATCACAATGAATGAAAGTTTGCTAGACAAAAAGAGGAAAAAAGGTTATATCACAGGGATTTAATTAATTTTATAACACACATGGACAAAAAAAAAAAAAGTCTGAAATAAGTGATATACAATATACATATAGGTCCTATATGGTAGGTATTATAGGGAAGTCTATCACACTTGTGAGCGCAGCGGAGTGGAGCAGAGTTAAGCAAATCCCAATAACTTACTCCCACTTCCAATTCAGAGTCGAAATCCGTTTGCAGATTTCGTTCAACTTTTTGTTGAACAAAAATATTTCACAGCACGAAATTTGTTTTTGTGCGCGAAATTCTGTTTTATTTATCCACTGACATCACGGTCGCATAGGGTTGGCAGTTGATTTTTCGCAAGGCCGGACATAGACGTTGAAATAACCGGACAATTTGGCTCCAATGCCGGACAGATGGAGAACCATAGTCAAACATGAGTGTGGTCTTCGCCGAATAATCCGTCTGGGGTAAAAAACACTTACACAGGTTCCCTATTATTATTATTGTATCTCTTATGGTATTTCTCTGGCCGTAGGCCGAACCTTTTGGAAGGCTTGCGTGGGAACACAGGTCCAGCACGTAGAGGCCCCTTTGAGACACTTTTATCTAAATGCGATGGGATGCACCAACAGTGGTCTATCTCTGAATGCATTATGCAAATGCAGTTCGGTGCAGAGCCTATACAATAGCAAGGACAAAATAAAACTACTCTGGTTATGGGGGTGAACTTGGTGGGCTGGGAAATCTGGGTTATTGCGGAGAAACTCGGCACGCCTGTCGTAACAAATGTCTCTAAGTTTGTCAAAAATGGCAGACAGTGACTTGCCAACGCATTTGATGGGCCCCCCAAAATGGCCGCTCGCAATAGGAGCGACAAAGCGGCAATTTTTTTTCAATTTCAATTTATTTATTTGTGAATCACAGGTTATAAAGATGTTACAAAATTGTTGGTTCCATTGTGTTCCGCCAGAAGGCATACAAAAGTTTACAAATTACATTTAACAAAATACGAGATACATTTACAATTATTGGATTTTACATTAGTATCTTTCAAATAAATTAAATAAGACGTAAATTAAGAATAAAACATTAAGATGTCAACAAATAATAACACTACAAAATTCATTAAAAAACTAAATTGAAAGATATCATAATATTATTAAATTAAATTCCAAAATGTAAATAACAACTACTATAATAAAAAACAAATATTAATCAAACAATAAAAAATGTGCAGAATTATCTAAAGCTTGAGATCATGCAATAAATAGTACATTTGGAAACATAATTATATTATACTTAAGTATGTACAATACCTTTTACATTATTTATTATAGTCAAAAAACATTATAGTATTTATTATAGTCAAAAAATTCATTTATGGTGTAATGTGTAGTCAAAAAATTCATTTATGGTGTAATGTTTATGTGTTCATTTGTGGTGGTGGTGGTTTCATTTGTGGTGTGGTGGTGGTGTATGGTGTGTCCTTTACCTTTTTGTCTCCATTGATATTTTTAAAACCATGCTATATTTTTATGTACCTGTGTATAAATAAGAGACAAATAAATAATTTTTAATTTAATTTTTAATTTAAAAAGTGCCATCGATTAAAAAGTCAAACATTTTCCTCTTGAACATCGCTACGGAGTTTTTGGCGGGATTTGAACAGATACGTTTGGAGTCCTCATATTTCATCGAATTTTTATTGTTTATAGTGAGTTTTGGTTCGTAAAATCGGTGTTGTTTTGCGTAACAAAGTGTCGTGCAAGTGAACAATATACAGTTCAGTGAAATATGATGGTGTGGGTCGTGAACGGGAAAAGTGTTCCGTTCTTTTGTAGCGCGGCAAGCGGTCGGTTCACCTCTTTCCTGTGGACTTCTCTGCGTTTCCTGCGTTTCTCAATTGCCTCCAAAAACTCCAAAGAAGCGTTGAAACGTCGAACACCAACGTTTTATTTGCTATAAATGAGAGTATTTATTCCTGACATCGGTTGTATGCGATACTATAATCGCTTTACCTTGAACTGAACCAAAAAAAAAAATATGAACATCGCTACATCATTGCATTGTCTTAGTGTTAGAGGAATTGAATTATATATTTTTGGAGCCATTGGCAACATCTCGTAAGCGGCTAAGGATGTAGAGAGGTGTCTGCGAGCGCCAGTTCCCGGTGCTAAGCGCACCATGTCAGCAGGCCATCGGTATTAAGACATTTTACACTTCCAGCCTGGAACATAGGTTCCGCTCTTGCGACTCCACTCCTGGCCGGCTGATTAAGGCAAGACAGGAGGTGAGGGCCAAATCAATCCGGGCCCTCTGGAGAATCGGGTCTGTGGTGTCGCCGATCACCAACAACTCGCCTCAAGCTGCCCTACGAGCTATTATTATTATCTGTTGAAAGCCTTAACAGACATTATTATGAACCTGGGCCATTGCGACTAACGTTGGTCTTTTGTGAAATCCCCTTTTACAGTTCACTCCTGATCCCCACTACAGTTAAGAACTGCAGTAGATTTCTAACAGGGTCGATTTGTATCTCATCTGGCACTAATACCTGTCTACCTAGATGGATACATTCACAAAGAAGATGCAAGGGAGTTTCCATCTCCTTGCAAAATCTGCAGCTGGAATCATTTAGTTTCAGCGTGTGCATTATGTTTATTCAATTTTCAGGTACCGTACAAATTCCATCAAAATCTGCGAAACCGCGCAGTTCTCTATATTGAACCTTGCTACCTCGCTTTCGCTGCGTGATTGCGTGTGAATCTAGGTATAAGGTTCCTGCAATTTCAATGACAAAAAGCCTGAATTGGAAATATTTGGCTGGAATAGGCTAAAGCCGGACGCCCGGCAACCCTACATGGAGTCGCAAAATTTACATTATTCTTTTTAAAATGTATACTGTCGCGTCGCATGCTTGCCACACAAAGCACATTTTTATTTTTAGGTACATATAAAAGTACGAATTCCACATGCAAATTCCTGCTATTCTGAGCAACACGTATATTCTCTTACTTGCCTTTAACGAAACTTTTGAATGGAAAGGACAACTTTAACATTACGTCATCGCACCTAATTTGTCCATTTGCATATGACTAGTCGAGCAGCACTTCTGTAGTAATGGAATTAAAAGTTATTAGATAGGTACCTATGCAAAATTACAATGTCAAACGCAAGCCCATTCGTCAGTTTAAAAAACACATTGTGTAAATTTAAATAGTACTTGTACATATAATATTAAGTACCATGACATGATATACTGAACAACTTTCCCTTAGGGAAACTAAAATTCGCAAAAAATAATGACCTCTTTTCATACAAACGTTCGATTAGCTGATTGGATTTACTAATAATTGAAGACCAATTTAACATGCTACTCTATAGAAACAGAGAATTCTTTTGATAAATTAACGTTACAAGAAAAGTCATTTGACTACAGGCAACGATATCAATGTACTGCGTTCGTGTCTATGACTACAGGTGTTAATAATTGTATTCTGTGCTAAAAATAACTTTCGTCTAAAATAAAAACGTCAAGGAAATATTATTTCAATGTCAAATCTTAACGCCCGTTTCACACGACGAACAAAAAGTAATTCACATTCAACTTCAGCGAAAGTTTCGTGATCGAAAGAAATAAAACTGTGATTATTGCTATGTGGATTATTGTCACCATTTTCGACGCATGTGGTGACTTATACTGCTATAAGTTTCGGAACTTCCAAGTTTTGGGTAATGATTAGGAATTAGTTACTAGTAAGTGATCGATTGTTTTAGGTAGGCTAGTTACGATCGGCAAGGAATAAACGCTAATCCCTAATATTATAAATGTGAATGTAAGTTTGTTCGTTACGCTTTCACGCGAAAACTACTTGACCGATCATCATGAAACTTTGTACATACAGGATCCTTCTTAATATGCTGACACTTTTTTAAGGGGATGATCAGACCATCAAACTGAACAATTTTATCTATGGGACTAGCATCGAAATCGCGAAAAAAATATCAGCTGTCCCATACATTTGGCTCGAGTAAGTTTGCAGCTTTGTATGGGAGAGCTGATTTTTTTTTCGCGATTTCGATGTTGGTGCCATAGAGAAAGTTGTTCAGTTTGACGGTCTGATCATAACCTTAAAAAAGTGTCAGCATATTAAGAAGGACCCTGTATATATTCTTGGAGGTATTAGAAGTAACATAGGATACTTGAGATTTTCAAAACTCCACGCGGACGAAATCGCGGGCAAAAGCTAGTTTAGAAATAAAGGAGAGAAATGTTTACCTCTATATATTTTTTGCCAGCTATACCTACATCTAGCAGAGGTTGACATGACATTGCTTGTCAAATCAATACATCCTTTTGGGGTAGGTAGTCAAAAACCTCTCTACAACTAGATACTCTTACTCTTATTTACTCTTTTTTATAAGTAAAAATACGATTGACTACATTCAAAGAAACTATAGAGGGTCAAAAGTCAAACCTAAACACAAACATTAAATCGATATGATGCGGCATTATGGATGCGACCTACAAACGTTAATAACAGTTTCATGTTCTGAATATCATTCAGTGAAATCAAATTCAAAGCCAGATATTATCTAGATGACACTGTCATTTAAGGGGTTTCCCTGACCGAACGACCTTGACTCTTTCAGAGCCACCTTCCCTCTACTAAACTAAGTCATTTTAGTAGGTACCTATTTTTAACTAGCTTGTCACAATTATGTCACAGTGGAGCCTTCTAATCCAAGGAAATCACATTCTAAAATCATAAGAATTCGCTACAAATTTAACAATTATCGAATTAACTCATTAATGAGTTAATAAAAAAAAAAATATATATAAAAATATAATAGTCATATTTAAATATTGGTCTTAAAAAAAATTGCTAATTATAGCAATTTATTGTCTACACAAAGGTGTGTGTCTCAAGTAAATGTGCCTTCAACTTAAAAAGTAGATGCACATAATACTTACTGATTTTTTCCAATATTTAGGCTTTCCTTTGAACACAGGTTTCATATGTATTTTATAAAAAAATAAGAAATATGATCGATAGCAAATGAAGCCGAGATGTTGAAGAATATTGCTACACTTTTCAATTATTTGTATGTCTTTCAAATAACGAGAAGATAGCTTCTAAAAACCAGTAAAATATGGCCTGAGCTAGCGTTTACCTATGGGGAGCCTCTTAAGGTAAGCGTCCACTGCATCCGCATCGCAGCAAACGGAGCGGACGGATTTCTTGCTTTGTACAAATTTCTATGGAACAGCGACCACTGCTTCCGCAATAATCCGCGAATCCGTGAGGAACGTCTGTATTTTTTAACACGCTTATATTAGCTTCACCTGTATGTAACTAACTAACTAAGTAAGTATGTAAGAAAATCTAGGAAGTGAATTTTAACCTACTTCTAATTAATGTATAGATTTGAAACTTTGCAGGTGTATGTAGTTCGCATGACAATACAATAATTTGGTACTATCGAGCTGATCTGATGATGGAGTCATGAGATACATAGTGGAACTCTTCAATAGCTACTAGTAAACCACTCGAGTTTGGGCTCTTTTAGTTTGTTTTGACGAGTCCCATACATTATACATGGTATCTTGGAGCTCATGATGGAGCCAGTAGGAGGTTAGTGGAACTCTTCAATGGCTACTAGTAAACCACTCGAGTTTGGGCTCTTTTAGTTTGTTTTGACGAGTCCCATACATTATACTGGGGCGAGGCCATCGAGAAGCACGGTGAAGCACTGGCTGTATCACTTGACATCTCGAAGGCCTTTGACAGGGTATGGCACGCTAGTTTGCTGAGCAAGCTTCCCGCTTATGGCATCCCCGCTGATCTTTGCAGCTGGATATCTGATTTCTTGAGAGAACGGTCGATTAGAGTTGTCATTGACAGCTGCTCTTCTGACCTTATGGCAATTGATGCTGGAGTTCCTCAAGGGTCTGTTCTCTCCGCGACACTTTTCCTGCTGCACATCAATGACCTCCTTGTGTCAGGTATTGTTGGGTATGCAGATGACAGTACTGTCATGGAGAGATATGTATCTGGCGCAGGGGCCAGCGGGGATAAAATACGCTCGCAGAGGGAGGCCATGGTTGAGCGGACAAACTTGACTTTAAGTGTTGTCTCCCAGTGGGGTGACAATAATTTAGTCAACTTCAACGCCACCAAAACACAGGCTTGTCTGTTCACCGCAAAAAGGAGTCCGTTTAATCTGACTCCTACTTTCCGGGGTACATCTGTCCCTGTTTCCGACAGTCTTGGGCTTCTGGGTATAAGCTTGACCACAAAACTCAACTTCGGCGCTGACATCGAGTCTAAGGCTCAAACTGCGGCCAAAAAGCTGGGCATCTTAAACAAGGTGAAGCGGTACTTCACTCCTGGACAGCTCTTAGTATTGTATAAAGCTCAGGTCCGATCATGTATGGAGTACTGCTGCCACCTGTGGGATGGCTCAGCCAAGTATCAACTTGCCGCACTCGACTCGGTTGAACGCAGAGCCAGGAGGCTCATTGGCGATAGTAAGCTGGTGGAGGCCAAGCTTCATAGCCTAGCCCACCGCCGCAGAGTGGCCTGCTTGTCGGTCTTCTACAGATTGTACTTCGGTGAGTGTGCCCTAGAGCTGCATGAGCTCATCCCACCTTCCCCTTTCTACTATCGGACTTCCAGACGCACCGCGGGATATCACCCCTTCTTGGTTGACATCCCACATATCCGCACCAAGCGCCTTTCTGAATCTTTTATAATGCGCACAGCCAAGGAGTGGAATGCCTTACCTGCGTCAGTATTTCCGAGTACTTACAACCCGGATTCCTTTAAAGTACGAGTGAATAGGCATCTTCTGGGTAAGCTCGCTACATCTACGACCCCATCTTCGTCCTGAGGACTGGATTGAGGTCAAGAGCAAACCCATAGTTAATAAAAAAAAAAAAAAAAAAAAAAAAAAAAAACATGGTATTTTGGAGCTCATGATGGAGCCAGTAGGAGGATAGTGGAACTCTTCAATGGCTACTAGTAAACCACTCGAGTTTGGGCTCTTTTAGTTAGTTTTGACGAGTCCCATACATTATACATGGTATCTTGGAACTCATGATGGAGCCAGTAGGAGGATAGTGGAACTCTTCAATGGCTACTAGTAACCCCATCGAGTTTGGGCTCGTTAAGATTGTTTGGACGAGTACCATACATTATACATGGTGTCTTGGGACTCATGATGAAGCCAGAAAGTGAATAGTGGAAATCTTTAACGGCTTCTAGTAAATCGCTTGAGTTTTAGCTCGTTCGGTTTGTTTTGACGAGTCCAATATAATATCATTGTGTCGTGGATCTCATGATGGAGACAGAAGGAGGATAGTGGAACTCTTCAATGGCTACTAGTAAACCACTCGAGTTTGGGCTCGTTAAGATTGTTTGGACGAGTCCCATACATTATACATGGTGTCTTGGGACTCATGATGGAGACAGGAGTTGGATAGTGGAACTCTTTAATGGCTACTAGTAAACCCATCGAGTTTGGGCTCGTCTGATTTGATTTAACGAACCCAATCATCACACATGATTACGAGGGTCTAAAAATGGAGCCAGGAGGTGGATAATGGAACTCCGATTACTAGTAAACCCTTCGAGTTTGGGCTTTGTTGGGTTTGTTTTGACAAGTCTTATACATTATAATTATATGGTATCGTGGATATCATGATGGAGACAGGAGGTGGATAGTGGAACTCTTTAACGGCTATTAGTAAACCACTCTAGTTCGAGCTCGGTTGGTTTTGCCGAACTCAATATATTACACAATAATAGTGATGAGGATCTGAAAATGGAGCCAGGAGGTGGATAGTGGAACTCTTCATCGGTTACTAGTAAGCCCTTCGAGTTGGGGATCGTTTGGTTTGTTTGGACGAGCCCCATGGTGTCTTGGAACTCATGATGATGCCAGAAGGTGGATAGTGGAACTCTTCAACGGTTACTAGTAAGCCCTTCGAGTTTGGGATCGTTTGGTTTGTTTGAACGAGACCCATACATTATGCATGGTGTCTTGGAACTCATGATGAAGCCAGAAGGTGGATAGTAGAACTCTTCAACGGTTACTAGTAAGCCCTTCGAGTTTGGGATCGTTTAGTTTGTTTGGACGAGACCCAAACATTATACATGATGTCTTGGAACTCATGATGAAGCCAGAAGGTGGATAGTGGAACTCTTCAACGGTTACTAGTAAGCCCTTCGAGTTAGGGATCGTTTGGTTTGTTTGGACGAGACCCATACATTATACATGGTGTCTTGGAACTCATGATGAAGCCAGAAGGTGGATAGTGGACTGTGGAACTCTTCAACGGCTTCTAGTACCTACATCGCTCGAGTTTGAGCTCGTTTGGTTTGTTTTGACGAGTCCAACATAATATACATTGTGTCATGGATATCATGTTGGTGCCAGGAGGTGAATAGTGGAACTCTTCAACGATTGCTAGTAAACCCTTCGAGTTTGGACTCGTTTAGTTTGCTTTGATAATTCCAGTACATTATACATGGTATCGTGAATCTTATGATGGAGACATGAGGTGGATTATGGAACTCATTAACGGCTATTTAGTAAACCACTCTGGTTCGAGCTTGTTTGGTATGTTTTGTCGAACCCAATATATTACACAACATGGTGATGAGGATCTGAAGATGGAGCCATGAGGTGGATAGTGGAACTCTTTATAGATGAACTGAGGTGGAATGTTCCTCCATTGAAAAGGGAAGTACTTCCGCCAGGCTAGGTGTGATGCCTGGGACCAGAACCTATATACTGAGACTCTGATAATTCTTCTTGCGTGATTTGTGTCTTGCATGCGATTGTGAACCACCAGATTGTGTAGCAGCTTTACGGGTTTCCAATGTGCCATCGTTATATGTTTTATGTCGTATTTTTGCTAGGGAGACTGTTAGCGCTATCTGTTGGCGGGCTGCTACATCTTCAACGGTTACTAGTAAACCCTTCTAGTTTGGGCTCGTTTGGTATGTTTGGACGAGTCTCAACATTATACATAGCATCGTGGATCTCACGACCAAGCCAGGAGGTGTATTGTGGAACTCTTCAACGATTACTAGTAAACCCTTCGAGTTTGGTGTATTTGATTTGTTTTCACGAACCTAATACAACGGTGAATAAGACCAGACGGTGGAGCCAGGAGGTGGATAGTTGAAATTTTCAACGGCTACTAGTAAACCACTTGAGTTTTAACTAAATGCATTACATTTGGTTTTTTTTTTTTTTTTTTTTTTTTTTTTTATTAACTATGGGTTTGCTCTTGACCTCAATCCAGTCCTCAGGACGAAGATGGGGTCGTAGATGTAGCGAGCTTACCCAGAAGATGCCTATTCACTCGTACTTTAAAGGAATTCGGGTTGTAAGTACTCGGAAATACTGACGCAGGTAAGGCATTCCACTCCTTGGCTGTGCGCATTATAAAAGATTCAGAAAGGCGCTTGGTGCGGATATGTGGGATGTCAACCAAGAAGGGGTGATATCCCGCGGTGCGTCTGGAAGTCCGATAGTAGAAAGGGGAAGGTGGGATGAGCTCATGCAGCTCTAGGGCACACTCACCGAAGTACAATCTGTAGAAGACCGACAAGCAGGCCACTCTGCGGCGGTGGGCTAGGCTATGAAGCTTGGCCTCCACCAGCTTACTATCGCCAATGAGCCTCCTGGCTCTGCGTTCAACCGAGTCGAGTGCGGCAAGTTGATACTTGGCTGAGCCATCCCACAGGTGGCAGCAGTACTCCATACATGATCGGACCTGAGCTTTATACAATACTAAGAGCTGTCCAGGAGTGAAGTACCGCTTCACCTTGTTTAAGATGCCCAGCTTTTTGGCCGCAGTTTGAGCCTTAGACTCGATGTCAGCGCCGAAGTTGAGTTTTGTGGTCAAGCTTAAACCCAGAAGCCCAAGACTGTCGGAAACAGGGACAGATGTACCCCGGAAAGTAGGAGTCAGATTAAACGGACTCCTTTTTGCGGTGAACAGACAAGCCTGTGTTTTGGTGGCGTTGAAGTTGACTAAATTATTGTCACCCCACTGGGAGACAACACTTAAAGTCAAGTTTGTCCGCTCAACCATGGCCTCCCTCTGCGAGCGTATTTTATCCCCGCTGGCCCCTGCGCCAGATACATATCTCTCCATGACAGTACTGTCATCTGCATACCCAACAATACCTGACACAAGGAGGTCATTGATGTGCAGCAGGAAAAGTGTCGCGGAGAGAACAGACCCTTTGGTGACGTGATGACTTGGATCTCCTGATGGTTTAAGACTAAAAAGTAAAAAATAAAATATTATAGTTTAAAAAACTAAAAAACACGCTTATTAATGCACTAAAAAGTACAAAATAATCTGATTTACTTAAAATATAATAAGTTACGATAATTATGCATCTTACCATTGTACACTTGTTAACGCAAACTTCTCACTTTTTAATGTTCAATGACCAAGTAAATAAGCGTGGGGCACTTTATCGAAATAAATTTCTCGAAGAAACGTTACCTACCACTACCACCAACGCTCCCCCAATGCGCCCCACGCTTTTTACTTGGTCATTGAACATTAAAAAGTGAGAAGTTTGCGTTAACAAGTGTACAATGGTAAGATGCATAATTATCGTAACTTATTATATTTTAAGTAAATCAGATTATTTTGTACTTTTTAGTGCATTAATAAGCGTGTTTTTTAGTTTTTTAATTGAGCCAGTAATGCTGATGACGTCATTCGCAGCGAACGCGCCAAAAATGTTTTTCTTTTCTAAAGTTATAGCGTATGTTTTCATGTCCACGAGAGTTTGTAGTTTTATTCCACATCATCATCACTTTCATACATTTTACTTATTTTTGACATCACAATTACTTGACGCTGCTTGATGTTTGATTTCATATTTACATTTTTACATATTTTTAAAGGAAAACTAATTTGACAAATCGAAAAACATTATCCCGTGACATATATTATACGCTAAACCTACGGTAAAATACCCTAAGTTGGCATCTTTCGCAAAAACGAGGCTGTAAAAATCCGAATTCAGTGGACGCACCCCATTAACCATCCGGAAAATCCGTAATGCTGACCCCGCCTTCCGCTCCGCCCATTCGCAGCGAAGCGGATGTGTGGATGCTTACCTTTATACAGTTTATACTGTTACAATTTGATATAATATCTTCATGGGTATGCATCTACCGCAGTAAGTATTTGTTTGACAAAATTGAGCATAGAGCATAATATGATCACGACTATATTCCCCGAGGGGAAAGTCAGAGATATTGTGAAACCTAAAAACATCCACGTTTTACTAAGTAGTACCGAAACTCTGTCCAGTGTGACGGGGAGTGAGCCCGTCGCCACTTGTAATTGTAATGGACTGTAGGTAGGTACAATACATGCCTCGAAATTGAAGCAAGCAGGTTTCCTCACGATGTTTTCCTTCACCGAAAAGCCAGTGGTGTTACAAAACGTACATAAATTCTCGAAAAACTCATTGGTACGAGTCGGCCTGGACGGGGATCGAACCATCGCCTCCTGCACTTTTTTGACAAAATTGAGCCACATATTTTTCGGAATCCTTGTGACGAACTCTACAAGGTGAAAATGATATTAATATCATTGGCATCCTTTTAAACTAAGAGTCTACCTATCAAACTGAACAACTTTTATTACGGGAGCAAAAAACCGCAGCAAAAAAAAAAAACTGCTGTTTCATACAGTTGAGTCGAGAAAAAATTTCTGTTTAGTATGGAGCAGCAAAATTTTTTTTGCTCCGTTTGGTTTGTTCCCATCGTTCCCATAGTGAAAGTTGTAATTTGATGGGTAGACTCTTAGTTTAATAGGATCTCAATAATATACATTTCACCTGTATAAAGATTGACCATACTAACTGTATGCTTACCATTTCTCTCTTCCGAATGAGATATTACTATAAGAATCAAACGTCATAATATGCTTAGAGCTATATCGCTTAGCTCGTCACAAGGATGGGTGACTGTACCCATGATACTGAACAACTTTCCCTAAGAAACATTTATAGGAAATTCGAAAAAAAAAATTTGGACATCCCATACGATTGCATTTATGCAATCAGCTGATGGAACTTTTGTATGAAAAGTCAAATTTCTTTTTTTGCGGATTTCCTATAGATTTCTTTCGGAAAGTTGTTCAGTATCATGGGTACAATCACCCCCTAAGGCGGTTGCAGAGGGGTCAATTTTACACAAAACTTTGACGCACAATACGCGTAGACGGTATTAATACAAGTAACTTTGTATATATGGAAAAATAGGTTAGAAAATCTAGACGTCGCGTTTCAAATAACATTTTCATCACTCATACTCTGAAAGTGGGTTATTGTTTATCTAAGAAGCGGGTTGAAAGTGATACATTTCTTCCCTAGGGCGGAAATAGTAGATTATGTACCAAGGGGATAAAGCAGTGTCTTTCATCACGGGCGCGATATTGAATCCCGAGCGCAACGAGGGATTCTAGGGTTAACTCCCGAGCGCAGCGAGGGAGTTTAGAGTTAACTCCCGAGCGAAGCGAGGGAGTTAAGACTAGAATCCTGAGTGAAGCGAGGGGTTCAAGCTCGCCCAAGATGAAAACACATTTATCCCCGAGGACCATACTCTACTTTTCACACCCTCCGCGAGAAAATAAAAAGCAATACTGTTAGAAACCCAGGGGAGCGTGTAAATTCTCTATGGTTAGATAGAAACCAATTATTTTATTAGAGTTTATAACAAAGTATTAGAGTTCAATATATAGTGTTTAGAAAAACTATTTTATTAAATTAAAAGTGAAAGTAGATATTTGAAACAGACCAGGAGTGCGATTTTTGAATCTCATTTGCTGAGTTCAGCAGTTGTAAATGTCAAAGTAACTATGGAGATATGCATCTTTCTACTTATGATTTGACTTTCATAAATCATACTTCAGGAGTGCGATTTTTGAAAGTCAAATCAGCAGTAGAAAGATGCGTATCTCCATACATTTTCAACTGCTGAACTCATCGAATGAGATTCAAAAATCGCACTCCTGGAGTGCGATTTTTGAAACTCTTTCTTTGAACTCAGCAGTTGAAAATGTCAATATTACTACGGAGACGTGCATCTTTCTACTGCTGATTTGACATAAAAAAATCATACTTCAGGAGTACGATTTTTGAAAGTCAAATCAGCAGTAGAAAGATGCGTATCTCCATAGTAATTTTGACATTTTCAACTGCTGAACTCAGCGAATGAGAGTCAAAAATCGCACTCCAGTTGTGGAAAGACAATGTAATATTTTTTTATTATTTTGTTCGTAGCAATAGGAAGGCAATAAAAGGTACAGAGCAAGTACAGAGATATGCAGTATTCGCGCCATAAAGATGATACCTTTATGATTCGCGCCTTTTTTTCTTTTTTTGTGTTCAATACTCGTGGTGGCCAGTTCAAATTTCGAATTAAGTTCTTTTTGGTGCCTGTCTCCATGATAAGTTTTCATCACAGGTTTTCATACGAATTTTAAGTAAGGATCGTAGTAACTATTAAATAGTCTGTGGATGCGGTTCCATATTCAAATCTCATTATTGACCAGCGGCAAAGAAAATATACACTACCCAGCGGGTTATAATGAAATTCAGTACAATATTATTGCCCGGCTAGGCCCAGGGCTATAATGACTTGCTTTAGGTTCGAGTTACATGACATATAATGTTCCATTTTCGAGCGGGTGGTGTGAAAAGTAATTTAAAAAAATAATCTATGTTTATACTGAATTACTGAGCAAAGGCAGAAACCTATACAGCCACACTTCGATAACATTATATTAAAATTCTTAATTTTTATAATTATTATGAACAAAAATGTTTGAATTTAGTAATTACTAATTAATAATAACAATAATTAGTAACATTTCGAGACTTTTGTATAAATTATATCCATTTTGTTTTTTACGTGATGAAAAAATGTACATAGATATAAAAGCGAGTTAAAAAAACAGGCTAGTTTAAAAAAAAAACATTAAGTTGCAGGAAAAAGAAAAAAATATTATAGTTTAAAAAACTAAAAAACACGCTTATTAATGCACTAAAAAGTACAAAATAATCTGATTTACTTAAAATATAATAAGTTACGATAATTATGCATCTTACCATTGTACACTTGTTAACGCAAACTTCTCACTTTTTAATGTTCAATGACCAAGTAAAAAGCGTGGGGCGCATTGGGGGAGCGTTGGTGGTAGTGGTAGGTAACGTTTCTTCGAGAAATTTATTTCGATAAAGTGCCCCACGCTTATTTACTTGGTCATTGAACATTAAAAAGTGAGAAGTTTGCGTTAACAAGTGTACAATGGTAAGATGCATAATTATCGTAACTTATTATATTTTAAGTAAATCAGATTATTTTGTACTTTTTAGTGCATTAATAAGCGTGTTTTTTAGTTTTTTAAACTATAATATTTTATTTTTTACTTTTTAGTCTTAAACCATCAGGAGATCCAAGTCATCACGTCACCAAAGGGTCTGTTCTCTCCGCGACACTTTTCCTGCTGCACATCAATGACCTCCTTGTGTCAGGTATTGTTGGGTATGCAGATGACAGTACTGTCATGGAGAGATATGTATCTGGCGCAGGGGCCAGCGGGGATAAAATACGCTCGCAGAGGGAGGCCATGGTTGAGCGGACAAACTTGACTTTAAGTGTTGTCTCCCAGTGGGGTGACAATAATTTAGTCAACTTCAACGCCACCAAAACACAGGCTTGTCTGTTCACCGCAAAAAGGAGTCCGTTTAATCTGACTCCTACTTTCCGGGGTACATCTGTCCCTGTTTCCGACAGTCTTGGGCTTCTGGGTTTAAGCTTGACCACAAAACTCAACTTCGGCGCTGACATCGAGTCTAAGGCTCAAACTGCGGCCAAAAAGCTGGGCATCTTAAACAAGGTGAAGCGGTACTTCACTCCTGGACAGCTCTTAGTATTGTATAAAGCTCAGGTCCGATCATGTATGGAGTACTGCTGCCACCTGTGGGATGGCTCAGCCAAGTATCAACTTGCCGCACTCGACTCGGTTGAACGCAGAGCCAGGAGGCTCATTGGCGATAGTAAGCTGGTGGAGGCCAAGCTTCATAGCCTAGCCCACCGCCGCAGAGTGGCCTGCTTGTCGGTCTTCTACAGATTGTACTTCGGTGAGTGTGCCCTAGAGCTGCATGAGCTCATCCCACCTTCCCCTTTCTACTATCGGACTTCCAGACGCACCGCGGGATATCACCCCTTCTTGGTTGACATCCCACATATCCGCACCAAGCGCCTTTCTGAATCTTTTATAATGCGCACAGCCAAGGAGTGGAATGCCTTACCTGCGTCAGTATTTCCGAGTACTTACAACCCGAATTCCTTTAAAGTACGAGTGAATAGGCATCTTCTGGGTAAGCTCGCTACATCTACGACCCCATCTTCGTCCTGAGGACTGGATTGAGGTCAAGAGCAAACCCATAGTTAATAAAAAAAAAAAAAAAAAAAAAAAAAAAACCAAATGTAATGCATTTAGTTAAAACTCAAGTGGTTTACTAGTAGCCGTTGAAAATTTCAACTATCCACCTCCTGGCTCCACCGTCTGGTCTTATTCACCGTTGTATTAGGTTCGTGAAAACAAATCAAATACACCAAACTCGAAGGGTTTACTAGTAATCGTTGAAGAGTTCCACAATACACCTCCTGGCTTGGTCGTGAGATCCACGATGCTATGTATAATGTTGAGACTCGTCCAAACATACCAAACGAGCCCAAACTAGAAGGGTTTACTAGTAACCGTTGAAGATGTAGCAGCCCGCCAACAGATAGCGCTAACAGTCTCCCTAGCAAAAATACGACATAAAACATATAACGATGGCACATTGGAAACCCGTAAAGCTGCTACACAATCTGGTGGTTCACAATCGCATGCAAGACACAAATCACGCAAGAAGAATTATCAGAGTCTCAGTATATAGGTTCTGGTCCCAGGCATCACACCTAGCCTGGCGGAAGTACTTCCCTTTTCAATGGAGGAACATTCCACCTCAGTTCATCTATAAAGAGTTCCACTATCCACCTCATGGCTCCATCTTCAGATCCTCATCACCATGTTGTGTAATATATTGGGTTCGACAAAACATACCAAACAAGCTCGAACCAGAGTGGTTTACTAAATAGCCGTTAATGAGTTCCATAATCCACCTCATGTCTCCATCATAAGATTCACGATACCATGTATAATGTACTGGAATTATCAAAGCAAACTAAACGAGTCCAAACTCGAAGGGTTTACTAGCAATCGTTGAAGAGTTCCACTATTCACCTCCTGGCACCAACATGATATCCATGACACAATGTATATTATGTTGGACTCGTCAAAACAAACCAAACGAGCTCAAACTCGAGCGATGTAGGTACTAGAAGCCGTTGAAGAGTTCCACAGTCCACTATCCACCTTCTGGCTTCATCATGAGTTCCAAGACACCATGTATAATGTATGGGTCTCGTCCAAACAAACCAAACGATCCCTAACTCGAAGGGCTTACTAGTAACCGTTGAAGAGTTCCACTATCCACCTTCTGGCTTCATCATGAGTTCCAAGACATCATGTATAATGTTTGGGTCTCGTCCAAACAAACTAAACGATCCCAAACTCGAAGGGCTTACTAGTAACCGTTGAAGAGTTCTACTATCCACCTTCTGGCTTCATCATGAGTTCCAAGACACCATGCATAATGTATGGGTCTCGTTCAAACAAACCAAACGATCCCAAACTCGAAGGGCTTACTAGTAACCGTTGAAGAGTTCCACTATCCACCTTCTGGCATCATCATGAGTTCCAAGACACCATGGGGCTCGTCCAAACAAACCAAACGATCCCCAACTCGAAGGGCTTACTAGTAACCGATGAAGAGTTCCACTATCCACCTCCTGGCTCCATTTTCAGATCCTCATCACTATTATTGTGTAATATATTGAGTTCGGCAAAACCAACCGAGCTCGAACTAGAGTGGTTTACTAATAGCCGTTAAAGAGTTCCACTATCCACCTCCTGTCTCCATCATGATATCCACGATACCATATAATTATAATGTATAAGACTTGTCAAAACAAACCCAACAAAGCCCAAACTCGAAGGGTTTACTAGTAATCGGAGTTCCATTATCCACCTCCTGGCTCCATTTTTAGACCCTCGTAATCATGTGTGATGATTGGGTTCGTTAAATCAAATCAGACGAGCCCAAACTCGATGGGTTTACTAGTAGCCATTAAAGAGTTCCACTATCCAACTCCTGTCTCCATCATGAGTCCCAAGACACCATGTATAATGTATGGGACTCGTCCAAACAATCTTAACGAGCCCAAACTCGAGTGGTTTACTAGTAGCCATTGAAGAGTTCCACTATCCTCCTTCTGTCTCCATCATGAGATCCACGACACAATGATATTATATTGGACTCGTCAAAACAAACCGAACGAGCTAAAACTCAAGCGATTTACTAGAAGCCGTTAAAGATTTCCACTATTCACTTTCTGGCTTCATCATGAGTCCCAAGACACCATGTATAATGTATGGTACTCGTCCAAACAATCTTAACGAGCCCAAACTCGATGGGGTTACTAGTAGCCATTGAAGAGTTCCACTATCCTCCTACTGGCTCCATCATGAGTTCCAAGATACCATGTATAATGTATGGGACTCGTCAAAACTAACTAAAAGAGCCCAAACTCGAGTGGTTTACTAGTAGCCATTGAAGAGTTCCACTATCCTCCTACTGGCTCCATCATGAGCTCCAAAATACCATGTATAATGTATGGGACTCGTCAAAACAAACTAAAAGAGCCCAAACTCGAGTGGTTTACTAGTAGCCATTGAAGAGTTCCACTAACCTCCTACTGGCTCCATCATGAGCTCCAAGATACCATGTATAATGTATGGGACTCGTCAAAACAAACTAAAAGAGCCCAAACTCGAGTGGTTTACTAGTAGCTATTGAAGAGTTCCACTATGTATCTCATGACTCCATCATCAGATCAGCTCGATAGTACCAAATTATTGTATTGTCATGCGAACTACATACACCTGCAAAGTTTCAAATCTATACATTAATTAGAAGTAGGTTAAAATTCACTTCCTAGATTTTCTTACATACTTACTTAGTTAGTTAGTTACATACAGGTGAAGCTAATATAAGCGTGTTAAAAAGGAGGGCCCTGCAGAGAGTTGACGTTGGTTGATCTGATTGAAATAATCGTTAGGATTTTGACGGAGGACTTTTTTGTTCTGAGTTTTATACTTGCCGTATCAAGAATATCCAGCCTTAAAAGCACAGTATAAGAAAGAGTATCTATTACTAGATACAGTACGGACACTCCCTTCCTCCCACCAACTTTTTACCTCACCCCCTCTATCGCCCTCTGGTTAATTCGCACTCGTTACCTAAGAAGAAGACATAAGGTTCAATTTCTTTGGTTTCGCATGTGCTGACGTCATCTTGTCAAATTAAATTTGTTGTATAGTGTCCGGGCTATGCTTAAAAGTATGGAAAAATCTCTGAATGACCAGTTTATGTTTGTATCTTAGATTGACAGTCGAAGCTACGAACGTATCGAAAAAAATAACAGTGAACTCTTAGTTTATAAACCGTGTCTCACGCACACCAACCTAAAAAAGTTGACCACTTTAATTTTATACAGTATAGAAGCGTGAGGCTCCATCGAGACACATACTTTATAAGGTATGTATGTATTTAAGAATATCTACATTTCACTAGCGGTGCCCAAGTTTTCGCTGCCTAAACCACAGAATAAGAAAAAGTATCTATTACTGCATACCTAAACCATAGTATAAGAAAGAGTACCTATTACTAGATACAGTACGGACACTCCCTTCCTCCCACCAACTTTTTACCTCACCCCCTCTATCGCCCTCTGGTTACCTCGCACTGGTTACTCGTTACCTATGCAGAGGACTTAAGGTTCAATTTCTTTAGTTTCGCATGTGCTGACGATATCTTGTCAAATTCAATTTTTGTATGCAGTGTCCGGGCTGTGCCTAAACCCTGTCCAGTTTGACAGGAAGTCCTATATGTAAAATCATATCGATACGCTTAAAATCTCTTACTGGAGCCACAAAACCGATCGTCCCACGGTTATTGTATCGATCGAACTGAATAAAACATCGCGCTGTGAGCCCGGAGGCGTCGGCATGACTTATGGCCTAATGCCTGTCACTTATGGCAAAGAGGATGTATGGTATTATTGATGTGGCAACCATGGCATTAACAGTTGAGGTACAATTACGACTGTTTGTTTTACTTGAAGAATGACAGACTGGCTGTGTAGAGTTATATAAAACTAAGAAAAAAGTCATTTGGTTGTACCTAACCGCTGTAGAAGTTTGAGAAAAGGTGTTTCTCCTTATGATACCTTTTGACTCAAGGGTCTGAACCTCATAATCTTTCTCACTAGATATGGCAACTCAATGTACTATCTATTCATAGTTTATATTTTAATGAAAATTCACGATAACCGTATAATATTATGATAATTCATCATCATCATCATCTCAGCCGACAGACGTTCACTGCTGGACTTAGACCTCCACCAAGGTTCGCCACAACGACCGGTCCTGCACTGCCCTCATCCAACGGGTTCCTGCCGCCTTCACCAGGAGTGCGATTTTTTAAACTTATTCGTTGAACTCAGCAGTTGTAAATGTCAAAATTACTATGGAGATATGCATCTTTCTACTGCTGATTTGACATTCAAAAATGATACTCCAGGGGTGCGAATTTTGAAAGTCAAATCAGCAGTAGAAAGATGCGTATCTCCATACATTTTCAACAGCTGAGTTCAACGTATGAGATTCAAAAATCGCACTCCAGGTCGTCGGTCCACCGTGTAAACTGAATAAAGCGGATATTGCATTCACAAATCATATCAAGATCGTTCAAAGATTGAGTCCTTTGTGGCGCCCTCATCCCAATATTAAAAATTATTCAATAAAGAAAAAAATATATTAGTCGAACACACAAATTCTTTTATTTTTCCACATGGGTGCCACTACCGGCAGCATCCATAAGCTCCATTCGCATGCAGGTGTACAAGAGTACACAAGAGTACACAAGAGTGCACAAGAGGGGCAGGATATATGCCAAGTTTTTAAGGTTCCGAAGTCAATAAGGAACCCTTATAGTTTCGCCATGTCCGTCCGTCTGTCCGTCTGTCCTTCCGTCTGTCCGCGGCTTAGCTCAGAGACGCTTAGTACTAGAAAGCTATAATTTGGCATGGATATACCTACATATTAATTACGTCGACAAAGTGGTAAAATAAAATCTAGAAAAATATTTTTTTTAGTGTAAGTACCTCCCCTACATGAAGTAGGGATGACATTTTTTTTTCTCGTTTATCCCATGTTGTAGGCTATCGTTGGAAAGGATGATGATGATGATGTATGGTAAAACCATTTTTCGATTTAGGGATCCGTTAGCGAAATATTACGCTTTAAAGTGAAAATTTTGGTTAGAGTCAAGTGTGTGTAACCCGGGTGGGAGGGGTCCCAGCTAAACGGTTGTAGTTGGAGATGTAAAAAAATTCACGGCAATAGCATATTATAACGAATTTAAAAGGAAAACTATCACCGCTAAGAAGGCTTTACAAGTTTACGAGTAATAGTCGACCAACTTATAAAATGTATACTTTTTAGACTTTATTAGCCGTTAAACCGTAGTATAAAACAAAAAGCCCCTTTCTAAGTCCGTGTATTGTGACGGGCAACCACGGAACCCTACCCTGCATGTGGTCCGACACGCACTTGGCCAGTTATTTATAACCTATGTCTAATGGTATCTGATAAAAGCGCGAGTGATCAACGGACGAAAAGACACTGAGGCTATTCGATAAGTATTCATTTTTGCCAATTTTGGTAACGAAAACTAAAAAATAATTAAAAGTTAAAAACAAAACTAAAATCACAATTAATAGGGTTTGTTATTGTTCAAAATTGTCTTTTTTCAATTCAGATGAAATAATACACTGAATTTTTCGTAAATATTACATATTTTGATGTGCGGAGAGAAAAATGAGTTTGTTTGTCCGATATATCCTAAACAAACAAGGGTATGGATCCAAAACACAGCATGTTTGATTAATTATTTAGAAAAACAAAATATTTTGAGGCATTTTTCTATTTGTTTACGTTGCACATAGTTGCTCACGCCATTGACTCATGGGGGTAGGCAGAGACTATGGCTCGCCACTAGATTCGATTCTAACACGCTTGTTTCTTCTCATTTAACATTCAATATGTAAAATACAGAGGTAATAAATACAAGAGGCATAAAATTAGGCGGTCGCTAAGAAGCGATTTCTTCCAGACAACCTTAGGATAGAGGAAACGGTGAACGTAGAGAAGTAGGCGATGTTTCCTAAAAATTATCAAATATGATCCAGTCATCAGTCAACATTATATTCATACAAATTTTCATACATCTACGATTAAGGGTGCTACGAACTAGTCCTTTTCGGAAAAGATCACCCATCAAAAACATTTCATGTACCTAAAACAGTGGCCAAAAATCACAATCCGTTTACTCTTAAAAAAGTTATGAGATCTCATTTCAAGCCAAGTTTTGATCTCATACATTTTTAAGAGTAAAAGGATTGTGAGCCTTGGCCACTTTTTTACGTGGTATTTCAATTCTTTTTTAACCGACTTCAAAAAAAGGAGGAGGTTCTCAATTCGACTGTTTTTTGTTTGTTATGTAGATTGCTATTGCTTTTTAATTATTTATAATAAGCAGATCCCGAGTATTCTGAAATTCTTAGGTGGGCAGTACCCCTGCAGCATCAGGCAGGACCAAGGAGTTGGAACCCGAAATTTATGCAAAAGTATTTGCCTAATACCCACAATGTAGAATCAAAATCAGTAGATTCTCAAGTTTAGATAGGCAGCATCAGGACTGAAGAGTTGGGACTTAAAATCTTGAAATCTTAGCGGAGGCACTGCCGTGCCCCCAGATTTTTACTGAACTCATCTGCAGAACCAGAAAGAGTTTTTAGCCGCTGAATTTAGTATTTTGCATTTTTACATTGGACATGTCTTTTCGTTAGGCTCCGATTTCACGAAAAAGTGCGATCCCCTGATATCTCGGAGAGTTATGAAGATATATTATGATCATAGATTTATATATTATATATAAGTCTTTGATTATGATATTCAAAAAAGACTCGAAAGACGCGTATTCATGAGAGCTGTAAGGTGCAAAAAGAATTATCAGAGAAAGTCAAAAAAGAAATGGATGGATCGTCGTGGATGTTCTGAGGTTTCAGAATATCTCTGACTACCCCCTCGGGGAATATACAGCATTTTTTATTTTGGCGCTCGATATTTTGAAAACGAAGCATGATATCAAAAATTTGAGTAAAACACCTCTGGAAAAGTTAGTTAGCTACAATTTGAGCCTAAAACAAAAACGATCGGGTGGGTTTGCCGTACATGGCAAAAAATATTCTTTCGAATTCCGTAGATTCATTTCCAATGTGCTCGATAGTCGTGTGAGGCACGAAATCTGTGAATTTTATTTTTTATTTTCATAAGAAACGATTTCAGTATAAAATGTTTATGAAGTCCAAAGCAATTTGAGCATTCCGAGTTAAAGTAACTAACAAACTTGAACGTGATTAGATGTAATGATAAGATACTGAGGCAATTGGACGAAGCAGGAAGTCACTACATAGGTATTAACGAACTTCGGTAATTCGAGCTTGTTAAATATACAGGGTGTAAAGAAAAGTATAAATAAATGAATTAAATTAAATAAAAATGCATGTAACGATCCATGCGTCTATGAACACAAAAGCCCAAAAAAGTAAAAATTTTTAATTTTTATAATAAATTTTAATATTTAAATATGGATCATTGAAGTCGGAAATAAGGCTTTTCTTTTTATTCGAAATACGATATTTACTTAGTTTTTAAGTCCTCAATAAATAAATAATCAATTTGAACACGGACAATTGACTTCTGAAATAAAGTATTCTTATATTTTTATACGATCTGTAGGATCACTAAATATTTTTCTTTTTCGAGCCCTTAATATATTTTCTTCGTAACGATCGAATTTTAATTTCCTTTAAAAAATTACTCACTTTTCGTATCAGATGCAACGTTCGCTTCATATTTGAATAAGTTCAATAATTGTACACTCATTTTAGTTCAACACCATTTATTTTGTTCAACTTCACAATAATTATTAAGTTATCAAACAAAACTGTTTATTCAACTCCACTTTTAATCCAAACTAAAATAAACTTTATGTTTTTCTTATCTTGATTCAGTTTTGAATAGTTTTAATGTAATTTATTATAACATTCACAGTTTTACGATAAAATTCTCGTGTTTTATATCGTAGCTCGCGACCACCGCAAACCAGCCGTGCGGCTACGCCGGCCTACGTCGTAGCACTGAGCGTAGTAGATTCGTAGCGGTCTTTGGTTTCCAAGGCAGATAATTCTGTATGCACGGTTCTCGTATATTTTGTTTGTTTGCATTTAATGACAGGCGTTAAATATCTAAATGAAGTACTTCATTACATACGAAAAAAAAATACGATTAATCATAAATATGGTTTTAGGGTCACGTACCCAAAAGGTGCCAACGGGACCGTATTACTAAGCTTATGTTGTCAGTCTGTCCGTCTGTCCATAAAGGGCTATATCTTTTGAGTCGTCAATTCGTCATAGATAGCGTGTTAAATTTTTTTAGGAATATGAAGTGTTATTTATTATTTTGAATTTGCTAACAAAAACTAAAAAACGTGATACAGTCGCGAGCTTATACAGGTTGAACCAAAACACCCTAGTAATACTTAAAGGGGTGCTTCAGACCATCAAACTGAACAATTTTCACTATGGACACGGAATATAGTTTACCTATGGAGCCAACTTCGAAATCTCGAAATAAAAATCAGCTGTCTCATACAAAACAAAACTGCAATTCGGCTCGACTCAAATGTATGGGACAGCAGATTTTTTTTATTTTTTCTCTATGTTGGCTCCATAGTTAAAGTTGTTCAGTTTGATGGTCTGAAGCACCCCCTTAAGTATTACAAGGGGTTTTTGTTACACCCTGTATAGAGTGTAAGTAACAGCCTAGCAAATACTGAAACGGTGAATTAAGACCATCAAACTGAACAACTTTAAATATAGACCTGCGGACCTGTTCCCTGAGCAATACAACCTGGGCCTCTTCAAGGCGAGAGTGAATAGGCATCTTTCTAGGTAAGCATGCTACATCTTCGGCCTCATCATCACTCAACATCAGGTGAGATTGGGGTCAAATGCTTACCTATCACACATAAAAAAAAAAAAAAAATAGAACCACCCTCAGGACACGTAAAAAATATCAATTGCCGTATACAAAACAGCTGTACCTACTTTTGACTCAAATGTATGAAATAGCAGATTTTTTTTTCACGTTTCCTGAGGATGGCTCCATAGTGAAAGTTGATTAGTTTGATGGTCTGAATTCACCGTTTCAGTATTTGCTAGGCTGTCATTTACACCCTGTATACATATACAGGGTGTTAGGGTAAATGTTGCATTACTTTAAGAGGTAATTCTACCCACGATACTGAACAACTTTCCCAAAGAAATATATAGGAAATTCGCAATTTTTTGGTCGACTTTTCATACAAAACTTTGATAGTATGAGAAGTCTAAATTTCTTTTTACGAATTTCCTATAGGTTTCTTAGGGAAAGTTGTTCAGTGTCATGGATACAATCACCCCTTAAAGTAATGCAACTGTTTACCCTAACACCCTGTATGTGTTTATATTATAAACCAGTTTTTATTGCAGCAAAATATAAACTTGAGAGAGCAGGAAAACGTAAAGTCTTTGCAAATCATCTCCTATTCAATCTAAACGCTTTAACGCCAGAGTACTTAACACTTCAGAGGCAATCAACTTTAATGTTTTACATAGACAACTGAACCTAATAGACTTCCAACTAAGGTCGATCATTTCAAAAACTCATAATTGAACATAATAATCTTTTTTAGGGTTCCGTACCCAAAGGGTGAAAACGGGACCCTATTACTAAGCCTACGTTGTCCGTCCGTCCGTCCGTCTGTCCGTCCGTCTGTCCGTCTGTCCGTCCGTCCGTCTGTCCTACCTATTTAGGGCTGTAACTTTTGAACCGTAGTAGCTAGATAGTTGAAATTTTCTCAGATTATGCGTTATTGCGGCGGATTTGTTAACAAATAAAAAAATGTCACAAAGCTTAAAATTAAGGGGGGTTCTCAACAAGAAACTAGTTTTTATCAACGTTTTTTCTTCACGCTCTATCGTAAAAACGATACAAGCGGTACAAGCGTCAAACTTAGTGCGATTATAGAGCAAATTCTACAAAATAACAACAAATACTAAAAACCGGCCAAGTGTGAGTTGGTCTCGCGCGACAAAAAAAAAGTTTTTTTTTCTATGTTAATAATGTTGTGTTCTGTAGTGGTGTGGTACGGAACCCTCGGTGCGCGAGTAGCCCGACTCGGGCCCGGCAAAGGGGGCGAATACCCCGGGCGGCACTTTACTAGGGGCGGCAAATTCGGTGCAATAATCAATATGTCATGGTAATAAGTCATCGAGCGCTGGCAGATATTTGCGCGATGCGACGTCGCAGTTATGTGTGGGCACCGTTAGCACAGAATAGGTAGTAGGTATATAGTTCTACACCGTTAGGTAGGGATCCGCAAAAAGTATCGATACCTGAGTAGTATCGATACTTTCTCTTCGATACCTAGTATTTTTGTACTCGATTCTTTGATTCCGATACTTTACTAGGTATCGATACTTTTTCACATACTCGATACTTTGATCTCCTCACCTCACTATGTAGTTTTCACCATTTCTCTTTCTGACGTGTAACGGTGTCCTCTATATAAAGTCTGAGGCTGAGATTCGGAGACGTTTTTTGAGTCTTAGTTCGAACTCCCGTATGTCAAAATCCATACATTTTGACCCTACTTAGTTCAAACTATGACTTAAAAAATCGTCTCTGAATCTCAGCTTGACACATTTAATCATTGGAGTGAGATGAAAGCAGTTTTTCAAATTAGTATTTGTTAATACCAGGCACTTCAGTCCCATCTGAAAGGCTTTTTTCGAAAGCTGGAGCGACGGTAACAGCGACTCGGAACCGGCTCACTGGGTCGCGTATCGAGAACATACTTTTTATGTCTGATTGCATCGAAGAAGATTGGGAATTTAAAAATTAATTTGTGTTTTTACTTTACAAAAGAGTACTTATATACACTCTAAATCAGAATTTACTGTAAAACACAAATATTTTTTCCTGCTATCTGCTATCCGACATAAAAAGTCAATTTGATTTGATTGATACAATTAGGTATAATGACAATTTTGTATGTTTTTAAAACAAATGATAATAACTTGAGTATGTGCTTGTTTATTACTGTTTTTTTGCGATTATTTACAGTTTCTAAGGTGATCAAAAAAGTACTCGATACTGAGTAGTATCGATACTTTTGGATCGATACTTTTATCGGTATCGATACTTTCTTCTGCGATACCAGTATCGAGTAGGTATCGATACTTTTAAATTTTTGCGGATCCCTACCGTTAGGTAGGTAGACAGTATCCCAGCAGCACGGAATTTGAAGTTCAAATTCGAAGGTTGAAATTAACGTCATCTATATGTTGTCATTTAGTTCAGTGACTTAATCATTTAATGTCAATAATTATTTAACTGTACAAATAGGTATTGTAATTATGTGTCAGCTGTTTAATCAAGGATGGTGCTGGGGAAAAAACACTCTTATAGCCGTGTGATAAACGGTTGTCCGCCAATAACCTTCCTTGGCCTTGAATTGTTCGATGGCAAATATAGCAATGTGGAAATAAGAGTTACCTATTTTTTAGGGACCCTATTACCAAGCCTACGTTGTCCGTCCGTCCGTCCGTCCGTCTGTCCGACCTATTTAGGGATGTAACTTTTGAATCGAAAGAGCTAAATAGTTGAAATTTTCACATAATGTGCTTTGTTACGGCGGATTTGCTAACAAATAATAAAAATGTCAAAAAGTAAAAAATTAAGGGGGGTTCTACACAAGAAACTAGTTTTTATCAACATTTTTTCTTCACGCTCTATCGTAAAAACGGTAACATAAATACAACCGTCAAACTTAGTGTGATTATAGAGCAAACTACAGAATAACAACAAATACTAAAAACCGGCCAAATGTGATTCGGTCTCGCGCTAAAGGTCCTGAACAAAAAAAGTTTTTTTCTAAGTTAATAATGTTGTGTTCTGTGGTGGTGTGCTACGGAACCCTCGGTGCGCGAGTAGCCCGACTCGCACTGACCGGTTTTATTTATTGTTTACAGCAACGTCGTTCGAGCCAGATGTCAAGTTAATTGGCCCGGGTTGTAGTTTAGTTGGTCTATGAATGTTTAGGACCAGGCAACGTGAGAGTATATCGTAAACTCAAGATATAAAGACTTAAAAACTGAAGCGCCAGTAAATATAAATCTTGGAAATATACTGAATCTCGTCTCGTGGTAGTCGTTTAAGTTTGAAAGAAAATGTATAAAATTTTATATTTAATCTCTGGTATCGTTGTAAAGTTTAACAAAGAAATGCTATAAAAATATTTGTTACAGTTTCGAGTCTCAACGGATTTTAAAAAAGGAACTTGTTTCTTATATCACTGAGTTTAAAATTACAATTCTTCTTCTACCAATTCGGATTGAGAAGTAAAGTTCTGTTAAACGTGATTAATTGTTATTTTGAATCTTTCTCGTTTTTCGACCCTTGTGTTCCTTAGGGAAAGTTGTTTAGTTTCATAACAAAAAAATTCTAGTAATTACAAAACGGGGGTGCAACATGGTTTGTAAGTATTTGACCTGGTATTGGTGGTATTATTGTGTTGGTAAAGGTGTGGTACCTGATGGTGTTGGTGTGTATTTTGAAAAGGTATCAAAAGAGACGGTGCTCGACTCACGTCTAGCAAAAAGAACTGTTTTACGTGACACAGTCGTGTAAAGGTAGACTTTAGAAACATGCCGCGCGGCGGGTGATATTCAAAATTACACGCTATTACTCCATTTCTATTATTTTTTGCCTCGCTACTAGGCCACTCGTACAGGCAATGTAGGCCAGTCATTTTACGGAGTTTTGTTAGGCGGGGTAGGGAGTAATTATTAATTGGACTTTTAAACTGCAACCGGCACCATTTAGTGACAAAAATACTATCCTAAACCATATTTAAAGAAAAATTGCTACGCAACATAGAAATCAAAATTGTGTGTCCCAGAAGGGTTTTTAAATTAATAATATCAATACCAATGCACTCATTTGAATAAGATTTAACAATATACATTATTTTTTTGCAATAAAATAGGCATTAAAATTTAAAAAATTAGGTATTTATTCGAAAATACAAATGTATTTTTCAAAACCTTCTAAGCAGAAAAAAATATTTACACCATGTTTGAAGTATGTATAATGGTAAAGCCTTCAATATGTGAAAAAAAAAATTATCATCAGGTTTTTTAGAACGAGATAATATCCAAATTTTAAAATTGGAACTGTTGCTGACGTGTTTTTTTTTATTTTGATACATTCCTAAGCTCAAATTGGCTCTTCAATATTATAGCGAAAAAAAATGCAATTAGTAATTAGTCCCGGCTCACACCGTAAAATGACTGGGCTAATGCACGGGATTGCCTGTATGTCGTGGGGTTCTAAAGTTAACCTATATAATATGACATAAGCTATCTGATTATATTCAACTACTCTGTCCCTTAGTCGGCCTGCAGTAACAACTTTTATTCCTTCCACTAGACGCACTAACACAGCAGTTGCCTTTCTTGGAAATCTATTACAGAGAACTAATGGATGTCCTCATATTTTATTGCGATAAAAGTAAGCTGAAATCTGTGAAACAGAAGCACAGTATAAGAAAGAGTATCTATTACTAGACACGGACACTCCCTTCCTTCCACCAACTTTTTACCCCACCCCCTCCATCGCCCTCTGGTTACCTCGCACTGGTACTCACTCCTCTGGTCTTCTTCTTTCTTATCGTGTCGGCAGAGACCCTGACACCAGGGGTGTCAGAGTTTTTTCAGACCGACTTACGGCCTCTGACGTGGTTTTTATGTAACGACTACTACCACCAGAGATAGTAGCCGGGACCAACGGCTTAACGTGCCATCCGAAGCACGGAATCATTTTTCTTTTCAGACAATCAGGTGATTCAGCCTGCAATGTCCTAACCAACTGGGGAAAAACGCACAAAGTGACATATCACTAGGTGTCCCCCGTGGGAATCGAACCCACGACCTCCGTGTCGAGAGCCAAAGCTCTTAACCATTAGACCACGGAGGCAGTTAGTACTCCTCTGGTTACTCGTTACCTAAGAAAAAGACTTAAGGTTCAACTTCTTTGGTTATGCATGTGCTGACGTCATCTTGTCAATTTCAATTTTTTGTATGAAGTGTCCGGGCTGTGACAGAAGCCTTGATGGTCTAGTGGTTGGTAGCATCATCTGCACCCCCTTGGCGGCGGTTCGATACAGGCAAGGATCAGGTTTTTAGAATCTTTGGTACAATTTATACAGTACGATAGCAAGGCAAACAATGGCCGGAGGTGAGAGGGCTGCGCTGTAGTGCTTTCGCCTACAAATTTTGTTCTGCGCAGTATAAGAAATTAGTATTAGCTCAGTACAATGTTTTGTTACACCCTGTAAATCTATATTATTACATCTAAACTATTATAAAACTGTAACAGAAGTGTGTCTGTACATTGAAGATATTTACAAAAAGAAGATTACAATATGGTTTTTAGATTTCCCTGATTCCAAATCACCAACTTTTGGATTTTTTTGTATGTTTGTATGTGTTTTTGTTTGTTCAAGCATCACGCAAAAACTACTGAACCGATTTTGATGAAACTTTTTTGTTTCATGGCTTATGATCTGACTTAAAATCTGGTATATAATTTGAGCGGACGAAGTCGCAGGTAAACGCTAGTAATATATAAACTCAAGACAGTAATACCTTTCGGGGTGGTCAGAAAAATTGCTACAACTACAAACTTTCTGTTTTGGAATGTAGTTGTAGTAATGCTCACATTTAGAATATTAATTCATTCCCATGAGTTTTCCATATTCTTCACGCGTATTTCAATTCAACCTCGATACCAACTTGCCAGTTATCCAATACTTTCATCCCCTACCTTACAAAATGCTCCCGAGGGATAAAACAAACAAATTACCCTATAACCTCGAGGGGCTCGTGTTCGTAAAAGAGTTTTTAAGAATCGTCAATATTTTATGCTATTGACTTCGATCAAAAGGAGAACGGATCTCTCAAATGGTGAAGGAAAACATAGTGAGGAACCCTGCATACGCTCAAAGAAATTCTGATGCACATGTGAAGTCTACCAATCCGCATTGGGCACGCGTGGTGGATTAACGCTCATAGAAGGAAGGGCACAGTCCCTGCAGTGGGACGTATATAGGCTGATCATGATGCGATGTTCTGATTAAATCACATATTATCTATTATTATCTATTGGAAGAAAATCACTACACAATCTAACAGTTCAGTGACTGACTGACTAATGAGTAGTGATCGGTAACTATTGTGCAATTCGCGGCAAACTCTAAGGGTGACAATTTTATTGTAACATAGAATTACAATGTTATTCTATTCTCTTTTTGTTTAATGGCGTTTCCTTGGTGGATTTTGCCAATATGTAGTTTAAAAAGAGCAATTAGTGCTTGACGTTGTACGGTAATGGATATGGCGATCTCAAAGCCCTGTTTTTATACAAAAACACACACTCGAAACCGCCATAAAATGGCGGAGCCGCGTGGCTACCTAAATCGCGAGCCGAACGACAGACGTCCACTCGAGAGCCCTCTAGCCACGCGACTCTACAATGTTATCATATAGTTTTCTTTTAGTTTTTTTCTAATACGGCCCCAAATTAGATTTATTTTCACGTTTCTTATTGTTTTAATTGTTCCTGTTTGTGAAAGACAAAGGGAACTAGCCCATACAGCCATGTGCAGTCAAGACCACGTCAAGCTTGAGATTTGAAGTGCGATATTGTTTTTTATATGAACGGCATAAGAACAGTACGAAGATCAAGGTGTCGAACTTGAGACGTGTTCTCAGCTGTATCTATGTATCATATTGGTAATTTCATAATATAATTGAAATGGCACAACGATTAGAACATGACTTGTAACAATAATAATAATAACTCAGGCTACAAAAAACTCGCTTATTACCAACCCTGAAAATGCCGCAAATCGCACAATAGTTACCAATCTATACTAATGAGTAATGACTGACAGACAACGCACTGCCACCACGAAGCATAGAAAAATGTAATACTTATATCTATAAAAAAAAAACAACAACATTGAAGATAATATTTGCAAAAAATTGATGAAAGAATTTATTTACAACAAGATATATACAAATAGATACAAATAAACCTTACCCTAAAAACAAAAGAAAAACAAAACTGCAAAAAATTTAAATGTTCAGAATGAATTTTTACATAATAAACTTCTGAACTGATTTTGAATGGGGCTATCAGAAAAGCATTGGGCATAGTTTGGATTAACATAAATATACGATATATGTATATCAAAAACGGATATATATCCGATAATATATATCATAAATATCTGATATTTTCGAACTTTGGGGGTGATTCATGTGCCCTTATTCACCAGTGGAACCCTGTACCCAGAAGTAAAATGTTCAACGTTAATTTGTTAACATCTCTATCGATTTACAAATAGGACCCTATAGGAGTCGGGATCATACAGGAAGAGCTGAAAGTTCTGAAGGGTTTTATCAAAATTATAACTTCAGCATAATACGAACAATGCGCTAAATGACAGTCAGCAGCAAAAAGGTAGTTTGTTTAGAATCGAGAGCAGAATCGAATTATCATGGTTTCAACATAAGTATTTTTTTTTTTTTCAAAATATGAAATAATATGTTTACTTATATCGAACCCGATTTCAACCCACCGCATGGGCACACTCGCTCTACTTACTACCAAAACAAGATTATTAAAATGTGTCCATGAATACGTTTGCGCTTTTGCTGAAATGATAACAATTCATTTTTGCCTCAAAACTCAAAATAAATAAATTATTGTTTCAATCTAATTATTTTGTTATAAATCAGTTGGCGCTTATTCAACCTAACACGTTGTAGATACAGTATTACAACGTTAGTACGAAAGTGTAGGTATACAACTTATTGCTGCTAACTGTCCTAAAAATTTTTATTGCTTCTAACACTATTGTATCTTTTACGTAATCAATTTAAAACATATTTATAAATGGATGTTTTAATGATTATTCCAAGAGAAACTGCTGCATTACTTCATTCGTATCTTCGTGTAATTTAATATGCATGTAGTGCCCTCCCTCCGGGTGTACGTAGGTTCTGAAACATACAGGCATATGAAGAGATTAGAGAGAGTTACCCGGATAAAAAATTAATTCATAAACTAAAGTTCTGATCTATAATACAATTTAAAAATTAATTTCTAAACTAAGCGACAGACATTTTAAAGTAGGTAAGTTTTTCTTTAGGTATATCCTATGCAGCAATTGTTGACTCAGGATAAATAAATTGGGATTGAGATAGGCGACTGTAATTTTTTTTTATTATATTAGTATTAGGGGTGTTTGGTAGAACGATGTAGATATTTTTTCAGGTGATTGAGGGCACCTTTATTCATGAACATTTTAAACCACATAATATAGTATTATGACAAGTCTCATAGCTTTTAAGTTATGATCAAAAGTTCGGTTTTTTGTTTATTGCGGGAATCGGTGCGGTTAGAGGTCCATAACATACAAGTTAGTGTCTCAATCAGTTTCATTTTGATTTAAAATTAATCCTTAGTTCACAGTTTTTTATCACAACGCGTTTAAACAATAATTGGAAAGGCAATCATAAACGAATCTTGATTTAAACTTGACACAAATGTTCTTTTTTTGTAAAAATGTTCTACCGATCATTAAAAAAAAACTACAGGTGGAAAATTTGTTCACATACACTCACACAGACATAATTTGTATGACGCCTCACGCACACCAACCTAAAAAAGATGGCCCCTTTTGTTTTATACGGTAGAAGCATGATGCTCATTCTAGACATAATTATTCTTTTTCTAAGGTTGGTCCGATAAAATGCAACACCCGTGGTCATGCTGGTGGGGTAGGTCGCTAGTGGGTACATATTAATACGAAGGCGAAATAAATAGGAATCTCTAATCACTTACAATAATTATTCCGTCCAAAATCTCGGGAGTCGAAAATTACTTTCTCTCTGTCAATGCGTTCGCGCCGGAAGTAACCCTTTCACTAGTGCTGTTCCTTGCACCGTTGTTTAGAGAGGTGACGAATCGTCATTTTCCGCTTAACAATATATCACAAACATATCACATCCGTGACATAACTGGGATTCGAACCCAGGACCCTAGTTTGGCAGTCCGGCGTCGTAACCACCTCGCCAACCGAATCGTTTCGTGATCGTCTGACACTTTTAAATTATAAAAACCAGAGTGAGATTTAAGTTGCATCCATGAATAATAAGTATCTACGTGTAGTGTTTAAGTTCATAATGAAGTATGTAGGTAAACGGGGAAAAGATTTGTAACGACAGTCTGCTATCCGCCATTAAAGTAATGAGTGCTAATACGCGTGTTTTAATTAGATATTGCTCCCAAACATAATACTACGCAATCTCAATATGAAGTTTTTATTATAAAACCTTACCTCGAATTTTTTATTTTGCTTTTTAAATAATTGACATGTGAAGGATCCAGAATTGTATCTTTAGCTCCGCCCATAATCAATGTATTGCATTTAATTGATTGAAGTTCTTCATCTGAAATTATAACACCCTTTCTCCTCTTATTTAAACCGGCCAAACCAGCACACAGGGAGCTCCAAACAGTTTCATAATCTTCTCCACAATAACGGATAATGTTGTTTCTTATTTCCTCCTTCAACATTGATAAGTCAACATTAACTGGAAATAAAAGTAGAATGGTTTGCTGGGCGCCATTGCTCTGGATAAGCATGTATCCAGACTTTGGGTTCGGGTTGAAAAACGATGGAAAAATTTTAGGATTTCGGGGGGATCCGGGAGGCGGGGGATAAATCCCACCTATCCCCCCCCCCCTGGATACTTGCTTCGCTCTGGACCAGTTTGGTACGTACATACATATACTCACGTCACTATCCCATAAGGGTAGGCAGAGACTACGACTCGCCACACACTACGATTCTGACATACTTCTCTCGCCTCTTCCACTTTCATACATCTTTTCATGCACTTCTTGAGGGTGCTACGCACTCGTCCTTTTCGGAGACCATTTATTTTATTTGGTCGTGGTATGTTCTCCTCGGACGCCCTCTCTCGACTGTTCCAATCACATTGGATCGATAAATCTCCCTAGTTATTCTACTTTCATTCATCCTCTGTACGTGACTGAACCACCTAGGCGTACCTCTTTCAATCCTGGTTACCACATCATCCTTACTTACACCGATCCCTTATCACACTGTTCTTGGTACACCACACATACTTCGTAAAGAGCGTATTTCCACTGCATGCACTCGACTTTCATTCCGTTTTGCTCCACACCCAACATTCACTCCCTTACATAAGGGCGGGCACCAACATGCCATTGTGAATAGCCAGACGGGCCGTGCCGGTCTGTGTCAAAAAGGCCACCACTTATTTCCTCCTCTCCACAATCCACATCCCCCTCGAACTTTCCATCTCTAGTAAACATGCTTCCCAAATACACAAGCTCTTTCACTTGTTCCACCCTTTCTCCTTCAATAGAAATCTTACAGTCTGTAACCTCATCCTCAGGTTCCAAGACCATTACTTTCGTTTTGCATAATTTACTTTCATTTCTTTCCTCTTAAACGACTTATTCATCACGTTTATCATGACTTGTAACTCTGCTTCCGTCGGTGCAAGTAGAACCTGGTCTTCGGCGTACAACAGGCACTTGACACATAACTCATTTATTCTTAGCCCGCATTCCATCTCTTTCTTTGCCAGACAAAAATTTCCATATAAAGATTGAAAAGCCATAGAGACGCAACACATCCTACAGTCAATTTTGATTAAATAATCTATTGTACAAAATCAATCTTGATTCCTACATACATACCTGTCCATTTCCAATCATGAGGGTAAACAAATGAAGAGGAGTTCAAAAGTATCAGGCTCTCCACTTGATCAGGATATTTTGCCGCCATGATCATAGCCGTTCTACCTCCTCCGCAGAATCCAAAGACAGAATAACTCGTGATTTTTAACGCCTTTAACAGAACAATTTAACACTCAAATATCTAAGAGTGCGTCCACATCTGGCGAACGCGCCGCGAATGCGCAGCTCGCGCGCCGCTCGCGTGCCGCTCGCGAGCTGCGCGGTTGCATTTGTTCCTTGTATGTCGCTACTGCGCACTTCGCGCGCCGTTCGTCAGAAGTGGACGCACCTAATGTAATGAAGAAAAACTTAGAGCCTGTTTCACTACTTCTCGATAAGTACCTAATACTTTATCTGAGAGATCGTTTGACATTATCTTTCATCAAAAATGTGTCAAAAGTTCTGTCAGATAGGCTATTAAGAACGTATCCAGATGTGGTAAAACATTTTATTTAATTATTTACAAAAAATTTCACCGAACGTCTTATATAGGTAAAGTTAATTTATTAAGCCAAGTTCAACATACACTACAGGGTGAAATTGATATCATTAGCATCCTTTTAAACTAAGAGTCTACCTATAAAACTGAACAACGTTTACTATGGGAGCAAACCGATCGAAGCAACAAAAAAATCTGCTGTTCCATACTAAACTGTAATGCCTACGCGACACAAATGTATGCAACAGCAGATTTTTTTTGCTCCGATTGGTTTGCTCCTATAGAGAAAGTTGTTCAGTTTGATGGGTATACTCTTAGTTTAAAAGGATGCTAATGATATCAATTTCACCCTGTATACTCTAAATAGCTCGATTAACATCAAAACCAATACATTTACCCACCATCATAAACTCATAAGCGTATACGGCATTCTCTTCATAAAAATCATCAGTTAAGATGCGATTGGGAGGTCTACTTTTCGCAAATCCCGGTGTGTCCCATGCTATGACAGTAAACTTATCAGGATCAAATCCAGTCAGCACGTGTTTAAATTCCATACCATAGCCCAAGCCACCAGTGATACAAGTCAGGTACTTGGGTCCGTGGCCAGATATAACATAGTGCACGTTCCAATGCCTTACTTTTATTTTTCCCTCCTGAAAAAGAAAAATAGACTCAAATGAGCAGTTACTTGGCACTTCTGTAAGTCCAATTATGGTAGTTTCAGTAACTAGACTAGACTACAGATACCCGTCATTATAAACATGGACCACTCAAAATACAAATTGATGCCGTATTTTTGAAAACTTTCTATTCGTGTAATACTGGGTCTAAAATTAAATGCTTTACATATCAAAGGAGGTGCTTTAGACCATCTAACTGAACAACTTTTATGAAGCCAACATCCAACTCACAAGAAAATAATCAGCTATTCCATACAATCGGGTGGGAGCCATTGACATTTTCTATGGATTAGCAGATTTTTTCAGGAGTTCAATGTCGGCTGTATAGTGAAAGTTGTTCAGTTTGATGGTCTAAAGTACCCCCTTTGATTTTTGATATGTAACCAATGTGACGCACTTAAATTGAAACCCATTGATATTTCTAAGTATCAGCCGATTGCAGTGAAAAAAACCAGCCAAGTACGACTCGGATTCGGCGAACTGAGTTTAAAAAACAATTTTTTTTCCTAGCCTATTTCATCCCACTGCTGGGCAAAGGCCTCCCCTTTAATCCTTTAACCATCTCTGGCTTGGACATGATCTGGCCACGCGTCATCGAAAGAATCCAGATCGTCCCGCCACCGTCGACGACCGTTTTCTGGGATCCAGGGCGTTACAATTCTTGCCCACCTATCCTGGTGCATTCGACAGACATGGCCGGCCCAATCCCACTTTAATCTGGCGGTTTGTTTTCCCCAAAATCGGGTATTCGTGTTTTAATCAAACATAAATTAATTTAATTACCTCCATTGCCGTTGCGTTGCTTATACACTACTAACTTTAATGGCGTAAAGAATATTGCAGTCTTTACAATATTAAATTTGCGAGTTATGGCAGCTGTGACCTTCATTTACAATATGTCGAAACCAATACACACACAAAAAATCGGCCAAGTGCGAGTTGGACTGTTCACGCACCAAGAGTTCCGTACCAACACACAATAAATTTACCAAAAAAAATTCACAGATCATGTCTTCCACGACCTACGAGTACAATGAAAATGAATTTCAAAATTTTTCTGGGTTCCGTAGTCCAATATTTTTTTAATAAATCGAGTGAGGTGTCGTTCGATAGGTCTTGTCCAATGGAACAAAACTCCCATAGAGACTAAATCGTTATAATGCTTCTGTCTCGAGATATTAGAGTTCGCGCTCTTACTAGCGGTGTTACTCTGACACCAGGTAAGAAGAAGAAGCGCTCAAAGTCAAAAATAGTGCGTGTTCCGTTTTGCCAATTATGCTACAGACATTGGTGTAGCAAGGGGGGGGGGCAAAGCTCGTTGCCCCTTAGAAAAATGGAAAGTGGTGAAGAAATAATTAAATAGTTTCACAGTCATGATCTTGTGAAATTCTAGCCAAAACTCAGAGGAAATACTGCAAAATTTCGAGCTCGTTTCGCTCGCTCCAGATATATAGGCAATAATAGGCATACATGGGCTGAAGCACTCATACCACAACTGTTATTGTTTATGATTTATAACAAATTCTACAACCTCCTTAAAAATCCCAAGCCAAATTCTGGCCCTGGAGCCTTAAGAAAATGAACTTTTGGATCCGACTTTGCCACGATAAATGTTAGTCTTGCCACTGCACTGGAGCGGTAGCTATGAGCTGGGTGGCCGGTTGCTCCCCTCAGGGAAAATCTCTAGCTACGTCAATGGCTACGGAACACTAAAAAGATCAATTTAATCAATGAAATAAGACACAGATTATCATCATCGGCCTGTCGTCATCCACTGTTTAACTGTTTTTATGGGTGATCAGATCACTGATCAAATCAAGAAATAAAAAAAATATATTTTAAACAAAGATTTATATATTACTAGCGTAAGGATAGGCCCGTCAGAATATTTTACAAAAACCTTCTTCATAGAAAGAAAAATTTGCGCCATCTGTCATAACTCGTATACGAACTATATCGTGTCATATATTTGTAGTGCTCTAAATTGAAATTTTTCCTTGCATTTTAGAGCCAACGAACTGGGGACAATAGTCAAGCTCATAGGCCATGTCCTTACGCTAGTAATATATATGTCTTTGATTTTAAAATATGGTTGGGACCCTTGCCATTACGGTTTACGGTGCCCACACATACTGCGACGTCGCATCACATCGCAAATATCTGCTAATAATCATACATATGTCATCGTAATAAGTCATCGAGCGCTGGCAGATATTTGCGATGCGATGCGACGTCGCAGTTCTTTATGTGTGGGAGCCCTTAGGTAGACAGTATCCCAGCAGCACGGAATTTGAAGTTCAAATTCGAAGGTTCAAATTAACGTCATCTATATGTTGTCATTTAGTTCAGTGACTTAATCATTTAATGTCAATAATTTTTATAACTGTGCAAATAGGTATTGTAATTATTTTTCAGCTGTTTAAACAAGGATGATGCTAAGGAAAAAACACTCTTATAGCCGTGTGATAAACGATCGTCTGTCAATTACCTTGCTTGGCCTTGAACTGTTCAATGGCAATATTACTAATATCATGTCTGGACAGTTTCATACATTTTAGATTTAGTATAGTCTTGGCGCAAACAGATGTCGCTACTGGCCTGAACGAGAGATAAATCTTAATTAAACGTTATTAGATCACTATAATTTGAGTTTTGTTCCACGGAAATAAATTATATAGAATAATTTTCTAAATTTTTTTTATAACAAATGTGTTTAACACGTATTTTAACATAATTAAACATTGCTGTAGTTCCGTTACTCACCACCGGCGGTGTACTTGCGCGAGTTTTCATATAAGAAGGTGGCAACTTTCTTAGTATGGGCATTGACCCTCTGTTGTGTATAATTTATTTACTCTATGCTAATATTATCACAATGAAAAAAAAAATGATATTAGATTGCTTGATTTTTTTTTTATTTAACTCTTCCCAAAAAACTCTGCAGATGGCATGTCCATCGCTCCATAGAGAAGTGTGCGAGATCATGTCAAAACTGTGCCTGCCTTTATTTAAGGGGCGTCCGCCCGGTTTTGAGTAACTTTGTAACCATTTTATACATTAACTATGTCACTTTTTAAGCAGAAAATTAAACTGAACAATCTATAGGAAATGAGAAGTGATGTGGTTTTTCTCGAAAACTATTTTAATTAATAAAACTGAAGAAAAACTACTCCAAAGTCACCTCTTTTTTTCCAGTTGTAACCGTTTTACTCTTAGATTGTTGATCAGAAGAATATGAAAATTTACAATATTCTTCACAATACAATATAAAATGATGTGGTTTTCTTATTTTTTGAAAATTCATATAAAATCATACAGGTTTTTAAAGAAAACGGAAAATTCTGACCGGAGCCGCGCAATTGAAGCGGGATGGCTAATTGCAAAAGTTTGCTTGTAAGAAAGAGAGCCTTGCAGATGGGAGGAGCAGCCTTAAAGGGCAAGTGCTCGAGCTCATACAGTCATGTCAAAGGAAAACTGTTTCAAATCTTCGATTAAAATTATTCGAAACAAATAATAAAAGTAAAATAAAAAGTTAATAAAAAAATAGTAAAAAAAAAATAAAAAAAGTAAAAAAAAAGTAGCAGTAAAATAAAATATTCCATTATCCCATATCTTAAAAATAAAATCAAACTAATCTAAACAAAAGTATTGTGATACGTTTAATGACATGTAATGTTCTTTTATTATATTTCTTGTAGATTGTCATAGAGTTGTTGATGGTTATGATTTTTTAATTCATGATCATTCCAAGAGAAACAGCTGCATTCTTTCATTTACATCGTCTGCAAATTTAATATGCACGTAGTGTTTGCCCTCCGGGTACACGTAGACTCTGAAACATAAATATATAATATGTATACAATAGCCTAATATCTGCGAATATAAATATTATGTCGCATTTTTTAAAAGCGGTTAAATACAAACGCCAAAAATCTATAAATCTACAGGGTGTCCGGTAAAAATAGTCCAACTTAAAAGGGAAGATAGCGTATCTAATTTAACTGGGTTAAATTGTTTAAAAAAAATCCATATGGTTACCAAGAAAACAATTTTTTTCGGGATTTTTCCATTTTCTCTGCCGGACTTTTAGTTTTTTAACCTAACCTAAACTAACCTTGTCCCTGTATATGATAAAATTTCCAAGATCTTTTTTTTTTGTAAAATATTGCTAAATACTTTACCAGTGTTTCCAGATCACATTATTGTTAAGCTAACTTTTAAGATTGTCTTCGGAAAAAACCCAGAGTTTAAATTATCTTCTTCCTCTTCAGAAGCCCGAAATTTAAAAAAATCTGCTGTTTTTTTTATCTGTCTGCTTGTTTGTTTGTTTGTTTGAGCATCACGCAGAAACTTCTGAACAGATTTTGATGAAACTTTTTTTTTTGATAGCTTATGCCAACTAAATTAGCCTTAAAATCTGGTACCTATATAATCTTGCGGACAAAGTCGCGGGTAAACTCTATAATTTATTATACAGGAAGATTTTTTTATCACCATCCAAATTTTTTCTACATGTTTGGTATCACTTATAGAACCCATTTCATTAAAAAAAAGGGTCAAAATTGCACATTTAAAAACTTTATCCTACAGAATTTTCCATAAAGCTTGGTCATCGAGTTTCGTATTCGTACCGACCGGGTGCGGCAGGACCAGGGGCGGAGCCCTAGCTTCAGAGTCCCACGCATTGTAAACTTAACAGGAACACACAAGACTTTCAAAACATTGTTAAAATGTTATACTAGTCCCTTATTTTGTTTATTTTCGTTCAATGACACGGTTATAATAAAGTACTCTTTGAATGACACAATGACACATAATAAACTTTTTCTAAAAATTAAAAGGCTCTGACCCAAAGAAAATTCCTGACCACAGAGATTCGTTCGTTAGTTTTCGTTCTTGAAAAGCAAAGTTCTAAATTCGAAAAAGCGCGCGAAATCGGGTCGAGTGGTAGTAACTATTAATAAGTAATCTGTGGCACAGGTAGGTGCGTACTGTGTCCAGTCGAATTGTTTTTCTTAAGACATTTTTGCGTAGTCATATCTCAATATTTTAGTACTGAGCGATACTAAAAGAAAAAACACGTACCGATTTTTTTTCATAAACAAACATTTTATTAAAATTTGGATGGTGATAAAAAAATCTTCCTGTATAAATGCCGTTACCTAGAGTTTTTAATCTTGCTGTTTAAATGATTGGCATGTGATAGATCCACACCCTCGTCCTTAGCACCGGCCAAAATCAATGTCTTACATTGAAGTGCTTGAAGGATTTCATCTGAAACTATAACACCGTCTCTCTTCTCTTTTAAACTGGCCATAGCAGTACACACAGACCTAAAAACTGTGTCATAATCTTCTCCACTGCAACGGATTAATATGTCTTTTGATCTATCCGTCCAGTTTATCACATCAGGAGGAACTGGAAATTAAAGCAAAAGACAACTGATAATTTCAATTTTGATCAGATAAACTGTACAAACCCATTAGTTATACATACCTGTCCATTTCCATTCATGAGGGTAAACAAATGAAAAGCTGTTGATAAGTATGAGGTTCTCCACTTGATCGGGATATTTGGCTGCCATGAACATACCCACCATGCCCCCCGCGCACAATCCCAAAATGGAATATCTCGGGATGTTTAATGCCTTAAACAAAACAATTGAACACTCAAAATCGAATCATCATCATCATTAGCCTATCATCGTCCACTGCTGAACATAGGCCTCTCTCCCAAGGCGCGCCACGAGACTCCTGTCCTCGGTCTTCCTCATCCAGTCGCTCCCCGCTACCTTTTTTAGGTCGTCTGTCCAGCGGGCAGCAGGGCTTCCCGCACTACGCTTGCCAGTTCGTGGTCTCCACTCTAGAACTCTGACACCCCATCGGTTGTCAGTTCTTCGGCAGATATGACCTGCCCATTGCCACTTCAGCTGAAAAAACTGCTGAACCGTCTTCACAAAACGTCACTTCACGAGACCTGAACTCGTCTTGATAAAACCTAGCTAACAATAAAGGTAGTTGTAGCAATGCTCACATTTAGCAATTGATGTTTCAGGATATAATGAAACGTCAAGTGATGAGAGGTGGCTAGCCTAGGTTAGTCGCCTCGTACGACACCCATGGGAAAAATGTAGGTGGTCCATTCTAAGCCGGAACCACACGGCACTCACACCCACCAACCCATATTTACCCACCATCATAAACTCATAAGCGTAAACAGCATCATCTTCATACAAATTCTCATTTAAGACGCGATGAGGTGGTCTACTTTTGGCAAATCCCGGTGTGTCCCATGCTATGACAGTAAACTTATCTGGATCAAATCCTTCCAGTACAGTTTTGAATACCATACCAAAGCCAAAACCACCAGAGAGGCAGGTCATGTACTTGGGTCCATGACCAGATATTACGTAGTACACATTCCAATCCCTGACATTAATTTTTCTCTCCTGAAAAAGAAATATGAGTGGTTAGATCCTTCTTTCTGTTATGATATTGAGCTGATGTCATGCTCTATCGTCTGTTTGAAGTTTTATCTTGTAAAAGGATCAGAGATAATAATGGTAACTACGATATTAACTGCTTCGTATCTATTATTATTATCTGCGGTTTTGGGCCTTGACAGGCTTGCTAAGCCTGTGCCACGTAGACCATCGCTGGTCCTTTGTGATCGCCCTTTTTATAGTTCCTTACCAATCCCCACTGCGGCCAGAAATCGTAGTAGATTCTTGATCGTGATAGTTTGCTTCGTATCTAGGGTTATTTACCAGGATTCTGGCCCCAGAAGCATTGCGCATGTTTTGCATGTCAATCTATGATAAAATGACGAAGCGAGCAAAGCGAGCTAGACATTTTTTAGCTCAACTTCAGAACGCTCTTGTTTTATATACCTGCAGGAGTGCGAATTTTGAAAGTCAACGTTCAAAATCGGGATGGAATGACGAGTAATCTCCACGTTAGGTAATTTTGACATTTTCTACGCGTGTTAATTTCAAAAATTGCACTCCAGCATATTAATTTACTATGTAAAACCCACTCCAGTGCCACGAGATCGTAATTTTTAGCACCACGACTTGGCTGTGATTAAAACTCTTTGGTGATGAACTCGAAGTGAGAGAAACTTTTCTCCATAATACGAATCAGTTGCAGCCAGAGCTCTATCTTAACAAAACATTGTACACCTTAATAAAAACTATGAATATCGCTAGTTTAGCACCACGAGTCGGCTATGCGTCAGGACTGGACAAATTATTAAAGTGCCACTACACAACACTAGAATTTAAGGTTGGCAACCCAAGATCTAGGGAGGGACACCAAACAATTCTTGGACCAATGATTACCTCCATTGCAGTTGTTTATAAAAATATTTAGATCAAAATTTTAAACTATATGATTGTAACTATGAGAAAATGTGTATTTTAAGATCTGGAAGCGTACTGTTCGATCTAAGGTTATAAGTTGCAAGTATTATTTGATCATTTTACAACACTTACACACACACATTATTTTACATGAATCATAAATAAAATCGTGAGTCAGGCAGTATCGAACTATCACGCATCGCATGGAAAGAAGTCACGACAACTAGTAGCTCGTGTCACTTGGCCTTGAATGATAAAAAGGTCATTACACCTTGCCTTGTGGAGCTATTGTTTCATGATTAAAATATCCTCAATTACTCCCGCATTTTTGAGTCTATTAAATCGAAATTTGGCTTTTGGCCGGTACTTTGATTCCTTTGAAAATATGTTTATGGAGCTTGTCATCATCCCTGAAGATCATGAAGTGACAAAGGTACCGAATTCCACAAAAATATTTAAAGTCCAAATATCTCGAAAACCGTGGCACTTTTACTGGATATGAAAGTCTATTTTCTGAACGGGTTTGAGGTCCTCTATCGGCAGTTACAGGGTTACAATTATTTACCGGACACCCTGCATATTCACCCAAAAACTAAAATATTGTAATAAAGAAACAAATTTTATTCTATCCTTATAAAAAAAAGGCCTGCTGCGCTGTAGTCAATCGAGTTAGGTATCGTTGGATAGCTCTTGTAATGTTAAACAAAACACCGATACAAATGCTTGTTTCTCAAGATTAAGAGGCTCCCCATAGGTAAACGCTAGCTCGGGCCATATTTTACTGGTTTTTAGAAGATATCTTCTCGTTATTTGAAAGACATACAAATAATTGAAAAGTGTAGCAATATTCTTTAACATCTCGGCTTTATTTGCTATAGATCATATTTCTTATTTTTCTATAAAATTCATATGAAACCTGTGTTCAAAGGAAGGCCTAAATATTGGAAAAAATCTGTAATGTGCATCTACTTTTTAAGTTGAAGTCACATTTACTTGAGACACCTTTGTGTAGACAATATTAACATCTAAAATTGCTATTTAGCAAAATTTTTTTAAGACCAATATTTAATGAGTTAATTAGATAATTGTTAAAGGGGCGAATTCTTATGATTTTAGAATGTGATTTCCTTGGATTAGAAGGCTCCACTGTGACATAATTGTGACAAGCTAGTCAAAAATAGGTATACCTACTAAAATGACGTAGTTTAATGGTTACCAGACGACCCAGTTAGTGTAATGGTTACCACGCCGGACTGCCAAACCAGGGTCCTGGGTTCGAATCCCGGTTCGGTCATGGATGTTTATATGTTTGTGCCGTCGTTGTATGGTTTCCATAATAAACAGCCTATAAATAGTGCTTTCTTGGGATCATTACAATGTATGTGCCTGTGAGCGTTATTTATTTTATTTATTAATAGAGGTGAGGTGGCTCTGAAAGAGTCAAGGTCGTTCGGTTAGGGAAACCCCTTAATGCGCCCAAAGTCAAACACAGGTCGTTCTTGCCCGGTTTTTGTAATAAGCATTCCCTAACTGACTTGGTAGACCCTTTGTGGTCCCTCCAATTGTCTCTCCCTGCGCATAATCATTGTCAATTCGAAAAATTCCTTCCTTTTACCTTCAGTTTGTTCTTAAGAGATTAACGTTACGCTTTAGATATAGGTATGAAGCTTGTATGAAGGCATGCAGCTGCTGCCTTGACTTATTACTTCACTAGGAAGCTAAGTAGAGCTCGTCCATGATGCAAAGTTACCAGAATCACGGCATTTTCATACTTATCACGTAGAAATAGGAGCTATGTCAAGAGAGTTCTTATGTGAATTGAATAGGAAGTGGCAGCAACGTCGAGATCATTTACTTCACTTTTCGAATTTAACGTCGAAAACTGTAAAAGAAGAAGAGATTTTACCCGCGACTTCGTCCACGGTTTATCTCTCTGCGATGGCGGGAGCCGATATGCTAATTTCTATGTCTAATCATAAGCTTTTTAACATAGAACGTTTCATCAAAATTGGTACAGTATTTTTGCGTGATGCTTGAACAAAGAAACAAAGAGAAAGACAACACCTGATTGTCTGAAAAGAATGATTCCGTACTTCGGATGGCACGTTAAGCCATTGGTCCTAGCTACTATCTCTGGTTGTAGTAGTCGTTACATAAAAACCACGTCAGAGGCCGTAAGGTGGTCTGAAAAAACTCTGACACTAGGGCTCTGCCCACACGGTAAGAAAGAAAGAATGTTTATAATATAATAATAGGTACAATGGTACATAGGTAAAGTGTACCTAGATTGAGTAAGTATTAATAAGTCATGCCATTTCATCTTGAAAAATCGTAAAATTGCAATTGCTTAGAAAGGGAGTTGATAGGTAATCGTAGCAAAGTTTATGAATTATGTAATTGGGTAGTTGGGTACCATAACACCTTCCGTACGGACGTACTGTGCCTTATAAACATTATAAAAACAGTTAAACAAGTATAAGACTTATGCCGTTTCACATAAGAGTCAGACCATTTCATCCATATCAGGAAATTCTCTCGTTACACAAAAACAAACTCTTCGTTTTCATTTGCAGATGTTACGGAGCTTTGTTTCAATTTAAGAATATTTCCCTTTTTCTTTTCATACTATTTTTCAAGAATGAGAAGGGTCTTATAATAGGATACCTACCTACCGAGCCTCAATCGTATTTTTTAAATTTCTTCACAATTACCTCTAAAACATTTCCTAAAAACAAGAATGTCACATTGTAGTCATTACTGATTTTCAATTTATCGGGACATCACGGATTTGCTTATTGAATGTGTGCAGTTAGGTACTTACACAGACATAAAATAACAACCCTAAAACGTGATAGCTCTTCGATCATCATCAGCCTATCATCGTCCACTGCTGAACATAGGCCTCTCCCAAGGCACGCCACAAAACCCCATCCTCGGCCTTCCTCATCCAGTCGCTCCCTTCTTCCTTTTTAGGCCTTTGGTCCAGCGCACCGCAGGGTGTCCCACACTACGCGTTAGGGGTATCCACACTAGAACCAGTAGTTACGGTAGTAACTATTAAATAATCTGTGCTAGAACTCTGACTCCCCATCGGTTATCAGCTCGAGTTATCAGTTTTTCGGCAGATATGACGGCGGCACTTTACTAGGGGCGGCAAATTCGGGAAAAATATAGATTAATTGAGCTATGTCTATAACCAATTCGTAGAGCAGAGAAACCTACTAACCTATCTCACATAATCCTAAAGAGTTCTGAATACAGAGCTAAGACGCGGTGCTAAAAATTTCGAGCTTGCTTCGCTTATTAGTTAGCTTAGTATCTCTATAGCTTATTAGTTAGGTTAATTTTACTGCGCACATGATTTGTACGTAAAAAGCTCTGCCGCCAACCGATTTGTATTCAAGAGAAAATTCAAGCTCGCTTCGCTCGTTCTAAGTTTCTATTTTTGCATGGATAAACCAACAGATATCTGACCATAGCCCGAATAGATGTGCTAAAATATTTCGAGCTCGCTCCAGTATTTTTGGTGTAGGTCTTCTTATAAATATAAGGGGCTGCATAATGGGTCTGTGCCCCGGAAGACAGAAACCCATGCTACGCCACTGATTGGAAATCAGCAATGATCACACCAAACTCTTTCCGTGGATGTCTTAGAAGGCGACTAAGGGATAAGGTTTCTTTTGCAGTGTTTTTCAAGGCATATACTGATAAAACTGAGACCGAAGTATAAGTTTGCCTTTTTGATTCGACTTCGTAAATAAATTAAAACTCTTGCTTGAGCTACAAAGAGTACGAGTCGTGTCAAATGAAATATGTAGCAGATATTGATTGGCCTGACAACAGACCACCCTTACTTACATAGTTACATGTTGGTATTGGTAGGTAGTAACCACATAGCAACTTGTGGGCCATGACACTAAAATCGAGATGTCTTCTGTCTTTGCTTATGTTTTGTCGCTTTGTCATCAATGGCATACTAGCCCTAAATAGATCTCGTTAAGCTCTTTACACAGCCTTAATTCATGACCCTAACCTCTTTCGGAGTGAACAGAAATATTTCTACAACTACCAACTAATTACCTTCTTATGCGTCCAGTTGTACCCTGGCTCTCCATTATCATTGTCAATGATTTAGAATGGAATGATGTGTCAACTCATGGTAGGCCTACAGAGAGCAAATACCGCACTTGTCGCGACATGGTACAGTCGCCATCAGATATATCGTAGCATACAAGGTGTCCAAATATTTCTGAGCAGTGCTAATTTTCATTAAATTATTTACAGTAAATTTTACCAATTATATCTAAACATGTATTTTGTCATAAATATCTGAACAGCGAATTTTCAATAATTTCTTTACAATGTTATTTAAAATTAAAATGTAAAACAATGGAATAAGGTTTTTTTTCGAAACTGTTCATATGTTTATGACCACCCTGACTGCGTCGATATATTTGATGTTTTAGGCGTTCCTATATTTTTGATTGATTATGAGTAAAAAAATTATTGAAAATTAGAACTGCTTAGAAATATTTGACCACCTTGTTTGCTACGATATATCTGCTGGTGACTGTACATGGAATGGAAAAAGCCGTGTCGCAGGCTAGTAAAGAAACCAATTATATCCTGTCCTCAAGGCTGACTTTCTCGCATTTTGAATCGCCGGCGCCGGTTCAGTAAAAATCGCAGCCATTCAGTCGCAACGTCGCGTCGCGGCACGGTGAAATTGCGACGTCGCTTGTCACACTGAAAAAAAATTATTTACTTCAACCAACATCATGAATCCATATGAGCCTGTCAACATCATGACTTCTCCGACTATGAGAACTTTGTGAAACGAATTCGGCTTGTTGTTACAACTAACCATCTTTTGTTTTTAGTAAACAATAATAACGTCATTTCAATTATTTTGGTGCTAATTAAGAGTCTTAGTAGGCTCGCATTTTTTTTCAGTGCACAAAGTGATGCACAGGGGTTTTAATATCGTTAAAGCCATTTTAATAGTATCTTTGAAACTCACGCAAGCCTAAGTCAAAAATATTTTTTTACCCTAATACTCTTCTAAAACAAGGTCAAATGTAACCGAAACTAAGCAACCTTTAACAGCTCAGTCCTCCCGTTTCGGCACGCGATGCGATGCGATGTGAGAGCGTGCCGAAACCATGAGGCAAATGAACACATTTGTTCCGGAGCCTGCTTTTACATTGCACCATTCTCGGTGTGTCCTTACTTACACTGTTCCCACACATTTCTCTAGAAACAACTTTGGATTTCGTTTAACATTTTGCTGGAATTTAAGTACTTTGTTGCGTGGATCTTCAGAATTTTCAGAATATCGTCGTGAGCATTATACTTTTGCTGGACTTTCTCATTTAACCCTTTACAGAGCTGGTTTTACTAACCCAAAGTATATAGTATTAGATAGATACTTTCTTTTTCTGTTCCCATAGTTATACCACGTTATACCAATTTTATTCTCCTTCTAATACCATTCAATGAAGGTCTGTGTTGGTAAACCGGACACCATAGGACTAACACTGTGGTGTCCGGTTTACCAACACAGACGGGTTTCGTAAGAGGAGACTTAATCAATCTCACCGATCTCACCGCATAGCCACGCCAGTAACGCCCTTTGCCGAGGTCCCTACCCATTTTGGGTGCCCCTAGGTCGATTGCTTAAGTTGCTGATTCGGTAGACCCTTCATGGTCCCTCCAATAGTTACAGTTACAAGCAGAAGTTGCTTCCTGAGCAATGCAGTAATTGTCGAAAAAAAAAACCTAGTCAACAAACTGTTTTCAGGGTTTAGGAAAGTCCAGTAGATAGCTAGGTCACAGATATTGCTAGGTGCATAGATATAATCTATAATCTAAACTATTATAAAACTGTAACAGAAGTGTGTCTGTAGGTACATTGAAGATATTTACAAAAAAAAGGTTACGATATGGTTTTTAGATGTCCCTGATTCCAAATCAAAAATTTTTGGATTTTTTGCCCGTCTGTTTGTTTGTTTGTTTGGGTGTTCGTTCGTTCGAGCATCACGCAAAAACTACTGAACCGATTTCGATGAAACTTTTTTTGTTTGATAGCTTATGATCTGACTTAAAACCTGGTATGTAATTTATGCGGACGAAGTCGCGGGTAAATGCTCGTATAATATAAAACTGGCTAGGTATTAAAAACCAGTACATAGTAATGAAACTAATGAAGTATATTCTTCTTTATTAATTAGTTACAAAATTACAAAAAAAAATTGAAACCGACTTCAAAAGTAAAAAAAGTAAGAAATAATATTTCAGCCTAAGACTTTCGTTCGATTCACGACTGGGCTTGCAGTAATTTTTTGGCTTGGCTTGACACCGACTCGAATAAAGCAAATGTATGGGAATTCTTTTGTTTTTGAATAGTGCGCTCAGTTGAATTTTTATACTTGTTACGGTGTCACATACTGTCAAGTACCGTATCGTGTACCATATCGTGTACGTGAACTCTCTTTTCTCCCAGTTCCTTTTCAGTTGGCTGTGAAAATTGTATCCAGACATGAACTCTTGCGACCTTATGGTGCAGTAGTACAAACTATACAACATTAAGTAGTAGTTACAGTTGTTGCCATAGGTCAAGACACAGATTCGATTTACTATTCCCATCAAAAGGTCAGCTGAAGATTGCAAAATGTTTAATTTAGAGTAGGTTTTTTCAAACAGAACGACAATGTTTCTGTTACATGGTAGTTTTGGTGTTGAAAGAACGGATGGGTGGATTGTGTGAGGGATTTGTTTATTTATTTATTAACGCTCACAGGCACATACATTGTAAAGATTCCAAGTTAAGCACTATAGGCTTTTTAATATGGAAACCATACAACAACGGCACGAACATATAACATCCATGCCGAACCTGGATTCGAACCCAGGACCCTGGTTTGGCAGTCCGGCGTGGTAACCATTACACCAACCGGGTCGTCGAATGTGACAGTGTGTGTCGGATGACATGTGAGAAAGGAGTGTGTGCTGAAATGACGGCTAAAAGAGATGAATGGAGGAAGACGGCATATTGCGCCGACACCAAGTATAATGGGATGAGGGCAGGAAGATAATGGTTGTATTGGTGTTGACGCATATTGATCAATGCACTCAATCAATCACATCAGCCCACTGCTGGGCATAGGCCTCCATTTTATTGCACTATTCTATTATAAAATAAAAATAAATAAAAATAAATAAAATTCCTCACGATCCTGACTGGTCTGATCCAATACGAACCCGTACCGTCATCTTCACAATGTCATCGGACCAAGGTGCTGGTGGTCTGCATAATAGGTGTACTGATTCACTCAATGAACTTGATGGCACAAGAAGAGATTGCAGTTTAAAGAGCACACGACTAAATAAAAGAAGGAATAAGCGCTGAAATGACGAAACCAAGGACGTAACAATACCAATACCTATGCCACCTTTCTGGATGAAACGAACACGAATGAAAAAAGATGGCATATCCCGCCGACCCCAAACCTCACCACTGAACACTTCATAGAAACAGGCTCGCACTGACAAGGAGAAACTAGCACAAATGTCGTCCACCTGCCGTACCACCGAGAAGATACACTCCCCAAAAAAATGGGACAAGGACAGGAAGATAGTGATACGAATTTGACAATACCCTTCATTGTATTCTTACCAACGCACTAAAATCGGCATCCCGAAAAAGACGTAAGTATATAATCTTGTTTATTTTAGAGATATACCAATTTTCTTTTACCATTTTCGTTCTTTTTAAATATATTTGGTAACAGCAAAGATACTGCGTATTAGTTTTTTCCAATTACATTGAAGTAAACGACTTTATTGTAGCATCTGTCTAGACAAAGATTGAAAGCCTTATATCGACACCTTAGAGTACAAAGGCTCTATATTAGCCACGTATCTCTAAAAAGCAATCAATCGTCGTTACGTACATACCTACTCTCAGATGGGATTCGATTAATCTTATGCCTTCTTTACGAAGAATAAAGTAGGAAGGTAGAAGATACTGACTATATTATCGTGCCACTTTTTTCTGGCAAAGAAACAATAAAATATTTCTGATCTTTATTAACTTTATGACTGCAGTATGGCCATCTATGGCAGAGTAGGTACTTCTTGCTAAATAGTACAGACAAATACATGCTGGTCAGTATTGATCAGGGTCAATCAGAGTCAGTATTATACCGTTTTAACGTTAAACGTTCTATGAGCAAACAGAATAAAATCTTAATTTTGTCTTGTTTTATTATTTGTTTTTAATGATGTAATAGAATCTTTATTATAAAATAATATATGTTAGTTGTTAATAATTCAAACATATTCTGTAAAATATTCTGTAAAAATCTCAACCGGCTACCTTTCACGATTTGAAATATTATAGGGTTAGGACAGTCGGACGGACGGACGGATAGCGTATATTAGGGTTTGGCATTCTTTGGGTACGCAATCCTAAAAATTAATTCGCAAATCGCATTAAGAGACCAAAAATTAAATATGAAAAGAAGTTTGGTGGAAGGCCATATAATTTGAGACCCAGACATGGAGGTTCCCATACATGAATGAAACTTAGTAATATGTGTAGAGTGAAACAAAACTAACAAAAATGTAAATTGGTTGTAACCTGTAGAAGTTGGGGGAAAGGCATTTCTCCTTATGGTACCTTTTGTATCATGTGTTTGAAACGCATAATCTTTCTTATTAGATAGTCCACTCAATCTTCTACGCATTCATTGTGTTTATTTTAAGGAAAATTCACGATAACCGTACCATTATTATGATAAAGGAAGAAAACGAAATCACACACACTATTAGTTCAACCAAGCCAAATACGTTCCGTAACGAACAAAATTACCTCAGTGATAATATTAGATCAAAATAGCTGTCGTGGCTGCGTTTTGCTACTGCTTTTTAGACGATTTGTCTATTTTACTAGTAATTTCTACTTTTGAATCCGGACTTCTGGAGATGTGGAAGTTTTTTTAAAAATGCCTTAATCTTTTCTGTTTATAATAATTATGACTGCTATCTCGAAAGGCTTTTAGTTTTCGTAAAAAATGGCTGGGTCCAAATCTGCCAATCTTCTTTAGACATAGTATTAGTACCCCTTTTGTCTACAAAGTTTTTTATTACCTAGAAAATTTAATGAAATGAGCATAAATTATTTCGAACAGATTGCTTTTATTTAACTGGGGACTTCGAAGACACATTTTGACGATATAGGACACATAATTTGATATCATAAAGTGCTCGTAAATTCGGAGTAAACCCCGCAATAGGCACTCGTTCCGTATTTTATGGATCTTGTAAAAATCGGGATCGACGATCGTGGTCACGATTTCACGAATCACGATTTGAAAATTTTACGATGCTGGTATTCCTTTTGAATATTAAACAATATTTTTGTTCTGCAGTGGTTTCTAATAACAGATTTATAAACTGCCAACTATCTCTATTACTTGAGTAAAGTCAATGTGAACTATTTTTTCTTTTTATTTAAATAAGTAAATAAAATAAATATTTACAATCATATCACATAGGTACAGTTAGTTTACACATTAATAAAATGAGACACACATTTCAATAAACAGATTAATCATCCATTATAACAAAAAACAAAAAAGGGCATTACAAAAACCGTCTAAGTGCAAGAGTTCCGTACAACCACACAATAGTCCGATCATTTTATGGGTATGACCCTGACAGTAATTCACCGATCGCTGAAACTTTGCAGTGTGATAAAGTGAAGTATAAAGATTACGGTTGACACAATATCTAAGAATTTTTTTATTCGGATATTAGGTATTTATACCTAAACATAAAAATCACTCGTAGCTCTCGGTGGAAAAATGTTCGATCCGAAATTTCTTTGGTATATGTCAGTATATACTAATTAGCATATTATGTGACGGTATCCAGGAACATTTTAGAATTTAGGAAGGGAGAAATATAAAACTACCGTTTTTGTTCCATAACTACTTCAGGAAATTTAGTCGATCAATTTTTGTCTTTTTGTACGTATTAATTACTTTGAATATATCGTCTTGCACAATAATCTAAAAGTTTTCGTTTTCGATCACAGTTTTATTATTTTTGGGCAATAACTTACTTCGGAAAATATTTCGATCTATTTTAATGAATTTACAAGTTACAGTAGACCTAAATAAAACGGGTTTTTAAAGAATCTAATAAAATATAGGCCCCATTTAAAAATCTATATAATTGTTATCATTATCAATTTTCGTACGGCGCGCGCAAAGCCTCGATGAGCCGCAATGAGAGGAGGGGTGCGGAAGGGTGAAGGGAGCGGGCACCGCACCGCACGATTAATAATAAAATACCCACGTTCTATTATGCTACATGTAGCGACACGCCTCACATTTTGTTTTTCAACCGATTGCTACCAGCACTGGTAGCATGACAACCCGCGATAGCCGTGATACGGCTTTATCACGTCTTTTATCTCGTTCGTTCGCGCTCAAACGAAAGAGATAAAAGATGTGATAAAGCCGTATCACGGCTATCGCGGGTTGTCATGCTACCAGTGCAGGAGTGCGATTTTCTAACATCACACGTTCAAACGAGTAGAAGAAAATTTCAAAATTACTATGGTGATTATGCATCTTTCTACTACTCGTATGAACGTGTGATGTTCAAAAATCGCACGTGTTGGTCGATATCTGCAGGGCTAGTACGCCAACCCGCGATGGCGTGATATAGCGCTATCACGCTTCCGCTCTCTTTCTATTTGCACGCGAACGAACGAGATAAAAGACTAAATTTTACAGATGGATGTGATGTCGCTACCGTGCGTGTACTAGCCCCGCTGGTGGTTTCTGCGGACTGCTCGTAAAATCTGAAGTCGAAATTTTGTGGCCGCCAACTTGAACTTTCTCGTTTCTCAAGTGTAGTTCTCAAGTCTCAAACCGATTGCTTCCAAAATTGAAATCTGAATGTCAGCATGGACTCTGAACATGAAACCGATGTCAGATTTGTGAAAAGTAGCCGCCATTTTGAACTTTGTAGTTCCTGGACCGATTGTTACCAAAATCGATATCTGGAGGTCCGCGTGTACTCTGAACACGAATACGATGTCAGATTTGAGAAAAGTGGCCGCCATCTTGAACTTTTTAGTTTGTGGACCGATTGCTTCCAAAATCGATATCTGTAGGTCCGCATGGACTCTGAACACGAATCCAATGTCAGATTTGAGAAAAGTGGCCGCCATTTTGAACTTTTTAGTTTCTGGTTCGATTGTTACCAAAATCGATATCTGGAGGTCCGCGTGGACTCTGAACACGAATCCGATGTCAGATTTGAGAAAAGTGGCCGCCATCTTGAACTTTTTAGTTCCTGGACCGATTGTTACCAAAATCGATATCTGTAGGTCCGCATGGACTCTGAACACGAATCCGATGTTAGATTTGAGAAAAAAGACCGCCATTTTGAACTTTTTAGTTTCTGGTTCGATTGTTACCAAAATCGATATCTGAAGGTCCGCGTGGACTCTGAACACGAATCCGATGTCAGATTTGAGAAAAGTGGCCGCCATCTTGAACTTTTTAGTTCCTGGACCGATTGTTACCAAAATCGATATCTGTAGGTCCGCATGGACTCTGAAGGTCCGCTTGGATTCTGAACACAAATCCGATGTCAAATCGGAGAAAAGTGGCCGCCATTTTGAACTTTTTATTTTGTGTACTGATTGCTTTCAAAATCGATATCTGAAGGTCCGCTTGGACTCTGAACACGAATCCGATGTCAGATTTGAGAAAAGTGGCCGCCATTTTGAACTTTTTAGTTCCTGGATCAATTGTGACCAAAATCGATATCTGGAGGTCTGCGTGGACTCTGAACACGAATCCGATGTCAGATTTGAGAAAAAAGGCCGCCATCTTAAACTTTTTAGTTTCTGGTTCGATTGTTACCAAAATCGATATCTGGAGGTCCGCGTAACACGAATCCGATGTCAGATTTGAGAAAAGTGGCCGCCATCTTAAACTTTTTAGTTTGTGGACCGATTGCTTCCAAAATTGATATCTGGAGGTCCGCGTGGACTCTGAACACGAATCCGATGTCAGATTTGAGAAAAGTGGCCGCCATTTTGAACTTTTTAGTTTCTGGTTCGATTGTTACCAAAATCGATATCTGGAGGTCCGCGTGGACTCTGAACACGAATCCGATGTCAGATTTGAGAAAAGTGGCCGCCATCTTGAACTTTTTAGTTCCTGGACCGATTGTTACCAAAATCGATATCTGTAGGTCCGCATGGACTCTGAACACGAATCCGATGTTAGATTTGAGAAAAAAGGCCGCCATTTTGAACTTTTTAGTTTCTGGACCGCTTGCTTTCAAAATCGATATCTGAAGGTCCGCTTGGATTTTGAACACGAATCCGATGTCAGATTTGAGAAAAGTGGCCGCCATTTTAAACTTTTTAGTTCCTGAACCAATTTTTACCAAAATCGATATCTGTAGGTCCGCATGGACTCTGAACACGAATCCGATGTTAGATTTGAGAAAAGTGGCCACCATTTTGAACTTTTTAGTTTCTGGACCGATTGCTTTCAAAATCGATATCTGAAGGTCCGCTTGGATTCTGAACACAAATCCGATGTCAAATCGGAGAAAAGTGGCCGCCATTTTGAACTTTTTATTTTGTGTACTGATTGCTTTCAAAATCGATATCTGAAGGTCCGCTTGGACTCTGAACACGAATCCGATGTCAGATTTGAGAAAAGTGGCCGCCATTTTGAACTTTTTAGTTTCTGGTTCGATTGTTACCAAAATCGATATCTGGAGGTCCGCGTGGACTCTGAACACGAATCCGATGTCAGATTTGAGAAAAGTGGCCGCCATCTTGAACTTTTTAGTTCCTGGACCGATTGTTACCAAAATCGATATCTGTAGGTCCGCATGGACTCTGAACACGAATCCGATGTTAGATTTGAGAAAAAAGGCCGCCATTTTGAACTTTTTAGTTTCTGGTTCGATTGTTACCAAAATCGATATCTGAAGGTCCGCGTGGACTCTGAACACGAATCCGATGTCAGATTTGAGAAAAGTGGCCGCCATCTTGAACTTTTTAGTTCCTGGACCGATTGTTACCAAAATCGATATCTGTAGGTCCGCATGGACTCTGAAGGTCCGCTTGGATTCTGAACACAAATCCGATGTCAAATCGGAGAAAAGTGGCCGCCATTTTGAACTTTTTAGTTTCTGGTTCGATTGTTACCAAAATCGATATCTGAAGGTCCGCGTGGACTCTGAACACGAATCCGATGTCAGATTTGAGAAAAGTGGCCGCCATCTTGAACTTTTTAGTTCCTGGACCGATTGTTACCAAAATCGATATCTGTAGGTCGGCATGGACTCTGAAGGTCCGCTTGGATTCTGAACACAAATCCGATGTCAAATCGGAGAAAAGTGGCCGCCATTTTGAACTTTTTAGTTTCTGGTTCGATTGTTACCAAGTGTTTGTGTACTGATTGCTTTCAAAATCGATATCTGAAGGTCCGCTTGGACTCTGAACACGAATCCGATGTCAGATTTGAGAAAAGTGGCCGCCATTTTGAACTTTTTAGTTCCTGGATCAATTGTGACCAAAATCGATATCTGGAGGTCTGCGTGGACTCTGAACACGAATCCGATGTCAGATTTGAGAAAAAAGGCCGCCATCTTAAACTTTTTAGTTTCTGGTTCGATTGTTACCAAAATCGATATCTGGAGGTCCGCGTAACACGAATCCGATGTCAGATTTGAGAAAAGTGGCCGCCATCTTAAACTTTTTAGTTTGTGGACCGATTGCTTCCAAAATTGATATCTGGAGGTCCGCGTGGACTCTGAACACGAATCCGATGTCAGATTTGAGAAAAGTGGCCGCCATTTTGAACTTTTTAGTTTCTGGTTCGATTGTTACCAAAATCGATATCTGGAGGTCCGCGTGGACTCTGAACACGAATCCGATGTCAGATTTGAGAAAAGTGGCCGCCATCTTGAACTTTTTAGTTCCTGGACCGATTGTTACCAAAATCGATATCTGTAGGTCCGCATGGACTCTGAACACGAATCCGATGTCAGATTTGAGAAAAGTGGCCGCCATCTTGAACTTTTTAGTTCCTGGACCGATTGTTATCAAAATCGATATCTTTAGGTCCGCATGGACTCTGAACACGAATCCGATGTTAGATTTGAGAAAAAAGGCCGCCATTTTGAACTTTTTAGTTTCTGGACCGCTTGCTTTCAAAATCGATATCTGAAGGTCCGCTTGGATTTTGAACACGAATCCGATGTCAGATTTCAGAAAAGTGGCCGCCATTTTTAACTTTTTAGTTCCTGAACCAATTTTTACCAAAATCGATATCTGTAGGTCCGCATGGACTCTGAACACGAATCCGATGTTAGATTTGAGAAAAGTGGCCACCATTTTGAACTTTTTAGTTTCTGGACCGATTGCTTTCAAAATCGATATCTGAAGGTCCGCTTGGATTCTGAACACAAATCCGATGTCAAATCGGAGAAAAGTGGCCGCCATTTTGAACTTTTTATTTTGTGTACTGATTGCTTTCAAAATCGATATCTGAAGGTCCGCTTGGACTCTGAACACGAATCCGATGTCAGATTTGAGAAAAGTGGCCGCCATTTTGAACTTTTTAGTTCGTGGATCAATTGTGACCAAAATCTATATCTGGAGGTCTGCGTGGACTCTGAACACGAATCCGATGTCAGATTTGAGAAAAGTAGTCGCCATCTTGAACTTTTTAGTTCCTGAACCGATTGCTTTCAAAATCAATAGCTAAAGGTCCACTTGGACTTTGAACACGAATCCGATGTTAGATTTGAGATAAGTGGCCGCCATCTTGAACTTTTTACTTTCTAAACCGATTGTTATCAAAATCAATTCAGAGAAACTAAACGTCGAAAACTAAAAGATATAATGGCGGACATTTTTTCAAATCTTACAACGGAATCGTGTTCAGAGTCCATGCGGACCTCCAGATATCGATTTTGGTAACAATCTATCCACAAACTAAAAAGTTCAAAATGGCGGCCACTTTTCTCAAATCTGACATCGGATACATGTTCAGAGTCCACGCGGACCTCCAGATATCGATTTTGGTAACAATCGAACCAGAAACTAAAAAGTTCAAAATGGCGGCCACTTTTCTCAAATCTGACATCGGATTCGTGTTCAGAGTCCACGCGGACTTTCAGATATCGATTTTGGAAGCAATCGGTCCACAAACTAAAAAGTTCAAGATGGCGGCTACTTTCCTCAAATCTGACATCGGATTCGTGTTCAGAGTCCACGCGGACCTCCAGATATCGATTTTGGTAACAATCTATCCACAAACTAAAAAGTTCAAAATGGCGGCTACTTTTCACAAATCTATCGGTTTCATGTTCAGGATCCATGCTGACATTCACATTTCAATTTTGGAAGCAATCAGTTGAGACTTGAGAAACGAAAAATTTCAAGTTGGCGGCCACCTTTCTGAATTTCTACGTCAGATTCGTGTTACGAGTAGTCCGCAGCAGAAACCACCAGAGATATCGACCAACACGTGCGATTTTTGAACATCACACGTCCATACGAGTAGTAGAAAGATGCATAATCTCTATAGTAAAGGACATCTGGCACATAATACCCAAAAATGTATATCCGTCCTTCTATTTTTATTATGGACTATGGAACACTAGAAACTAACTGCAGGCATTAGTTTATTTTATAATGATTACTTAGTTTTTATCATTTTTATATAAAAAAAACATTGTGCCTGCAACACCTCCTACCTCCTCCTACTAAACAACATTGACAGCCACGTTGGGGTTGCTGCTTTTTTATAATTTATTAATAATAAATGATTAAATAAATCGTTAAATAAAAATAAATGATACTATCTGAGTCGTTTTTATAAAACCTCATAATTTATTACACATTTGACTTCAGTCAAAACTTCTATACATTTTAAGGTATTTTTTCAAGGGAGAGCGGCGGTTGTCCTTTGAATTTTCGAAGCAAGCATATGCATATGCTCACGACTATATTCCCCGAGGGGGTAGTCAGAGATATTCTTATTCTTTCTGAACCAATCGGTTGAGAAACAAAAAAATTAAGGACGGCGACCACTTTTCTCAAATCCGACAACGGATTCTGGTTTGCAGTCTGCGTGGACCCTTAGATATCGATTTTGGAAGCAATCGGATGAAAAACCAAAAAGTTCAAGATGACGGCCGCTTTTCTCAAATCTGACAACGGATTCCAGTTTGGAATCCGCGCGGACCCTCAGATATCGATTTTGGAAGCAATCGGATGAAAAACAAAAAAGTTCAAGATGGCGGCCACTTTTCTCAAATCTGACAACGAATTCTCTTTTGGAATCTGCGCGGACCCTCAGATATCAATTTTGGAAGCAATCGGACGAAAAACGAAAAAGTTCAAGATGGCGGCCACTTTTCTCAAATCTGACCACGGATTCCAGTTTGGAATCCGCGCGGACCCTCAGATATCGATTTTGGAAGCAATCGGATGAAAAACAAAAAAGTTCAAGATGGCGGCCACTTTTCTCAAATCTGACAACGAATTCTCTTTTGGAATCTGCGCGGACCCTCAGATATCAATTTTGGAAGCAATCGGACGAAAAACAAAAAAGTTCAAGATGGCGGCCACTTTTCTCAAATCTGACCACGGATTCCAGTTTGGGATCCGCGCGGACCCTCAGATATCGATTTTCGAAGCAATCGGTTGAGAAACAAAAAAGTTGAAGATGGCGGCCACTTTTCTCAAATCTGACAACGGATTCTCTTTTGGAATCCGCGCGGACCCTCAGACATCGATTTCGGAAGCAATCGGTTGAGAAGCAAAAAAGTTCAAGATAATAGCCACTTTTCTCAAATCTGACCACGGATTCCAGTTTGGAATCCGCGCGGACACTCAGATATCGATTTTGGAAGCAATCGGTTGAGAAAAAAAAAGTTCAAGATGGCGGCCACATTTCTCAAATCTGACCACGAATTCCAGTTTGGAATCCGCGCGGACCCTCAAATATCGATTTTGAAAGCAATCGGTTCAGAAAAAAAAACGCACAATTCGTCAGACATGTTTATTAACACACAACTGCTCGGAAGTGCGATTTTTGAAAATCATACGAGCGACTTGGCAGTAGAAAGATGCATAATCTCCATAGTAATTTTGACATTTTCTACTGCCAAGTCGCTCGTATGATTTTCAAAAATTGCACTTCTGGAGTGCGATTTTTGAACATCACACGTTCATACGAGTAGTAGAAAAATGCATAATCTCCGTAGTAATTTTGATATTTTCTACTACTCGTTTGAACGTGTGATGTTCAAAAATCGCACTCTTGGTCCATCTGTGCGGCGTACCGCTACATGTAGCATGGTGGGCACGTGGGTATTTTTATTATTACTCGTGCGGCGCGGCGGCACGACGGCGCGGCGGCGCGGTGCCCGCTCCCTCAACACCCCTCGGCACCCGGCGACTCATTGAAGATATACGCGCGCGGTACGAAAATTGATTACAAAATGTTGATTTTCAAATCTACATTTTAATAGATACTTTAAAAACCCGTTTTATTTAGGTCTACTGTAACTTGTAAATTCATTAAAATAGATCGAAATATTTTCCGAAGTAAGTTATTGCCCAAAAATAATAAAACTGTGATCGAAAACGAAAACTTTTAGATTATTGTGCAAGACGATATATTCAAAGTAATTAATACGTACAAAAAGACAAAAATTGATCGACTAAATTTCCTGAAGTAGTTATGGAACAAAAACGGTAGTTTTATATTACTCCCTTCCTAAATTCTAAAATGTTCCTGGATACCGTCACATAATATGCTAATTAGTATATACTGACAAATACCAAAGGAATTTCGGGTCGAACATTTTTCCACCGAGAGCTACGAGTGATTTTTATGTTTAGGTACAAATACCTAACTTCCGAATAAAAAAAATCTTGGATTCTTTGTCAACCATAATCTTTATACTTCACTTTATCACACTACAAAGTTTCAGGGATCGATAAATTATTGTTAGGGTGTCCATACAAGGAAACTGCTCAGTGACTAGACTACAATACATTAACTTATGGACGGACGGACGGACAACGTAGGCTTCGTAATACTGTCCCGTTTTCACCCATTGGGTACAGAACCCTAAAAATTATGAACCTAAAGCTACCTATACAGAAATGAACAACCATATTTGACAATTCTTGTGTGCTAAACATAATATTATGTACAATGGCAATTCAGGTTACATTCTTGAGAATTTTACCTAACTGCATGTTTAGCGTCATTAGTAATCAGCAATATATAATTAAAATTGTCATGTTTATTAAATTAAATGGGTCTATTAATCTAGTTGATATTTTCTAGGTTTCGCCATCTTCTATGAACTACAAACAGTGGAATCGATCCATCGGAAACTATAAAATATGACGACGTCAGAACTATCAAACACCCTAGTTATGTAACATAATGACGAGGGTCACCAATAATAACTGTAAGTGTGGAGATACACCAAGACTAAAATACACCACCAAACGGTTCAGAATCTAGACGTGTTCAAAAGTTTGTTTAATCATACACTTTTGAAGAAGTCTTAGCCTATTAACCAAAAAACAAAGAAAACAAACAACAACAAAGAGTTTCATCAAAATCAATTCTATTTTAGTGATGCACGAACACACTAAACAGGCAGACAAAAATAAAAAATCTGTAATTTGGATTCAAGGAAAAAACATGTGTTTTGTAAATATCTTCAATGACACACACTCCTGTTACAGTACAATTTTACAATTATTTATATTATTCGAAGCATATACTTTGTTTTACAGTTCAAGATGTATTAAAGGGTGATTATGGCATAATCTCCCTTTTGGGGGAGGCCTATGTCCAGCAGTGGACGCATAAAAAAGGCTGAAAAAAAAGGATTATGATAAGTTATTCGAATGTTATTAATTAGAGTAGATGTTTCTTGAATAGGCTATTTGACAACTAGTCAAATCAGCTTCTCTTTATCGGACGTCAAAACGTGCGCTTTGTATGAACATTTGTACTAAATAATGAGTTGTGACGTAATCAACATTTCATTACTTTTTAAAGTTTTTCTTGTTATTAAAAATTGACCAAGTAGTAGTAGTAGTAGTGTAGTAGTGTAGTATTCAAGCGAAAAACTCATTGAAAATGGGAGAGTTTAGCGTTATTTTCTAACGTTTTTTTTATTGAGAAGATAAAAATAAAATATATTGTAGGTATGTAGTCGTCAAATACCCAATTCGTAACTTTATCAACCCAATGCAGCTAAATTGTATTCAGAACCTTTAGGATTAAAGACAAAGTAACTGTCAAGGAAACGTATCGCAATTTGACGACGACGGGTTGCAGTTTTCCTTTTTGCGACCGTCCGTCCCTTGCGACCCGAGAGACCCGGAACCGTTTTGTTATCACGGAATGTTTTTATAGAAAAGGTTTCTCATTGTGCCTCTTAGATACACGCTGATAAAGGTCGTTTGGACAAATGTAGAGGAAATCGGGTTTATCTCAGAGAAAACCGGTAAGGATACATGTACGGTCACCCTAAAAAAAACCGGCCAAGTACGAGTCGGAACTCGGGCAATTAGTGTTCCGTACTACCAGTTGTTTAACATGGGTCATTGATAAAACCACTATAAATTGACACTTACTTAGTATGTGGTCACATAGTAACTGAAGAGCATTTTACACTGGTCTCATTGGTGTTAGTTTTTTGGGTATAGAAAAAGAACTATGTAAGTTAGAGCCAGCCTGATAATTTTCTCGCCATCTACACGTTATTTCTGATGTTCATGATTATTTCAGATCTTATGCGACTATATTTTTTGAAATTTCTCGGATGAAAATTTTGTTAAACAAAGTCTTTATAAAAAAAATTAAAGTATAATGTTTAGACTCGTATTTTCATAAGCTTTCAATTGATACCCCACACCATAGGGTGGATTTTTTTTTTATTATTTACCTTTTCTTACTCCCCAAATTGCCCCCCAATATAAAAATTTAGCTTTTTTTTACTTCATTTATGATATTGGACCAGCAATTGCTATATCTGTGCTAGAGCATGGACACCGGTTTTCGATATTACCGAAAAACCGGGATACCGGACCAAATATGCGATATTGAAAAATTCGGTATTGGAGCGCCGAATACCGGTTTTTCGATATTAAATAAATTAAATTAAAATGTAAAATATTATTGATTTTAAACATGTTACAGCCATGTTGAGCTATTTCAAATCAAATAAAATTAAAGACAAAAAAAATTATGTCTCGGGCGGGACTTCGAAAATTTCGTTCTCTGGGTAGTGGGTGAAGTGGGTTTAGTGGGCTCGGTGGCGCAATTAAGTATCGCAATTCCCCGGTTTGGAAGAGGGCGGGTTCAAGTCGCGACCGAGACTTTATTTTTCAATCTTTAATTTGAAATTAAAATGTAGGCATACTACCCGTTTGTTTGGAGTTGGCCGTCGATGACCGTTACAAAATTTCGTCACAGGCACATTAGCTGGTCCCGTCGACAAAAAATAATATAACAAGCAAATAAACATTTAAAATTAAAAGCGATATTAGTGATCAGGACGGACGTGCCGTATACGTGTTTGCGATGCTAAAGGTTATAAAATTGCGTTTAATAGGGTCTCTTAGGGGTGCGGTACGGTGAAGCGGGAAGGGAGGGAGCGGCCAACTCGAAGCAAATGACTAGTACATGCATGCTCACGACTATATTCCCCGAGGGGGTAGTCAGAGATATTTTGAAACCTCAGAATATCTACGTTTCACTAGTAGTACCGCAACTCTATCCAGTGTGACGAGGAGTGAACCCGTCGCCATTTGTGATGGAAAGAGGATACAATACAAAAAAAAAAAACGATATTTTATAAAATAACTCCGATGCATATTTTAGTAACAATTAGTTGCGGCTAAAACTCGCTACTAGTACTAGTATTTATTCTGTGGTAATGGCGAATCCCGCCAAGCGTAGCGACACCACTGTGATGTAAGAGCTGCTCGCCTTCGTGCAAAACAAGTTGAATGTGATGGACGAGCTTAGTCTGGAGCAGATCGGCACGTCGAGCTACACGGAGGACGAAATCCACGCCGCCTGACGCCGCCAAGGTGGTGCTGCACGAGACCGCCACGACCGGACCCGTGCGCCTCGTCACGAGGATGAAGGACGGGCGCGGCAAACAGGATCTGCGGGACACCTTCAGGGTGTTAAAGATGTTGTCCGTGACGATATCCCTCCCTACATACGTGGTGCGGGACCTCAACAATCTGTTGCCGGTGACCTTAGATCACGTCGACGTCACCCAGCTGCTCAAGGACATCGAGCTGTTGAGGGCCGACATCACTGATATTCAAGGCAAGTTGGAGGCCTCGGAACGAATCTGCGCCGAGTTGCGACATGAGGTGACTGCATTACAGGCAGCCAGCGAGAGTTACGCCAGCTTTTTCACCTTCGCTAACTAAGCGAAACGAAACCGTGCGGCGCAACACTGCCGCGCCACCAGGCACCTCTCGTCACATGGAACGGACCCAGTTTTCCCGCGGGCCAATGCCCCCACCATGCGACACGCTCGCCCCATCCCTGCGACGAGCCGAACTGAGCAGCATCCTTCCATGACCTACGTGAAGCTAACCACATCCAGGCTCACGAAGGAGACGTACAAGGAGGTGTTGCGACTACGTCGCGCGCCCTGCGTCTACTAACAACAACAAACAAGCTCTGGGCGTGCAGCCGACGGCGCCCGCTTTAGAACCGCCTAAAGTGGGCACCGACGATGACGGTTTCACCCTTGTGAAGAGGAAAACCCGTATCCGTCGTAGCCCCAAGCATACGCGGTACCGCATCGGCTGCCGCTTCCTGTGTACATCTCCCACCTGGACAGAGAGACGACTTTGGACGACATTCTGCGTCACCTCTGCACCAGTGCCTCTACCCGCACATTCGAACTCCGCAATTGCGTAAACGTTTTCGTTCCAATGTCAACTCTATTACAATGAAGTGCGGACTGAAACGATGGCGATATATCGAACATCGAAAGTCCGATCCATGTTCGGAGCGAAGGGCCTCTGCCGGTGCCTTCTTGCGGGAGCTGAAAAGATTCGGACCGGAAAGATCTTCGAATTTCAAGGCCTTCAAGCTCCGAGTTCCCGCCGGTCACCTGAAGAGTTTCCTGGCTCCCAACGTATGGCCCACTGGAGTCGTGTTTAGACGATTTAGGGAAGCAAGGACTAAAAACCCTAGGGAGTGTTTGATAGATAAAGCTTGTATAGATAGAAAACATTGAGCTGACAACACGGAGGTGGCTAACTGAAAACACGGAGGTGGCTCGCTCATGTTCCGGGGCGGCGACTAGGGCTTGCAAATATTCGATAATTTTCAATATTCGAATTATTCGATTTTTTTTAGGTACTATTCGAATTATTCGAATAATATTCGAATATTGACAAAGTTTTAACCGGTTTAAGTAATAATGTTGTTAATTGCCAATATCTGACTTGCATAGTCTAATTTCTCCAAATGAAAACGAAATCTTATGACTTGACGAAGCAAGAAGCGATTGAAGAAGGCACACTGCTTTCTCCACTCAGCGCTAAATACTTATATCTCACTAATTTGGAAGTGGTAAGTAACTACGACCCTTTTCTACAGCATCTTCACTCGTGGTCGAAAGCAAACATCAACGGCAACAAGAAAAAAATCACATACCAAATTACCAATTCGGAAGATGATGACGTTTGGCGCATGGAACGTGCGCAACCTCCTTGTCCCCAAAGGCAACATCTGCCGGAACCAAAGATTGCCATAGTAGCTTTGGAGTCGACATCGTTGCTCTCAGTGAGACACACCAGGCTGACGAGGGGGAGCTAGTGGAGCAAGGGGGCGGGGAACCCCTGCCTCTGATCTCAGGCGGCCTGGTGTTGTTTTCGCAGTTAAAAACTGAATTGCTAGAAAACTGGAGGAGAACCCCGAGCACATCTCGGACCGCGTTACTTCTTTCCTGACGGTGTTTTATTTATGGGATCCGTCCTAGGGAGAAGATACTTAATAAGGCGATTTTAACGCGAGAGTTGGGCGCTACTTCAAGCCATAATGTTGGTAACATGAACTGCTTTAATTGCCTTCTGTTACTTTCTCTCTGTGATCAAATTCAATTAGATATACCAACACTGTATAGGCTACCTGCCATCAAGACCACATGATGGATGCATTCAAGGTCCAAGCATTGGCATCTTATTGACTACGTTATCGTCAGACAAAGAGATATTATCTCCCAAATCCATATCACTCGGGTTATGCAAGGCTCCTAACTGTTGGAGTGACCACTGAATTGTGTTGACTAAGCTCAAGCACCATCTTAATCCTCTTCACAGTTCTCAAAGAGTGAAACCTTTACGTCTTAATGTGGGAAAACTTCTAGATCCAATTATCAACGAGACTTTTATTCGAATAGTTAGAAACATGGTTCTGACGCTGGAAATTGAGGGTGGTGGCGAAAGTGGCGATGTCTTATAATTACTTGGCAGGCACTTTCGTTGAATTTGGTCAACGAAGTATTGCAAACATTGGCAGGAGGACTTGTTCGACGATAACAACGAGGAACTGACCGAGGCTCTCCGGAAATACAGAGCGCTCTTGCAGATGTCAGCGGAATTGAGTGAGGCATACTATCAATGTTTCCCGTATGTCCGTGTGAATGACAGAGTTGCGAAGTACATCTTGTACTTAGAACTGCAGGAGGGCAAATGGAAACAAGGCGGCCAAATCTTGCGGTGTGCTGAAGCATCACACGAAGAGTTGTGACGTTGATTGATCAAGCTGGGAGACACGGGCTAAAGACCGGCCACTGGAGGCATACCGTGAACACTTAAGTGTATGGGTTCGAACAGGCGCGACGTTTGGACTGAACCCGACGAGCTGAAGGCCCGTTCAACTTAATTTAGTCGGAGGGGTGCTGACGTGCAGAATTTGGGAGCACATTTACTGCAAAAAATCCATATTTTTCAGCCACCTGAGAGCGCACAAACTTTCAGCTCTCAGCTATCAGTAAAAAGTCGCTGTGGCCGATAACGGTCATGATGATGATGGTGATGACACTATTATAAATCTATATTAAGGCTATGTCATCCTCCTCATGATCATCAGAGTCCTGTCTTTTACAAAAGTGAGCCTAGCAGCGTAACCTAGAATTAATGTCGCGCGCGAAATTTTAAAATTATGGTTGCACACAATATTTGAATACCTTATTATACTTTTCGAATATTCGAACAGAGTTTTTATTCGAATAATTCGAATATTCGAATATTCGAATGCAAGCCCTAGCGGCGACTCAATAGATTGCAAAACCGAACTCGTGTGCGTATCCCTCGGTACATTGCCGAGGTCCTGGATGAAAATTGTCGTCCTATATGCGAGTTTTGTGAGGCAGGGGTTCACATTTATGTAAGAAAACGCAAGCTCCCACGAAGCATCGTGTGTTCACAAATGGTTTGGTCCCTTATAAGCGGTGGCCGGTGAGAAGTCCAGACCTGAATCCGATTGAACACCTTCGGGACGATTTAAAACCATGGTTTCTAACTCGCGCCCAAACTCATGAGTTTGGGCCCGTGATCACGCCCATGCCACCCTCCAAGACCTCCAGGACGCCATCGATGCTGAATGGGACATGTCGCAACAAGGTAACATAACATTTTGTAAGGTTTTGACGTTTTCAGTGTGTTAATAAACGTGCAAGTAAACAAGAGTGACAAAAGACTTAATTTTTCTCCTTTTACGATTAATTTTGTTTTTTCTTACATGGTTATACAACCCAAATGTATAAATTTTTTCCTGAAAGTAAATTAAATCGGCTTTCAAAAGATTATAGTCATTAATCAAATAGTCATACCCAGACTTTTGTCCAAGTAGGTTTAAAAGTAGTTCAAAGTAGAATTTTCAAAAGGTGCAATTTTTTTGACGCCGAGTGTGTTAAAATGTACTTATATTTCTAAAATATCCATCTTTTTCAAAATGATTACAAGAATATCGAAAAAATATCGAAAAACCGGAAAACCGGTATTTAGAAATACCGATATCGAAATAATACCGGTATTGTGAAAACCGCCGATAGTCCATGCTCTAATCTGTGCCAAGTTTCAACTTCCTATGTCTTACGGTCTCTGAGAACAATGCCTGTGACGGACGGACGGACGGACAGACACCGAGCTGATTCCGTAAGTGTTCCATTTTGCCAATTTTGGTACGTAAAACTAATAATTTTGTTCCACAAACGGATTTACTCATGTCCCAGATCAGCGATAGTTAAAATTCCCTATCTGGGAATAAAGTTTAGGGTAACCAAAACGCACGTACGGTCAACTGTTGCTTTAAATATGCATGAATGGATATCTCGTCAGAGTGACTGCCTATGAGCGGCGCGCGCTCCCTACCCCGCTACACTACCCATTGACGAAATGCGTATGGACGAACTGCGTATTGGACGAAATGCGTATGGACGAACTGCGTATTGGACGAAATGCGTATGGACGAACTGCGTATTGGACGAAATGCGTATGGACACACTGCGTATTGGACGAAATGCGTATAGACGAACTGCGTATTGGACGAAATGCGTATGGACGAACTGCGTATTGGACGAAATGCGTATGGACGAACTGCGTATTGGACGAAATGCGTATTGGACCAAGTGCTACTAGGTCACCAATGCTAACATCTAGAGTACCTACCTCGCCTTTCCCAACTTCTGTGCCCCGTGGGGCGGTTGTGCACAAACTTGTTGGACTATAGGTCCTACACTATCAACACCAGTGAAAGCAAAATCAGCACACATACACGTTTCAGGAGTCTTGTTTAAAGTAAGTATCTCCACTCTCGTTTCCCCTGGTAGTATGTATAATGTTCACCGCTGTTGATCTTGGTTGTATTCAGGGATAAATTGATATCATTAGCATCCTTTTAAACTAATAGTCTACCCATCAAACCGATCGGAGCCAAAAAAATCTGCTGTTGCATACATTTAAGTCGAGTAGGCATTACAGTTTAGTATGGAACAGCTGATTCATTTTTTGCTCTGATCGGTTTGCACCCATAGTAAAAGTTGTTTAGTTTGATGGGTAGACTCTTTGTTTAAAAGGATACCAATGATATCAATTTTACCCTGCAGTAGTTACAGTGAATATGAGTGGTGGACCAAATATTGATAAGGGTTGACAGATCCTGATAATGACGGTATCATTGTCCTTTTCAATTAGGTCACAATTTATCAAATTAATAAGTCCCAAGTTCTCGACGGAATGAACTGTCGAAACTTCTTTGCGATGTTTCATTGCTCGTTGAACCGAAAGAATCATAATAAGTTAATGAAGTAACTTTTTCGTGATTTCACAAAATGAGTTTTGAAACTTTGCTTTGTAATAAACTCGTGCTATTTAAGATAATTAAAACAATTCTAAACTTGAAGTAATCGTAAGGTTCTTACGATTTTTTTTAGGTTCTGCGGAGATAATAGCGGATGCATAAGCGGAGCGAATAGCGGATTCATAAGCGGAGCGAATAGCGGATTCATTAGCGGAGCGAATAGCGGATTCATAAGCGGAGCGAATAGCGGATTCATAAGCGGAGCGACTAGCGGATTCATAAGCGGAGAGACTAGCGGATCCTCTTACTGTGTAAGTACTTGACTGTAAATTTTTTTCAAAATCTGTGAATGCAGAAGTGATATACTCCAAAAGTTAGGGTTAGTCTCCTAACAACGTTTTCTTGTACCTATAATGCTTCTGGTAGCTGCCCTTTGTGACCCATATTAAGTTTCCACCCTACAGGGTGATGATATCAATTTCACCCTGTATACAGGGTCCTTCTTAATATGCTGACACTTTTTTAAGGGGATGATCAGACCATAAAACTGAACAACTTTCTCTATGGGACCAACATCGAAATCGCGAAAAAAAATCAGCTGTCCCATACAATTTGGCTCGAGTAGGTTTGAAGTTTTGTATGGGACAGCTGATTTTTTTCGCGATTTCGACATTGATTCTATAGAGAAAGTTGTTCAGTTTGATGGTCTAATCGTCCCCTTAAAAAGTGTCAGCATATTAGGAAGGACCCTATATAGGGTGAAATTGATATCATTGGCATCCTTTTAAACTAAGAGTCTGCCCATCAAACTGAACAACTTTCACTATGGGAGCAAACCAATCGGAGCAAAAAAAATTTCAGCTGTTGCATACATTTGTGTCGCGTAGGCATTGCAGTTTAGTATGGAACAGCTGATTTTTTAGTTGCTCCGATCGGTTTGCTCCCATAGTAAAAGTTGTTCAGTTTGATGGGTAGACTCTTAGTTTAAAAGGATGCTAATGATATCAATTTCTAGAAGTCTAGAAGACGTAAGATTTACACGCACGGTTACACGCTCAGTATTTCGTCATTCTGGTCCATCAGTCTGGTCATGTTTATTTGATTTGAAGGGAAACTGATATACTGAAGCACCATGTTAGTCGGGTCAGTCTCGAGTCAGTTTTCGAGGCTGGTTTCTTGTTGCGGTCAACGATCCCCGGCCCCCGATCGTCGTCGTATCGGTGATAGCTACCACGATTTCTTCCTCGGTTGACCTTAACATTCGTTCGTTCGGAATCGGTACGCACGCATTACTGATATCCCTTGCACCAGAGTCCATGTGTGCGTGACAGTCGTGCTTGGAGCGAGCGTTCTTAGATAGTGAGTCTTCTGTTGTACCTACTCTTATTTATTCCTGGATATAAACTGTCACTATACAAAGTTTCATCAAAATCCGTTCAGTGATTTTTGCATGATAAGCGTTCAAACAAATAAACAAACAAAAAAAAACCTTTCTAACATGTTCAGTTACTGATTTTAAGTCGCCTTGGTTGGTTTTTTGCAAATATATTCAATGAACAGACTTTTTTGCGTTTACGATTTTATTAAAGGTAAAGATAACGTAAGGTTATATTCACTACTCACAAATTCGAGAAGCCTTCTAAAATCATAACAATGTCATATTTGATAATAACGGTCACAGACATAGACTCAGATATGCATTGTCAAATAATACCCCTAGACAATATTAAATGTTCCTTATCATGGAACCCTGTCACGAATATCGCGTCACATGCGTAGATGATATGACCTCAGGGCACAGGCCTAGACTTGACATTATTAGAATTATAATACAACCTTTACGTACTGCGAAATATTCAAAAAATTTCGTTAATAATGCTGCATTTTTTCTCACTTCGTATGCCTTAGTAGGTATATCTTATGTGACATGTATTCTATTCCAATGCCGTGTGGTGTACCTTCACTTCAAGCACAATATAAGAAAGAGTAGGTACGTATCTGCATACAGTATGAACAGCCACTGCATCTCACCAATTTTGATCTCATCACCTCTTCGTGGCCGGGAGGTGAACTCGTCAGTAAGCAGTGATTTATTCCTCTTTCACTCAGCATCATAATGCTTCTTCTTGTATCGAGTCGATGGCATGTCATTCAAAATTTTTCTAGTACCGCTATAGATATATTGCCACACGGATAGTACTACCAGCAGTGTCCGTTGGCGTGCAGGTATCCGGTCAAGAAGGGCAGGATGCAAGATGTACCATAGTCTGGTGCAACACTGCATTCACACTTGAGGTCTGACCCGTCTATGTAACACCACTTGAACAGGTTGTCTTTACTACGGCGGAACTGAGTTCGGAATCTATTTAAGCACCTCCAAATCGGCCTGGACAGCTTTTGTACTCTTTTGTACTGTACTGGAGGGAAGGCTCTCCATAACATACAAACGGGTCAGGGACATAATGCTAGTCTCTTGTGCATTCGAGCCCGTTTGTATCAAGTGTCCAGGGTGAGCTTCAACTTAGATGACGATATGATAATGACACGAACGAACAGTGTCCCATTCCATAATTTTCTGAGAGTGCAATTCTTTGGCGCAAACATTTTATGCTCCTGCGGACGTAACTGCTTTCATAACAAAGTGGTCGCTATAATCGTAACCTATTATGATCATTGTCATTTTCGCATCACTTTGTTTTTGTCATTAGCGGACCACTGGACACTTCCAACTAGTATTTAAGTAATATTCTGTGGTTAAACTTAAACCACACTACCTACTTTATATTCAGATCCAACGATCCACCCTCCAGCAGGACAAAAGCAATATTTGAAAAGGAAATCTTTTCGAGGGACCTAATAATACTCAATTTTACAGTTTTATACTTCTTTCAACTTCTGATGAAGTTTTTCATAACTTTTTTGTTGTCTGTCTCTTGAACGTTCCTCAAAGTTTTGGATTTACTTATAGAAGAATTTTAGCAGAAATTTACGAGTCTCCGAACTCTTAGATGGCACAAACAGATTAACATGTTCTGCAGGTCGTCGTGTTCGTGTGATATCTGGTTCACAGCTATGGCGTAGAGGGATTGGCTTGACTTTTCATCAAATGAGTTCAGCGTTTAATGATTTTTTTATAATAGGTACCTACTCAAAATAACAAAATTGCAAGTTATGTTTAAAGAGTTTTTATTTTTAATCAACAACAACAAATCACAGTTAATTTGTAAAAAATACGTCAGCTTGGCTTAACAATGCGATCCAACGCAAAAATTTAACATAATTATAGACTAAGATCTCATTGCAAGTTTTATATACCGTTCGTTTAGGCAATGAGACGTATTCCAGTGGAATGGTCATAGTGTAGTAATTCTAAAAAAAACAGGGATACCATCTAAGTTCCGTCGCAACCTTCTGGCAGACGGGAGCAAAATTGGTGTTCCTGTCGGTTATCCCTTTGTTTAGGCAATGATATGTATTACGTGGAAAGGACATCGTTTAAGGATTCAAAAAACTAGAGATGACACCCTCGCAACCTCCTCCCAACCAGCCTATTATCTACACCCTTATGACCTATGACTATGACCTTTCCACTGAAATAAGTCTGATTGCCTAAACTGATGTAGAAAACACGCAGCGGGATCTTGAATTATTAATTTCGGTAAGGCAGTTACTTGTAATTACCTACCTACAATGAACACAATCCATGTCGACGTGAAAAAAACCAGCCCCACTGATTATCCCTGATCCACTCCTGCTGATTAGAAACGAACGTCATCTGTTTTGTCTTAGAAAAAACCTGGCCCTAATTATAGTTCCGTGACCTCTTCTAATTGTCTTTGGTAGTCTGCAAATCTTTGTAATCAAAAAGGATCGTTTTGTACAACTTTTAAAGCTTATAATGCTTTGAAGCAAAGCTTTCGGCTAAATATGTACTATGCAGGATGCGTCTTTGTGCTTACAGCGAATCTTGCGACCGTTTTACATGAAAATGCAAGGAATTCTCAAAAAGGTTTTAGAAACCTCTAAAGCAGTGCATTGTCTCAAGACAGACAATGTTATCTCACTTAAGTCTACAAAATAAACGAGTGTTCAAACTCACTTCGTCCAGCCACATTTTCATATGCGTTAAACAATAGCATCTCGCAAAAGGCGACAGAGAAAACGAATAATCCAGCATAAACCTTAGCGATCTCTCTCTGAAGATTAGAAGAGTTTTTCTTAAGTGCCATGATAAATATTTTCGACAGCGTCAGTTGCAGCGCTTAGGGGAAAAGTTCTGTTGGGCTCCTAAACTTGTCATGGACATAGCTTCGTTTAGTAGTGAAATATTGAGAGTTCTTACAAACGAGTTGATAGGGTTTGAACGCTGTTAAAAACTATCTGAGAAGTTTCAGATGAGCCACGTGCATAGGGGGGTTTTCAGATGAAAAAAAAAATCCAATAACTCGAGATGTCCACTGTCCAGTGCCAGTGATTTTCATACCATCAATCGTATGGGGGAGTTGACGCACAGCGACCGAAATCGTCTCGCGTCTGCGACCGAATGGAACGCATGAGTTAGAATAAGAACTCTGTTAAACCACAGTATCAGTAACAGTATCTAAAACTTCAGTCGTTTTCACATTGTAGATTACAGCGGCAAAAAGGCAAAGTTGTTCTATTAGCAATAAGTAGCTATACAAAATTTGTATTAACTATGCACATATTCATAAAACGCTGTAAACTTGAACACGTTCTAAGTATTTATATTGGTTATGTGCACGACACTAGCGCCATCTAGCGCAACACGGCCCCGTGAATTATTTGTACATAAAATGTTAGGATAAAGTTAGTTATTTTATATTAAAATAAAGAAAAAACTAAATAAATGAGCAAAATTGACGATATTTAAAATATTATAATACATAATTGGCTGAAATTACCATTCTTTGTTACGAAATTCTCATACAAACTTTCACCACCGTTTTCACACCTTTGTTGAATTGCGAAAAATCTTTTTTTTTTTGTGAACACCTAGATAGCAATAAAAACATCCCTGCCAAATTTTAGTATTTTTGTATTTGCTGGTTTAGATATTTGAGAATTGAATGAGTGTGCGGATTTGCATACCTAGATTCAAGCAAATCTGACACAACTTCGCCGGGAATAGTACAAATTTCTGCCACAGCGTGCGCTGCGATCGACTTGACAGTTCCCAACACCCACTTCGCACATAGCCAATAGAGAGAATCAAAATAAACATTCACATTGTTTTCTGTAACCTTCCACAGAAAAGTACTTACCAAAGTTTAAACCCAACTCAACCACAGTGGAGTAGAAAGTAGGTACGAAGTCATCTGCATCGCTTCATGAAGCTCTCTTGTTCCGTTTCGACTCAATATACACTTGACCCACTTACGCTAGCTATAAGTTTTTGTCGCTCATCTCGTGGCCGATGTCAGCCACTTTCTCGCTCCTCGCGCTTGATTAATAGCTTGCATTTGGCAAGTAGGGTTTCCACCATTCTCGTCTTTTCCAGTCTGTGATGGGCATAACATAGACTACCAAACACATAGACATCTAATGTAAGAACGAACACATTCTGCAAAACGTTACAGTTACAACACGACAAGTAACGAAACAACCTTCTAGACAGGCTTTTTCGAAGTTCATCTCCAAATCTTGTTACAGTACCTACTACAGTTAGCTTCAGAGAAACCTGACGTGGGTTAGATTTCACTGATGTTGACCGTAAGAGGTGACTTGGAAAATACTCTGACACCAAGATGACCACTAACTTGCCTTAACCAATCCGTACTGGGTCCGCTTGTTCTGTATGGCCCATTTGTAATTACTATTCTTACGCTTGTTCTTGTGCCCTGCAATATGATAGACTGATGATGAATTAAATTTATAATAATGGGTAGCGGACTGTATGGTAATTTTAAAGAGAAAATATCCAGCTATAATGAATACTATGTACCTATGTGCGTATTAGAAGTCTGCATGTTAGATAGTCCCATAGAACATCTAAGAATGGGTAAGTAACGATTTCTTATGTCACGCCTTAGTGTGGGAATAGGGTTTAATTTCATACATTATTCATGAGAAAGTTCGCGAAGTGAGAACTAACCAAGTGTCGACGACGCGACGCGACGCGACGGTAAGATGCTAGAAATCTTTTCAGATAGAAATTCAATTTAAACTCGTTCACATTGTGCAGTTATTTAAGGCGGCTACAGCAATGATAGGTACTTTGAATTTTTATTTACCTCGTAAAAACATTATATCTTCCAACTTTGTGAGGAAATCTTTCTGCATCCTTCAACTTCGAAGCATGTATTGTGTCCACTATCCATAAAATGTGGCGACGAGGTCACACTGCACAGATTTTGGGAACTGCTTGTAAAAAGGATATTCTAAGTAAGGTATATTATTATGAATATCACTAACTATCCCCTTGGGGAATAAAGTCGTGAGTTTTTATTATTAATTTTCAGTTAAGTCTTGTGATCTGCCTCGTACACTGTATACAACGTGTTAATGAATTAACGCAAAACTAGAAAGTAGTTTGTTTAGAATCGAGAGCAGAGTCGAATTATCATGGTTTCAACATAGGTAATTTTTTTCAAAATTATAAATAATTTGTAAGCCAAATTTTAAATTTTCTGAACCCGATGTGAACCCGTGCGGTGGGTTCACATCGGGTTCAGAAAATTTAAAATTTGGTCAGACACACTGGTCAGTTCTGGTCAGTACAAAATGAAGAATACTCTTTTGTGTGATGTACGATATGTACGTGATGTAAGCATCTTGTATAATAGCGGGCACTACGTTCATGGCGCCTAATTACGGGTGATATTGTGGACATGCCGATGAACATCGATACCTAATCGATAGATGAGTTTTTTGTTAGATAGAAAGATTATCTCATTTAGAACCGACATTAAATTAATATAAGTCGCGAAAACGAGACAGGCTTATACGCTAATAATATACAACGTGTTAATGAATTAACGCAAAACTAGAAAGTAGTCGAATTATCAAGGTTTCAACATATAGGTAATTTTTAAAAAAAAAATTAATAATTTATCTGCAAAATTTTAAATTTACTGAACCCGATGTCAACCCACCGCACGGGCACACTCACCCTACTTACTACCAAAACAAATTTATAAAAATGTATCCATGAGTACATTAGCGCTTTCTTTCAGTGTTGAAATGATAACAAATAATTTTTGCCTCAAAACTTAAAATGCGAATAACTTTAAATATTAATCATCAAAATAATTAAATTATTATTTCAATCTAATTATTTTGTTATAATTCAGTTGGGGTGTATGAGGTTTTGCGTTAATTCATTACCACGTTGTATAATACATGTTAAGAGCATGTAAAAAAAACAGTTTTCCTGATGAATGACAACAATAATTCATCACCTTCCAAGCATTTTCTTTACAATTATGGATGCGAATGCCGTTTATGCATGTTGAAAAGTAAGACAGAGGAGGAGGCGATTCAATAAGTCTCAAATTGACATGTTTTTGGCAGTTCTTAGTATTTTGTTGATTAATTTTAGACAATAGAATGATCACAGAATAGAAAATTACTTAAAAATTGCCTACTACAGTGTTATTATGTTTATATTCGTATTCGTAGACACGATAGAAAATAAATAAAAAATTCTTATAAGAAATTCAATGAAAGTTGGAAGTACCCATCACTGCGATTAGCACCTTAACCTAGTAACTGATCGTCTACGTGGCGCTAAACGACATGGAGATTGGCATTGAGATTGTGTCGCATTATCTGCAGTTCTATTGTTCGCCTTAAATGAACCAATGCTTGACCTAATTGTATAAACCGCGATGAAACCAGGGTTAAGAATTTTAAGGGGTGGTTTACACCATAATGTACATTATAAACTCAGAATCACAACCATGTTTTCGGGGTTGCCATCGAGTTACCTACAAGATGTAACAAATGCCTTCAGAGCAGGCATGTCAAACATGCGGCCCGCGCTGCACTTTCTTGCGGCCCGATTCCACAGCTTCCTGATGCGGCCCGAAAGCGTTCAGACTTATACAGGGTGTAACAAAACACCCTAGTAATCCTTAAGGGGGTGCTTCAGACCATCAAACTGAACAACTTTCACTATGGGGCCAACATTGAGAAAAAATAAAAAAAACTGCTATCCCATACATTTTAGTCGAGTCGGTACTGCAGTTTTGTATGGGAGAGCAGATTTTTTTATTTTTTCTCGATGTTGGCCCCATAGTGAAAGTTGTTCAGTTTGATGGTCTGAAGCACCCCCTTAAGTATTACTAGGGTGTTTTGTTACACCCTGTATAAGTACTTACTTTTAAATCATGCTAATAATGTAAACAATTTCGAGCTCGTTCCGCTCGCTCACTGTTTTTACATGGTATGCAGAGTAGAGACAGGGTATTGTCTTAAATTAAATTAAATTAAATTCAGTTCTAGCTACAGCCTTGATTTAGATGCAGTTTTAAACTTGATATCTGCACATAGAATAACCCCAACCCCAATGAATTCCTGGGAAGAATTTTTTTTTTCTACATTTAATTAAGCAAGTCCGGTCCTTTTCTATGACTATGACTGATACAATTTCTCTAAGTTCGTTGCGGCCCGCTGATGGTACTATCATTATGCATTTGGCCCACCAACGACTTTGAGTTTGACACGCCTGCCTGCAGAGGAACAACAGCTCCTGGACCATGTGAGTTAATTATTAAAGCTCAGAAGTGAGCGTTTATTTATATGAACTCGTGAGCGCGGGGGTGCATGATGGGCGAGGGGCGAGGGGCGAGGGGCGAGGGGCGAGGGGCGAGGGGCGAGGGGCGAGGGGCGAGGGGCGAGGCGAGGCTTCTCAGGAAGCACGAGTAGGTGCTATGTTGAAATGTAACGCTCATTTATTTACTACTTTGTATCAAGTCGTAAGAGCTAAGAGGTTTACCTTTACAAAAAAACTAAAAGATTTTATAAAACACTAGCTTTTGCCCGCGAGATCGTTCTACGTTTATTTTTAAAAAGTATTCATATACAGGGTATAGCGAAAAGTATCATTAACTTTTAAATCACATATTCTACCCATCAAACTGAACAACTTTTAGTATGGGAGCAAACCGATCAGAACAAAAAAAAAATGCTGTTCCATACTAAATTGCAATAGCTACACGACTCAACAGCAGATTTTTTTGTTGTTCTGACAGGTTTGCTCCCATAGTAAAAGTTGTTCAGTTTGATGGGTAGAGTTAAGTGGTTTATAGGTTAGTGATACTTTTCCCCTTCTCCTTTTTTCCTTTTCCTTTTTTCTTTTTTACTTTTTTTTTTTTTTTTTTTTTTTTTTTTTCTTTTTCACTCTGTATAACACTGCTACCATAACATTGCTAGAGTGCGATTTTTGAACATCGCATGTTTTAATCAGCACTAGAAAATGACAAAATCACTATGGAGATTAAGCATCTTTCTAGGTACTGCTGGTACTGCTGATTTGAACGTGTGATGTTCAAAAATCGCACTCCTTATCTATTGTGTTCACCCCCAAGCTCACCCATATTTTTATATGACATACCTTCGAACTTATGGTGTTTCTAGTTTTCTATGTGTTAATACAGAACATAATTATTAAATTTTATCTGTGTGCCAAATTTCATCTAGATCCGTTCAGCCGTTTATGCTTGATTGAATCACAAACACCCAAACTTAAGCCAAGCTTCGAGAAATTTTTTATTGTCATTCTCATTCAGATAGAAGTAAAATGGACGAGGAAAGACGAGGGTAGAGTGTTAGGGCGGTCCGATTGGTTTGCTCCCATAGTGAAAGTTGTTCAGTTTGATGGGTAGACTCTTAGTTTAAAAGGATGCTATTGATATCAATTTCACCCTGTAGATACAAAAACCCTAAATTGCACTACCTATTCCGATCACTGATAATAAAGTATTAATACAAGCTACCAGGTTAGTTGGCCAAATTTTTCATCGTAATTCATTATCTGAATACCTCGACGACCTCATAAAATAGGCATAGTTGTGGAGATATTAAATATTTGTAAATTATATCTCTTGCATACTTAATGAGAAAAGAAATAGGTCATAGACAAGACATTAAAAGTACTGCAGGAAAATTTTTTCATCCTTGTTTTTCAGCATTCCGCGATTCCGATGTTGGCTCCATAGTTTGAAAATTGATCTGATCTGAAGTACCCCCTTTCATATGTAAATCGTATACCAAGCACTAGCGGAAATAAAAAAATAAAAAATACGTAAGTATAAAAAATAAATAACGCTCACAGGGACATTACCCAAAATAGTTTTTTCCTAGTAGGTAGAAAAAATTCCCCAAACATTTTTTTACCCATTCGCATATTTTCTTATTCGTTTTTTTCTATATACGCAGGCACATACATTGTAATGATCCCAAGTAAGCACTATAGGCTTTTTGTTATGAAAACCATACAACAACGGCACGAACATAATAATATCCATGACCGAACCGGGATTCAAACCCAGGACCCTGGTTTGTCAGTCCGGCGTGGTAACCATTACACCAACCGGGTCGTCAAATGAGACAGGAGTGGCATTTGCCAATATATTTGTACCTTAAATAAGATGATGAGGCGTGACATATCATTAAAATATGTAGCTACGAAGAGTCATTGGAAACACGATTCGATGTTCGATATATCGCCACTGTTTCGGTCCACACTTGATTGTAATAGAGTTGAGAATGGCCTCGATTCGGAGTGTACCACGACTTAACTAAACTAAATTTATTCCTGTCACTTTCTAAAATAAGATTAAGAAAAGAGACAGAAAACCAAGCTGACTTTAGTGCTGTCAAAGTGACGTTAAACGCCCAAAAACGACTTAAATAAGATGGCGTACATTATGATGGCGACTTATTTTGCGCATTTAACGTCACTTTGACAGCACTAAAGTCAGCTGTTGGTTTTCTGTCTCTTTTCTTAATCTTATTTTAGAAAGTGACAGGAATTAATTTAGTTTAGTTAAGTCGTGGTACACGCCGAATCGAGGCCATTGGAACGAAAACGTTCACGCAATTGCGAAGTTCGAATGTGCGGGTGGAGGCCCAGAGCAAAAAAAAACATCGACTTACATAAATCTTACATAACATTTTCCAATCAAACCAGCCTGAATTTTTGTGTGTCGTAGAAATCACAAGTTCGAACCTTAATCGCCCACGCAAGCATCCCAAAATCTAAATTCTACCACAGTCGCCAATTTTAATGTAATTACGTGAGATAATTTCTGACAACGGCCCGGGAGCGAACCTGGTACACGGCCGACTACTAATGAGCGCGGTACTTTATATCGAGAAACCTTGCTGCATCTAAATTCTACATTACCTAAATCATAAATCAATATTATTAGCTCGTGGGTTCCATTCATACCTATATTGACATGTCACTTTGTGTGTTTTACCCCAGTTGGTTAGGACATTACAGGCTGAATCACCTGATTGTCTGAAAAGCAAAATGATCTGTGCTTCGGATGGCACGTTAAGCCGTTGGTCCCGGCTACTATCTCTGGGTAGTAGTCGTTGCATAAAAACCACGTCAGAGGCCGTAAAGGTGGACTTCCGATGCCAGCGGCCGATGCGTCTAACGCGCGCGTCTGACGCGAGGTTCTGTCAAATATGACAGAACCTCGCGTCAGACGCGCGCGGCCGACGACAGACCTCACTTCCGAGGTCAGCGACTGACGCGTGCCTATTGTGCAGATTGTTATCACTTTAGGGTATTTTCCCCGAAATTTAGAGTATGGTTTTATGTTTTGGTGTTTAAACAAAAACATAAAAACACAAACAAAAAAAAAAATACATATTTTAATAAAGAATATTTGATTGATTGACAGATTGATAGGTTTAGAGAATATATGAATGCATTTTTTTTACAGGGTTTATGATAAAATAAATTTTTGGGAGTAATGAGACCCTTGGCTTTTTAACCTGTACCTACATGGATCGCTTTCTAGCTAATAATTATGTAGGCAAGAGATTTTCTGAAAAAAGAAAAAGTAGTTTCAAGTGGCTCGATAGACGGTGTTATCGCTACGTGGATGAGCGACCTTGCAGATAATAAAATACAAATAAAATAGTGAAAATTAAGCAAATTTTCGGTAAAAACTTCGTAATATTTCTGGCAAACATTCTTGTTCAGCGTGACGTCAGAGCATAGCCGCGCGCGGCCGCGGCCGATGCGATAGACATCGGCCGTGCGCGTCTGACGCGCGCGTCAGTCGCTGGCATCGGAAGCGGCGCCATACGTTTTCATAGTAACTAGTATGGCCGCATCGGCGAGCCGCGCGCGTCAGACGCGTCGGCCGCTAGCATCGGAAGTCCACCTTAAGGCGGTCTGAAAAAACTCTGACACCACGGCTCTGTCCACAGAGAGATATTTAGCTATAGTCAGAATTTTCTAGCGACTTTTCGATTACAGTGCTGGTTAGTGAACGCAAAAATTAAGAATAATTTGAACCCTACTTGAAAAGTTTCTTTAGTAAAATCTGTGTAACTGATTGCAGCAGAAAAAAATAATAATAATATAGTGTATTTTTCATCGTATTTCGGAATACTTTGTTTTGTCTCCAAAGAACGTTTGAACGATATTTTCAGACCATCAATCTGAACAACTTTCACTATGGGGCCAACGTCGAGAAAAAATACAAAAAATCTGCCATCCCATACATTTGAGTCGAGACGGTAGTTACTGCAGTTTTGTATGAAAGAGCGGTTTTTTATTCGCGATTTCGATGTTTGCTCCATAGTGGAAGTTGTTCAGTATGATGGTCTGAAGCACCCCCTTAAGTATTACGAGGGTGTTTTGTTACACCCTGTAGTTTGATTTTGACCCTCTAGCATGATTTCTCTACTTTCGCGTGACTTGGCCTTTTTTCATACTATAGCCGTCGCGGCAAGCGCGAGTCAGAGCGATTGAAAAGCACGGGAAGGGGTAATTTTTTTAACTTTCAGCGAAGGCGCGTCGCACGCGAGTAGAGAAATCATACTAGAGCTGTAGGTGTGTACCGTTGATTGGGTAGCTGCGAAAAAAACACGTTATTTTATTCCTGTCACGTTACAAATGGTTGTAAGACTGACCCAAAAAAATACGTTGACCTAAACCTAAGGAAATTGCTGAAAATCAAGAAAAATGTGTTTCTTGATCTGATACCTTTCAGTGCAAGACATAGGGCTTAAAATAAAATGTCACGTCGTATTACTATACAATGCTTCAGACGTAAGTGTAGTGTTTGCTCAATGTCCATCCTGACAAGCAATCTGTGCCTTATTCTTAGTGTAGTTAGAAAATAAAAGACATTATATTTATTATTTTAACATTGCTTATTACCGAAGTTAGTGCGATCAGTGAAGAGTTTATTGATCTGATCACTTTTAAAGTTTCAGGCTAGGTTTCAGGATTTTATGACGCTTCAATTGGTGATTTAGAGATGTATATGTTTTCGGTCACAAAAACACTGTAAATTATAAATAAAATAAATAAATAATGCTCACAGGCACCGCACATACACTGTAACGATCCCAAATTAAACCTTAGGCTTTTTGCTATAGGAACCATATACAACAACGGCACACATACATATAACTTCCATGACCGAACTGGGATTCGAACCCAGGACCCTGGCTTGGCAACCTTGTTAAATGCAACCTTAAACCTTAGTCATCTTATTCAACGTCCCGAGAAAAAATGACAACTTAATATGAGCCCGGAAACACACGACGGTAAATTAAACGAGTATGAATGTAAAATCTTGAAATATTAGTATCGAAGTGTATAAGACAAGTGTGTGTGTGTGTTGTAAGACTAAGTGAAAACCGTTTTAAATCAAGGCAGGTCTTCCCTATAGATATAAGTACAACCTATAAACAAAGTTGGGAACAAAATTGAAGGCTGCGTCACTTCTCACGGGTCCCTTCTGAGGGCCTATCACTTATCTCAGCTTCCTTTTGTTTGTATTTGTTCTACAATCGGCAACCAAAGGACGTACAACCACTGCTCCTTCGTGTAAGACATCTAGATCAAGCGTTTTTCATCTTTATGGTAAATAGATATAAGGTTTCTGAGATGTGAATTCTTATGTGTAGTTGACATTGGATAGTACAGTCACCAGCAGATATATCGTAGCAAACAAGGTGGTCAAATATTTCTAAGCAGTTCTAATTTTCAATAATTTCTTTACTCATAACCAATCAAAAATATAGGAACGCCTGGAACATCAAATATATCGACGCAGTCAGGGTGGTCATAAACATCTGAACAGTTTCGGAAAAAAACCTTACTCCGTTGTTTTACCTTTTAATTCTAAATAACATTGTAAAGAAATTATTGAAAATTCGCTGTTCAGATATTTATGACAAAATACACGTTTAGATATAATTGGTAACATTTACTGTAAAGAATTTAATGAAAATGAGCACTGCTCAGAAATATTTGGACACCTTGTATGCTACGCTACGATATATCTGATGGCGACTGTAACCTATCATTTGTATTGTTTTAGGGTGGGAATGTTGGTGGTTGATTGTACCATGTAGAGAACAAACATGGCACGTTTGATGAGCACTGGTTTTCATTGTTTAATATTTCTCAGCCAGTTGTTCAAGAGCAGATGCATCGCGAAGTGTCGTGTACAAAAAAACATACGAAACACTAAATTTTCAGTGCAGTAAGGCATAAGGCCGTCCAACGCTGTCCGTGTGGTGTCGGCTAAGAATCGCACCACCCCATTTCCTCTTGTGGATGTCGTAAAAAACTACTAAGGGATCTACCGGAGTATGGGCAGCAGCATCCTCTGAGTATACATATTCAATCTAACTGCGATCGCCAACCCGCCTGCCAAGCGTGGCGATTGTGGCCCCGTTTTGGGGGAAGCCTATATCCAATGATGATGATGAAGGCATAAGGCATTGGGCGATTTAAACTGTGATATGGTCTTAACCAAATTACGCAAATATGTATACAGGGTGTAACAAAACACCCTAGTAATACTTAAGGGGATGCTTCAGACCATGAAACTGAACAACTTTCACTATGGAGCCAACATCGAAATCGCGAAAAAAAATCCGCTCTTTCATACAAAACTGCAGTCGTGCAGTCTGCCGTCTCGACTCAAATGTATGGGATGGCAGATTTTTTTAATTTTGTCTCGACGTTGGCTCCATACTGAAGTTGTTCAGATTGATGGTCTGAAGCATCCCCTTCAGTATTACCAGGGTGTTTTGTTACACCCTGTTTAGGGTCATTCTTAATATGCAAACGGTTTTTTAAAGGGATACTCAGACCATCAAACTGAACAATTTTCACAATGGCACCAACATCGATATCGCGAAAAAAGAATCATCCTACAATACTGCAAACCTTCTCGAGCCAAATGTGTGGGATAGGCCGGACAGCTGACTTGTTTTTCTCGATTTCGATATTGGTCCCATAGAGAAAGTTATTCAGTCTGATGCTCTGATCATCCCCTTAAATAACCATCAACATATTAATGTATAACTCTTGTGCCCATAAAATAAGTACGAAAATGTCTTGATTCGCAGAACTTTGCCACTTACTAGAGAGTTAATTAATTCGTGATCCTAATTACGTGACAACGTTGAGCGATGGTATCTCACGGACGGACGGACGGATAAATTATTATCTTATCTACGAGCACGGATCCGTCCCAAGGGTCGAAGCGATTACGGGCTTGTTAAATTAGGATCAAACTGTGTTTAGAATTACCGTCGTCGTTGTTATAGATGAATTATAATCTAAACTATTATAAAACTGTAACAGAAGTGTGTCTGTACACACGGCGACAGATCAACCTACCCATAGTTCGACCTTATGTCGATGAGCATAGAGTTCAACTGAAGATATTTACAAAAAAAGATTACGATATGGTTTTTAGGCTTCCTTGATTCCAAATTACAAATTTTTGAACTTTTTGTCTGTCTGTTTGTTTGTTTGTTTGTTCGAGTATCACGCAAAAAATACTGAACCGATTTTGATGAAACTTTTTTTGTTTGATAGCTTATCTCTGACTTAAAATCTGGTAAGTATATAATTTATGCGGATGAAGTCGCGGGTAAATGCTTGTTATAAATAAAAATGAGCAGTTTTGCAACAATTTTCTTGGGGAGTGCCAATCTGATAACAAGCTTTCTATGAATATGTTCAGTTAAGAGGCTCCTACCTCAGGCCCTGTACCCGGACTTTCGATGTTCGATATATCGCCACGTTTTGGTTCGCACTTCATTGTAATAGAGTTGAATTTGGAACGAAAATGTTCACGCAATTGCGAAGTTCGAATGTGCGGGTAGAGGCCCTGGGCGCTGGGCCGGGCCATATATTTCCTGAGGTAGGCATTGTGAAAGTTGTTCAGTTTGATGGTCTGAGTTCACTGTTTCAGTATTTGCTAGGCTGTCACTTACACCCTGTATTGACATGTTAACGCCTGAGGCATAGCATGAGGCAACAACGTCATCCTGCTCCTATTCTCTCGCTCTGCTAAGCGTGAAATGAAAGAGAGATAAGGCGTGGCTTTACTTTGTCTCACTGCCATACTAACCCCACTGTGGGCCTGGCATGCCACCCCCAAAAAACGACAAAAATCCAAACGTGCTATTCTGTCTTTGTTATTTTACGTAGGTATGCGAAAGCGCACGCGCATGTCGGTTTTGTCGTTTTGTTTTGTCGCTTTGCCGTGCATGTCATGCTAGCCCTGGTCTGGTAAACATGCTTTGCCTGAGCTTATAAAGCTCGGATATCAAAATTTTGAAATAATTCACAAAGCTCAAGTTTTGTTTCGCATTACTCGGAGATCTGTTACACAATATTTCTATCAAGCAGTAGCGACAGTAATACCAGACAAGCACTGTGTATTTCATAACAATAAGATACCGGAAGGCATTTTAAATATGTCTGATCAAAACAAAAGTCTCTGCTTGATACCCACCTATGCTAATTTAAAATCAACAGATCCTCAAGTCTCACGGTTTGTGTAGGCAGTAGCACTGCAGCATCAAGATTCGGGGATTGGAAGGTTGAAATTGTAAATCTATCCCAATTTCAAGAATTTATTTTTGAGAAAAAAACACATTTAAATTGCTCGAACGCGAACCACGCAAATGATACAACTGCTCGTGGCCAACTTTGCAACGTGATGGCTCCCACCACGTGATTAAATATCCCTACAGATAAGTATCTCAGCCGGGGTAGTGTGCACCTGGTTCATACGTACCGCAACGCGCCATACTCGAAGTCCCAACTATTTTTAAGGCGATATTACCTTTGGCGCGCGACATACAAACGAAGTTTGAATATATTTTTAATACTAACCAATTAAAGTCATGAAATTTTCGCGCGCCAACGGAGTTATAGCACGGCTCACTTTTGTCATATTTCAGGATGGAATGCCTTATCAAGTCGTACTGCTAGTTTAGTGTATTGCGTTTGTAGAGTACAATTGAAGCTAAAACAAAACAAATCTCTTGTAAACTCGAAGAGCCTCGTCTCTGAAGCTTTTATACAAGTTTCAAGGAATGTTTGTATTTTTACTTCGCCTTTGATATTGATATCTATTCTATAAGTTTTGTTTTGTTGGTTTTCTTGTTATTACAATAAAAAAAAATGTTTTCTTTTTTATTAAGTATGGGTTTGCTCTTGACCTCAATCCAGTCCTCAGGACGAAGATGGGGTCGAAGATGTAGCGAGCTTACCCAGAAGAAGCCTATTCACGGTTGTAAGTGCTCGGAAATACTGACGCAGGCAAGGCATTCCACTCCTTGGCAGTGCGCACTGTGCGCATTATAAAAGATATTCTATAATATTCACACGACAAAATCCAAGGTGGGAAAAATGTGGATTCTGTAAATTTTTTTGTCTAGAGCCTTAAGATCCAGAGCATGATTAACGAACATCTTCTCGGATATCCGGCAAGAGCAACGTTGGAACGTTGCACCACTTAACCAAAAGGCTGCTTTTCCGACCCCGAATCTACATTTTACTTCCGCATTCAGCACAAAATAATATGAAAAACCTACAGAAGGGTCACTCCATACAATGTAATCTAAATATCAGTAATAATGAAGCGCACGGTAGAGAAATTATATCTAATATGTGACAACTATTTATTTCGCAGATTTTACTTGTAAATAGAAATTTTTATGTTATAAATCGAATTTTAGTACTATTTTTCGGCTTTGGCTTCGGCCAAAAACGGACCCTCGCTTGGTCACTTCACTACGTGTAAACCCATAAAGAAGATAATTCCTCCAGCTATGGGAAAAAGGCCCCCAAAAATGTTAGCATATACGTATAGTTATGTCGATTTGTTTCTGATAATCTCTAGATTATAGTGGTAATATTAGCTATACCTCATCTAAACGGAGTGTCGCATAATCGCAGTTGGCGCACATCTTGTCTTGGTAAAACATGTTGGTTTTTATTTTTATTTTCGTATGAACATCTAAGACGTTTCTATCCATGCATTGCTTTACATGTGCCATTTTAACAGGGAAAAATAACCTTAGCAAAATAAGTCAAAACTACAACACTACTACTACTATTTTTTATATTGATTTCATAATTCCGTTTGCATTTTTACCTTATCTTTCGTCCGATTACTATAATAAATTAAATTATGTTTGTAGAGAGTGTAATACCATCAATAAACGTTACCGTTTGTGGGCCTAAAATAAATTAACTTCTTTACGATAGCATATTAAGTTTATGAGTAAACCAGAATCAACAGCGACGACTACTCCCAAAGTCCCAACACAGACTATGAAGTCCAATGAGCCCAGGGGATAACTCTGATCCGTTTTCGTACCCACAATGCACATGTATGAAGTAGACCTTCTGCCTTCGTCGTGTTCCGACTTCGAACCCTGTCACCCTAATCCGTAATTAATGTTCCTAAAAACATCCAATCCCCTTGAAAACTTTTCATCAGATAAAAGTCGACGATAAAAAGTACCATCTGTGACCCACTTACGATTGTCAGGACATTATTATTTTATTTTACGATGATTTTGCCCTAGAATAGCCTCATTCTTTGTTCGATGCATTATTTTTTATGATCGATGTAATAAAACTTGAATTAGATCTGAAAGTGGGTCGTCGCGTAGCAAGCTACAATGAAACTGCTACGATCCGTAGCTCGTAGCTATATAAATAAGACATTTATGTTGTGTATTTTGTGGAAAATCTGGAGAAAACGTCGAGAGAAATTTACATAATCTCACGATTGTAATCCATTTTTGGGTGATCAGAAAATTTTTATTGTTACATATTAAAGGGTGCTTCAGATCATCAAACTGAACAACTTTCAATATGGAGCCGACATCGAAATAGCGAAAAAAGTGTTGCCCCTTTGAAAACGTTACTTCTCGACCCAAAATATATCAAGCAGTTTTTTTTTTCGTTATCGATATTGGCTTACAATTACAACTTCAATAAATCGTTGAATAAAAATTAAATAAATCAAATCAAATCAAATCAAATATACTTTATTTTACACCAAAAATAAACAGTAAAATACAGAGAAAAAAAATACAAGAGGCACAAAATAAGGCGGTCTTAAAAAAAAGCGTCTATTAATCTGCGGTCCCAATGACATTAGCAGCCCCATACATTTTTTTGAGTCAACTAGGTAGGTACTACAGTTTTGTATGAAACAGCCGTTTTTTTTTTGCTTTTTCGACATTGGTTCTATAATAAAAGTTTTCCAGTTTGATCTTAGTTTGAATGTCTAAACTAAACTACCCTTTTAAATATTACTAGAGTTTTTTGTTACATCATGTATATCCTTGACCACAGATTACCCCCAATAGATACCGCATACAAGGCCGACGATGCGCTCCACACATCTATGATTTTGCACTGATATAAGCAACGCGAGTGAGCGAGCTCGAAGTAGTGCGACCTTGAAATGGCCAATCATGTTGCATTGTTGACGACCCGGTTGGTGTAATGGTTGCCACGCCGGACTGCCAAACCAGGGTCCTGGGCAGGGCTACCGATTCCGGGGAATTTCCCCGATTTTCGGGGAATGAGGGGTGCGTGCGGGGAGAGCGCGGGGAATGGTTCAAATCGGGGAATTTCGGGGAATCGCCTATTTGTAATAAATTTCGAACAAAGGATGTCTAAAGAAGAGGAAATTGTTAAAATTAGAATCGAATCGGACTATCCTTAGTCTGAAAGTGTGGGAGAAATATAAATAATAAATAAAACTCATCGTATTCTAAATATTTAAGTAGATTTTTTGATAAAAATTAGAAGAAAAAGAAGTTGATAAGCTAATTTTTGAAACATTTAACTACATTTTGCATGAAAAAATGCTTTATTTCTTGAATATTAGCATATTACAGTGTCGGGGAATTTTCGGGGAATGCATGATTGGAAATCGGGGAAATTCGGGGAATTGAGCCTACTTAAGCGGGGAATCAAGAAATTTACATTGGCAGCACTGGTCCTGGGTTCGAATCCCGGTTCGGTCATGGATGTTATATGTTTGTGCCGTTGTTGTATGATTCACATAACAAAAAGCCTAAGGCTTACCTTGGGATCATTACAATGTATGTGCCTGTGAGCGTTATTATTGTTTCGTGCCCCGCTAAACGCAGCTACCGCCAAAAATTGTGACTTCGGACCTGTACGAGTACAAAATTTTCATCATGCGGTATCTATTGGGGGTAATCTGTGTCCTTGACACATTATAAATCAGGAAAGTACGCAGTAGAGCTAATAAGACGTAGATTTTACACATATCGCCTATTCATCACAAAAGAAATAGCATCTAGCTCAACTTGGCAACGGCTTAGCTTCAATTTATTCACGTTTTGTCCCATTACTGTGCCAAAAATGTATTTCATGGAACATTTCCTTCTTTTATATGTACATTTGTGATATTTATGCTTAGACAGTATAGAAAATGGAGTGTAAATGTAGTCAGTACCGACACAGTACCGCTATTGAGCACAAGCTTCACTAGCCCACCACCCGCAGAGTTAGCCTGCTTGTCGGTCTTCTACAGATTGTACTTCGGTGAGTGTGCCCAAGAGCTGCATGAGCTCATCCCACCTTCCCCTTTCTACTATCGGACTTCCAGACACACCGCGGGATATCACCCCTTCTTGGTTGACATCCTACATATCCGCACCAAGCGCCTTTCTGAATCTTTTATAATGCGCACAGCCAAGGAGTTGAATGCCTTACCTGCGTCAGTATTTCCGAGCACTTACAACCTGAATTCCTTTAAAGTACGAGTGAATAGGCATCTTCTGGGTAAGCTCGCTACATCTTCGACCCGATCTTCATCCTGAGGACTGAATTGAGGTCAAGAGTAAACCCATATGTAATTAAAAAAAAACGTGTTTACATTGCTCTACGTATCAAATGCTTCAAGTTAAGAGAATATTTCTAAAGGACTCCATACAAAATGAAGTTACGTCCTAATAAGGACATTTAGTAATTCAACTAAACAATATTTTGGAAACACACTCAAGAAACCAATATCAGTGTCGGTACTTTGTCGGATTAATCCGAGCATTCATCATATCAACCGATAGACGTCGAAATGGGAAGGTTTGCCATAATCGCCACGCTTGGCAGGCGGGTTGGCGATCGCAGTTGAATTGAATGTGTGTTCGCAGAGGATGCTGCTGCCCATCCTCCGGTAGATCCCTTAGTCGCCTTTCACGACACTCATTGGAAGACTCATCTCAGGAGGAAATGGGGTGGTGCTATTCTCGCACGAACATTGAATCCGAGCATTGAAACTAGATATTTAAACGGGAATCTGACAAGGTACCACACAAATATTGGTTTTTAGTTTGTGCTAACACAATTTTGACATGGGAAATTATATCAAAAATTTGAGGAAAAGAAGTTTGGCGGAAGGCCATATAATGTGAGACCCAGACATATACAACGTGTTAATGAATTAACGCAAAACTAGAAAGTAGTTTGTTTAGAATCGAGAGCTGAATCGAATTATCATGGTTTCAACATAGCTAATTTTTTTCAAAATATTAAATAATTTTTTATAAGCATTTTATATTTTCTGAACCCGATGACAACCCACCGCACGGGCACACTCACCTTACTAAGTACCAAAACAAGATTATAAAAATGTATCCATGAGTACGTTAGCGCTTTCTTTCAGTGCTGAAATGATAACAAATCATTTTTGCCTCAAAACTTAAAATGCGAATAACTTAAAATTTTAACTATCAAAATAATGAAATTATTGTTGCAATCTAATTATTTTGTTATAAATCAGTTGGGGTGTATGAGGTTTTGCGTATCTCATTAACACGTTGTAGGTCCCATACATGAATGAAAATTAGTAATACGTGTAGAGTGAAACAAAACTTAAAAAAAAGGAAATTGGTTGTAATCTGCAGAAGTTGGGGGAAAGGTATTTCTACTTTTGTATAAAGTGTGTGAAACTCATAATCTTTCTTATTAGATAGCCCTCCCAATCTTCTACTTGCATTCATTGTGTTTGTTTTAATGAAAATTCATGATAACCGTACAATATTATGATAATGGAATTAAACGAAATCACACGCACTATCATTTCAATAAAGCCAAATACGTTCCATAACGTCCAAAAACTACCTCAGTGATAATATTAGATGAAAATAGCTGTCATGGTTGCGTTTTGCTACTGCTTTTTGGATGATTAGTCTATTTTACTAGTAATTTCTACTTTTGAACCCGGACTTCTAGAGATGAGGAAGTTTTTTAAAAAATGCCTTAATTTTTTCTGTTTATAATAATTATGACCGCCGTCCTGAAGGACTTTTAGTTTTCGTAAAAATGGCTGGGTCCAAATTCGCCAAATTTCTTTAGTCAGCTCGGGTTTTGCCCTGTAGCCCTGTTCTGATTTTGAGACAATATTTTTTCGAATTCCGTAGATTCATTTCCATGTGCTCGATATTCGTGTGAGGCACGAAATCTGTGAATTTTTTTGTTTGTACCCTTAATAAAAAAAACATCGCTTTCAGCAGAAAATATTTTTGTAAGAAATATCCTAACGGCTCTAATACAATCATGTATTTTCGGGATCGCAACTCGTTATGGATCTCAATGTATTGTTCGGTCTTTTCTTCTCGTTTCTCCCCACGGTACAGCCAACTGATTGGCTATATTTTTTTAGTCGGTGCGCTGTAAATTACATTACGTGTCGACGATCTAGACGTACCTAAACCCATTTATAAACTTATACATAATTTTATTTAGCAAAATCATTGTTGCAAGTTCGTGTTAGAGCCCTGACGTGCCCTGACTCCCAAAAAATGTTAATGAAGTTCAGGAGACAGTGCCTTTCTATCTTACAATAACAGACAATATCCTTTAATTATATTTGTATGAATTACAAACCAACACACGGGTAAATAAGTTTTACGCGTATTCGTTACCGAAAGATTTTTAGTCAGGGCTAATTCAGACCAACAAACTAAACAACTTTTATTATGGGAGCAGACCTGAAATGGTAAAATAAAACCGGTCAACTGCGAGTCTACTCGCTCACCGAGGGTTCCGTACCACACCACCACAGAACACAACTTAGAAGAAATAACTTTTTTGTCCGGGACCTTTAGCGCAAGACCGACTCACACTTGGCCGGTTTTTAGTATTTGTTATTATTCTGTAGAGTTTGGTCTATAATCACACTAAGTTTGACGCTTGTATGTATTACCGTTTTTACCATAGAGCGTGAAGAAAAAACGCTGATAAAAACTAGTTTCTTGTAGAGAACCCCGCTTGATTTTAATCTTTTTGACATTTTTATTATTTTTTAACAAATCCGCCGTAATAACGCATAATCTGAGAAAATTTCAACTATCTAGCTATTACGGTTCAAAAGTTACAGCCCTAAATAGGTAGGACAGACGGACGGATGGATGGACAGACAGACGGACGGACGGACGGACAACGTAGGCTTAGTAATAGGTTCCCGTTTTCACCTTTTGGGTACGGAACCCTAAAAAATACGATTTCGTAGCGGGATGCCTACTATCGCACTTAGCCTATTAATTCAATACTAGCTTTTCCCCGCGGCTTCGCTCGCATTTAAGCCATTTAAAAAGTATCCTATGTTACTTCTTTTACAAAGTTTCATGATGATCGGTTAAGTAGTTTTCGCGTGAAAGCCTAACAAGAAAACTTACATTCACATTTATAAGAATACTAGCTTTTGCCCGCGACTTCGCTCGCATTTAAGCCATTTAAAAAGTATCCTATGTTACTTCTAATACCTCCAAGAATATGTGTACAAAGTTTCATGATGATCGGTTAAGTAGTTTTCGCGTGAAAGCATAACAAACAAACTTACATTCACATTTATAAGAATACTAGCTTTTGCCCGCGACTTCGCTCGCATTTAAGCCATTTAAAAAGTATCCTATGTTACTTCTAATACCTCCAAGAATATGTGCACAAAGTTTCATGATGATCGGTTAAGTAGTTTTCGCGTGAAAGCATAACAAACAAACTTACATTCACATTTATAAGAATACTAGCTTTTGCCCGCGACTTCGCTCGCATTTAAGCCATTTAAAAGGAGCAAGGCTCGTGCCATCGTCGGAGCCCTCACTGGGCACTACGCCACAGGCACGATGATGCACAAGATGAAACTCACCCTGGATCCCAGCTGCCGAGCGTGCGGAGAGGATGAGGAGACCATGGAGCACATTCTCTGTGACTGTGATGTCCTGGCGGCAAAACGCATGTGCCTCCTCGGTGATGGATATCCAAAACCGGGAGATCTTAGGCTTCTTCCCCTCAATGGTATTGCCTCCTTCATTGACCATGTATTTGAAGGGTGAAGAAAGTAAAAAGTATTGGGGCTAACACAAAAGATCCCACTGGGTCGAAGTGTTGCTGGCTTGCCAGCCCCCACAACAAGATAAGATAAGATAAGATAAGCCATTTAAAAAGTATCCTATGTTACTTCTAAAACCACCAAGAATATGTGTACCAAGTTTCATGATGATCGGTTAAGTAGTTTTCGCGTGAAAGCCTAACAAACAAACTTACATTCACATTTATAGAATACTAGCCTTTACCCGCGACTTCGTCCGCGTGGAGTTTGGAAAACCCCAAGTATCCTATGTTACTTCTAATACCTCCAAGAATATGTGTACAAAGTTTCATGATGATCGGTTAAGTAGTTTTCGCGTGAAAGCATAACAAACAAACTTACATTCACATTTATAATTTATATACGGATTTGTTTGTTGTTGTCTGTTATATTTTGAGTCGAGTAGGCATTGCAGTTTAATATGGGACACCGGTTTTGTTCTTGCTCCTTTAGTCAAAGTTGTTCAGTTTGATGGTCTGAACCACCCCGAAAAATTTTGAAAGTGTTTACAAACAGCAGGACCACCCCATTACATATTACTATAGGGTGTTTTGTTATACAAAGTCGAAAAAAATCTGCTCTCTCATAAAGTTGAGGAGTACCTACTGCAGTTTGGTATGAATGAAACAGGTGGTTATTTTTCCGACGTTTTGTCGGATGTAAAGTCGTTTTGTGAAGATTGTTCAGTTTGATGGTCTAAACCACCCCGTTATTTTTAACGGGTTTTTGGTTACCAGGGTGTTTTGATACACCTTTTAGTTAGAGATTATTGAAAATCCCCTGTTTAACACAAACTTAATTATGTTAAAACATTTTTCTTTCAAAGATCAAAATGTTTCTAAGCAAAGCTCTTCAAAAAAGACAATTTAAAGCCGTCAAAACGTCTGTAAAGACTTCCCTAAGTTGAAGAGATTGCCCGCTTTATTATAAGTTCGGGGGCCGAAAGTAATCATGAAAGCTTTGTCGTGTCGAAGGGAATTCATCCAAACTCAACGGTTCTTCTATTTTAGTGCGCAATGCTATTGTGTTTACTTTTACACCGTTTTGCTCTCACAATCAAATCTAGACGAAACTCTAACTTTTGATATTTCTGACTGCTTGCGTAGGTTACCGAGTTATGAAGGTGGGACAGACAGACGGACAGACAGACTGAATAGACGAAAGTAGATATACAGATTGAAATTGATATCATTAGCATCCTTTGAAACTAAGAGTCTACCCATCAAACTGAACAACTTTTACTATGGGAGCAAACCGATCGGAGCAAATAAAAAATCCGCTATTCCATACTAAACTGCAATGTCGACGCGCGAGTCCAGGACTCAAATGTATGCAACAGCCGATTTTTTTTTGCTCCGATTGGTTTGCTGCCATAGTAAAAGTTGTTCAGTTTGACGGGTAGACTCTTAGTTTAAAAAGATGCAAATGATATCAATTTCACCCTGCATAAGGTCTAACAAAATTAGCTGAAAATATTTTAAGGGGATGATCCGGCCGTCAGACTGAATAATTTTCTCTAAGGGACCAATATCGAAATCGCGAAAAAAAAAAACTGCTGTCCCATATATTTTAGTCAAGTAATGTTGGCAGTTTTGTATGGGACAGGACAGCGATTTCTTTTTCGTGATTTCGATATTGGTCCCATAGAGAAAGTTGTTCAGTTTGATGGTCGAATCATCCCCATAAAATAGTTTCGCCTAATTATGTTCTTCTTCTTATCGTGTGGGCAGAGCCCTGGTGTCAGAGTTTTTCCAGACCGCCTTTCGGCCTCTGACGTGGTTTTAATGTAACGACTACTACCACTAGCCTAATTATGTTAGACCTTGTATAAGGGTTCCTTGTTTGACTACCGAACCCGGAAAAAGTGGCATACCTTGCATAATAACAAATTCTTTAATACTGCAACTACACAGAAAAAGTGTCAAAAACCCGAACCCGTGTCAGAGATTCGCTAAAGTACTTGACTTGGAACAATGCTACGATGATGTACTTATCTACAGAATCTACTAGAATATGTAAAATTTTCGAGACGAGGCGTTATTATAACAACTGTAAAGTTTATTACACAAGTACTTATTTGTCAGGCTTTACGATTACGTCCTAAAGCATGTTCGGTGCTGATGGAAAAGTTTATTAAGATAAATAAAACGTCTACATACAAGGCCGGATTATCTATACAGGGAATTAGGCCTATGCTTACCGTAAGGGAAAGTCAAAACTAGTCAAAATGAAAATTTCTTCGCTCTCGATTTGCTCGCCGTGACTTGCATTGCCTATTGGCTATGTGCACGACACTAGCGCCACACTAGCGCGGCGTAGCGCATGAACTATGTCGGCCAGCCGTGAATTACCTACACTATTATAGTACTGTAAAGACTGTGTTTGTTCGAGGATTCTGCCAAATCTACTGGACCTATTTTGATAGAACTTTTTATATTTAAAAGCTTATTATTAGTCTTAAAAGCTAGATTATATTTTATTCCGGTACGATGACGGGAGCGGATGCGGACGAAGCCCCGGACAAAATCTAATTTGTATCGGAATTCCCATACAAACTTTTACCTCAGTTTTAACACGTTTGGGGGGTTAAAATGCGACAAGCCTTTTTTAAGTGAGCATCTAGATGCCAATAGAAACTTCCATGCCAAATTTTAAGTTAGTAGTCTTGACTGTTTTGGAGATTTCGTGTTAAGTTAGTGTGCGGATTTGCATAGATTCAAGCAAATCTGACACAGCTTCGCCGTCAGTAGTTCAAATTTCTGCCACAGCGGGCGCTGCGATCGACTTGACAGTTCCCAACACCCACTTCGCACATAGCCAATAGGAGTTAAAAATTGTTTATGCCCCTAATTCATTTAAGTCCGCCACACACATACGGAATTGCAATCCGGAATTCCGAATAAGGATTGTGATTTTGTCTAGGATTTGACAGCTGCGAAATTCCAATCGCAATTGTGGAGGAGGAAAACCCATACGAAATCGTAATCTTGATTCTGGATTCCGGATTGCAATTCGGTATGTGCGTGGCGGACCTTACTGTACCTACCTACTTTCGATTAATTCAATTTATTCATGATCGATGATTGTATGTTTATTATTAATGTTTAATAGATAATCTTTTAACAAACAAAGGAACGATTAATCTGTACGCGATCCCATTAAACGTTTATAACTATCGATTAGCCGAACCTATCACTATAATGGATCCATTCATACTAATGGCCTTTTGGACAGATAACAACTTACATTGGTAAGTACTGTGTTGTTGTGTCTACGTAAGTATTCAAAACTTTTTTAATCATACCTAGGTAGGTACACAAAAACACTAGGGGTTGAATTTTGAAAAATCCTTTCATAGTTCACCCTCTGTAGAATATAATATAAACTTTTCTATTTCCATTGGTTTAGGCTGTGCGTTTGTCTGTCAGTCAGTCAGACAATCAGTCAGTTACGGAACTGTAGAGGATCCTTCTTTATAACCAACAAACTGAACAACTTTATCTATAGTACCATCATCGAAATCGCGAAAAACAATCTGCTCGCAAAAAAAAATTGGCTCGAGTAGGTTTGCAGTTTTGTATGGAAGAGCTGATTTTTTTCGCGATTTCGATGTTGGTAAAGAGAAAGTTGTTCAATCCTTTCATAAAGTGTCAGCATATCAAGAAGGACGCTGTTTACAGGGTGTAAGGAAAAGTGTAATTAACCTTTAAACCACATACTCTACCCATCAAACTGAAGAACAAACTATGGGAGCAAACCAATCGAAGCAAAAAAAAACAACTGTTTCCTACATACTAAAACGTATGGAGCAGCAGATTTTTTTTGCGCTGACAATTTTGCTCCCATAGCAAAAGTTGTTCAGTTTGACGGGTAGAGATAATACTTTTTCTTACACCCTGTATAGGCATTAGGCATAGGAATGCGTGCGTATCCATCATGGTCATGATCTTAACTAAATTATAACCCTGACCATATTTACTTAGCAAAAACGAACAAAAATGTTAAATTCGTTAATATTATAATTCTTACAGGAGAATTAGCTTCATAAGGTGTATACAGGATGTAAGTGACAGCCTAGCCTAGCAAAGCAAATACTGAAACGGTGAAATCAGACCATCAAACTGAACAACTTTCACTATGGAGCCTCAGGAAACGCGAAAAAAATCAGCTGTCCCATACAAATCTGCTGTGATTTTTTTCTGCGTTTCCTAGGCTCCATAGTGAAAGTTGTTCAGTTTGATGGTCTGAGTTCACCGTTTCAGTATTTGCTAGGCTGTCACTTACACCCTGTATAAAAGTACAACTGCAGGAGCTGCAGGACACATACCTGTTTCAAATAATCATAATAAATCATAATATTCTATCTTGTAGTATTTTATTGTCTTGAAAGAACTATGCCATATACCTACAGGGTCCAACCAAACCTACAGGGCTACCTCCAAACGGAGTCGTCCAAAAATTACCCCCTACAATAATACATTATTAACTCCATACAGAACAACAAATATTACCTTATGTAACCAAAACACGTACGAGTAAGCAGCATTCCATAAATATATCTACCAATCACTGATCGCCATTCAGACCTACTAAGGATCAAGCTTTTCAATCAAGTAAGTTTACAAGCAATTTTGAGCCTAACAAAAGATAAGTAATAGAATATTATATTATACCTCGCGGCACGAAACTCTAGCGTGCTCTAGCGCTCGAATAAGTGAACTTAGATGAAAATAGTGCATAGTGCCTTGTACATACGGTCAGCGCATTCAAGGTCAGCGCTAGAGATTCGTTCCGCGACCCATACTTATCTTTTGTTATTAGTAGAAAAAAGCTTTTCAATTAATTAGGTTTACACGCGATTTTGAACTTTAATACAATGTAGAGCGGTCGATATAAATGTGTCACAGAGGCACGATACCTCTGTCAATGATCCCATTACAATTTGCGACTATAACATCCTTGAGGGCAATTGATCAGAACCGAATAAACGTAAACAGAGATGAGGTCCAAAGTCTACGTGCTAGTGATGGGCAGAACGAATACCGGTTTGTTTACATATCGATTATCGATATTTTGCTTATTATGTAACTTATAGAACATTAAAGTTTTGCATATCTTTTATTTATTTTGACATTTATTGTACACATGGAAATACAGTTGAAAACTGCATAATAAACAAGTACAAAGTATTATATTCTTGTACACCTTAATAATAATAGGAAATCATCCCATTTTATTGTTAACTTACGTATACATAAACTCACAGCCATAATCCCATATTGTTTAATTTCATTATCTTATCTTAACTCACTTCTAGCTTATTAAAGATTCACACTGTTATAAAAACTACATAAAAAGAAACATGTATTTATTTATTTAACACAATGTGTATTACATTGCATTACAGCTAACACCTTTTCGCAATCATTATCCCTTAATCACCTCACAAGTCACCCACGAAAAGGATAGGGGTGGTGCAATCCAAACCGAAACCATACCGCTTATTTGTACAAGAATATAAACTACAATTTAAAAAAAAGTTGGTATTACAATTTACAATAAAGTCATAGCATAGCCTAATGCTATTAAATAACGATTACTATACAGTCATAGCATAGCATAACGTGGCCACATAAAATAATGCACATTATGCACAGTAAAAATTGCAACGTGTATGTACCTTATAATAAATAAAAACTACAATATTTTTAACATACATAAATATAGAAATTAAGTATTTAAAATAATATGTTGTGCAATTTGTTTTGTTTAAAAGATGTGTGTTGTAGAGTTTCTGGCCGCATCTTCTCTCAACGGAACACCTTCCGACGCGGTGGTAGAGTCAAAAAATGACGTCAAAAAGCTATCTATATGACATTATTTTGAATAAAAAATTTTGAATTAATCTACTGCAAGGTTACAAATCACCTCAAAAAAAAGTGTCTTTTAAAATCATACGTAAATGTTACGCTATATGTATATAGCTCTAAGAATATACTGTCTACATAGATTGATTGACAATGTGCACAATTTTAGTTCAATAAATTAAAATTTTATGATAATTATACTTGACAAAGAAACTGAAAAATCCAAGGCTTTAATCACCTATTTTAGATTTAAAAAAATTAAATTTATCGTCTATAAAATGTTTGTGTTTATCGATGTTTCTGACAGGGACATCCCTACTAGTACGAGTCTCAACTCTACCTATACATTGAGAATACTATGTTAGTATGCATTACTGACCGGTGCGAGCAGTAGGCATCACTGGCCGTTCTATTATTCAAATAAAAAAGTTTATAAAACTTTTGAATTTAGAATCGAAAGCTTTTTAATTTTTAATTGAACTTTTAAAAGTTGTAAGAAACAATAAATTGTGAATAAACTATGTGTAGTGTTAAGTGACTTGTCATCGACTCGATAGAAGAAGTGTTAAGTGAAAAATATTAGTTTTATTATAAAACTAATTAATTTGAACGAGTAAAAACAGTGATAAAAAACATGGCCAAATCTACTATTCTAATACGTCAATGCATGTAAGTTATTTTTGTTTTCGTAATAAAAATATAAATATTCTTATTTAGAATGCCGTTACACTATTCATATTAGATAAGACACCAAAAAAAAACTAATTTTTAATTTATTAAGGGGCCATAGCCCATAGGTTCAGTTCAGACGAATATTTTCTATGAGAAACTCGATTGCCTAGATGCCCAGCTCTCCGAAAAGTGCGTGCGCGTGCCGTATAATCGATTAAAAAGAGTTAAAAAAAGTATTTTTATAGATTTTTTTTAATGATTTCTCTAGATAAACTAATGGTAAATATGTGAGTATAAATACCAAAAATTAGAAACTATTTTAAGTTCTTCTAACACGAGAAAAATGTTTAAAAATACAAGAAAATACATCATCTTTGTGACGATTTTCTATCGAGTGAAGTACTAATTCCAATCGTGTATTTAATTGATGATTTCACTAGATACCTAGATAAACTATCCAAGAATACTGAGGCATGACTTTGGTTTCGATAAATTGTATAAATCTAGTCGAAAAATGAAAAATAAAAGATGCCTCCAAGGTGTTTCGTCCTACCATAGGGCCTTAATGTTTTCAACAAAATAACGCCATTTATACCAAAATAATAATAGGTACTAAAACATATTAAACTAAGTATTTAACCATGACTATCAACTAACTAAATAAGTAGATAAATAAACAAATTATAGCGAAGTAAACTTCAGACAACAAAAGAAACCTAAACAAAGAAACCAAATACGATTTCGTCACTACACATGAAAAAAAAATGCTTCCTACTCAACATAACTTTGCATGTTTTAAATCAATTTGTTATACCTGTTAACTGGTACTTTAGGTACCTCTTCGCAGCTTTTGACACCATTGAAGCTTGCAAACTGTTCTTAAATAGTCAATCTCAAATAATACCCGCAATCTACACAATCCACTGTGACATCACCGTAGATGCTAATTTTTTTTAATTGCCTTGCCCTTGCACTTGGTACCTTGTTGCGAGCTGCGTATAAAATCGACTTCGCATACTGTTAGTTATGTACATTCTATTCCAATATGATAGTCTTAAAACTAACCTCAAAACAGTTATCAAGCTCGTAGCAGGTGATCCTCATTCCTCATTTAATGTTGTCCTGTCCGAAATAAACCGAATATTTCGATATTTATTTACTAAGAACAGAAATATGAAGGATATTTTGGCTCCCTACTGGTGGGATTATGCATACCTAACAATGTGTTTAGTGATTTTGAGGTTATACGTGTTAGTGACTACATTACATAGCATATTGTACCTTATTGACAAATCAAATTGTGACCAGGAGTGCGATTTTTGAATCTCATACGTTGAACTCAGCAGTTGAAAATGTATGGAGATACGCATCTTTCTACTGCTGATTTGACTTTCAAAAATTATATGGTCTTTGAATGTCAATCATCAGTAGAAAGATGCGTATCTATATCGTAATTTTGACATTTACAACTGCTGAATTCAACGAATGAGTTTCAAAAATCGCACTCCTGCCTGAGTCAGTGTTTGATTCGTTAATTATTAATGAGTACTTAATAATAATAAATAAATTATGTTTCGTTTCGGCTATGAAATAAGTCTTTGTTTACGTCTTAAGAATGCTCGACTGGAATATAATATATTCGACCACATTCTTAAAACGCAGATGGAATTCTTCAAATAACATAAAAGTGCTAAGGGACAAACAGTTCGCGCTAAAATAGTCCTTACCGTCCAGTTATAGGGTCGAAATGTGAATTGTGTTGATTGGACAACATGTGTTTGTTTACAATGAGATTAAGAAACTGGTTCTCGAAATAAAAACAAAAGGCAGACATGCGATCTGCCCACGAGTCTAGACTATTAACATACATTTTCGTTTCGATTCTTGACTGAGAACTTATACTTTACGAGATAAAGTCTATCTCTGCAGCGACTGCTTGTTTATCAGTCAAGGTACCTAGGTACGCACAACAGACGTTGATAGAAATACAATACAGTAGAAGAAAGTCGATTTATGTAGAGTGACGGTTATTTAGGGGATAATCACACCATCAAATGGTCAGATCACGCCACTCCCTAATAAAAATTGTTATAAGAAACGTGCACTAATTCCATACTAATTTCATTGAATGTTAGCGTACGTTTCATACATTCTGGATACCGGCCACGTCCAGTTTTTAGTAGGGAACTCCAGACTCTCAAAACATACCTAGAGAGTTACATTCTCCGTCTTAAACTTTCTCCATGAGAAGGCAACACAGGACAAGGACACGGTCATTGTGGCGATCCTTAAAGGAATGTCCAGCAGTGGACATTTATGCTGAGATAATGATGACGGCCCCAAACAGTACTTTCATACTATTCCCCAACTCATCGTTGTTTATCGTCAAGTTGACCTTTAATATTTCTAACCCCACTTAAAAGTTAAAAGCATGTATTAGCACTTGCTCAGATTCCTTAAGAGGTTTCCCACGCAGGTACCTACACTGAAAGCGCTTAGTGGGGAAAGGCTCTAAAGGTCAGATAAATATTTGGAAAAATAGTTCCCTTGCCTTGTATTTAGTAGTGCCTGTCGTACAGGAGGCGATGGTTCGATCCGTCCAGGCCCTGTACCCGGACTTTCGATGTTCGACATATCGCCACTGTTTCTGTCCGCACTTCATTGCAATAGAGTTGACATTGGAACGAAAACGTTTACGCAATACGAAGTTTGAATGTGCGGGTAGAGGCCCTGGCCGACTCGTACCAATGACTTTTTCGGAATTTATGGACGATTTGTAACGCCACTGCGATTTCGATGAAGGAAAACATCTTGAGGAATCCTACATGCTGCAATTTCGAGGCATTTATTGTGCCCACTGTGCATTACAAGTGGCGACGGGCTCACTCCCCGTCACATTGGACGTAGCCTTGGACAGAGTTACGGTACTAGTGAAATGTGGATGTTCTGAGGTTTCAGAATATCTCTGACTACCCCCTCGGGGAATATAGTCGTAAGCATATGCTTATGTAGTTTCCTTTATTACAATGGATAAAATACTACGACTCTACATAGGGTTGTTAGGTAAATAATTATTACCTATAATACCAGCAGCTCAGATGATGGACGTCCACAGCTGGACATAAGCCTCCCCCAAGAATCGCCACCTATGCGCTGCCCTCATCCAACGGGTTTCCGTGGGGGGCTTACCCACCCTGCGCTTTCAGGCACGCGGTCGCCACTCGAGAACTCGGCCCCATCCGCCATCGCTTCTGCGAGCAAAATTGTGCCCCGTTTATAGCCTACATTAGTTTAGCAATTCCTTGGGCTATGTCGGCTACTCTTAGGCAAGCGGTGGTTGTAGAGCGTCATCATCAGCCATCGTCCACTGCTGAACATAGGCCTCTCCCAAAGCGCGCCACAAAACTCTATCCTCGGCCTTTGTCATCCAGTCGCTCCCCGCTATCATTTTAAGGTTATCTGTCCCTGTCCATCGGGCAGCAGGGCGTCCCAAACTAGGGGTGGTAGAGCGTAATTGTTGCAAAGTTCACTAAAAGAAAACCATATCTCAATACTAATAAAGCCTACCTTTCAGCCTCCCGCGCCAGTCCCGTCGTCAGATCGCGGGCTCATCGGGCAACAGGACCTCGACGTCTCCACAGCGCAAAATCGCCACTCCTGCGCCATCAATCAAGCCGTTCACCGACATACCAGGCCCTTTAGCGCTGCCGATGTTGAGGCATTCAGCTCATGTCCTACCGAGGATTGGTAAGTCATAACAATTTGTTCCCCATGCTACGGCATGGAAACGTCAAAGTTAATGCGTGCGTACCTACATAAAATCGAATGACGCATTGAAAACTTCTCCCTTTATTATAAAGTTAGTTTAAAATACTACCCCAAATAGTTTCCAGGTATTATTACTACTACAAAATGCAAACCGAAACATTATAGATACTATAAATAGAGTTTTATTTTTGACTGTACAAATTGTAGGCAATCCACAAATCAAAATCAAGCATGATCATAAAAGTAGGCATGCCGCGACTAAATGTACTTAAGTAAATATTGGCCTCGATTCGGACTGTGCCACGACTTAACTAAATTTATTCCTGTCACTTTCTAAAATAAGATTAAGAAAAGAGACAGAAAACCAACAGCTGACTTTAGTGCTGTCAAAGTGACGTTAAATGCGCAAAATAAGATGCAATCATAATGTACGCCATCTTATTTAAAGCGTTTTTGGGCGTTTAACGTCACTTTGACAGCACTAAAGTCAGCTGTTGGTTTTCTGTCTCTTTTCTTAATCTTATTTTAGAAAGTGACAGGAATAAATTTAGTTTAGTTAAGTCGTGGCACACTCCGAATCTTTATACGAAAGTAGGCATGGTGCGATCTGAAGTGCGATTTTTGAAAATCATACGAGCGACTTGGCAGTAGAAAGATGCATAATCTCCATAGTAATTTTGACATTTTCTAGTGCCAAGTCGCTCGTATGATTTTCAAAAATCGCACTTCTGAAGTATGAAATTTTAATAATGTAGTCTTTGCGCTACAGGTTCTATGAAAATATTGAATAAATAGGCTAAGTGCGATAGTAGGCATCCCGCTACGAAATCAAAAATTTATTTCCTTAATTTGCAACCTAACTAGTCGTAAATCCAATCTCGCTTGCCTGTCTTTTCCGTGTGCAATTATATGAAACTTCTATTAGATGAGATCATTAATCAAATGCAATACAAAGAATCATTCCACTATATCGTAGAATTTAATTATAACTTGTTTACTATGTGATTCTTGTTATATAATATAGGTACCTAGGTTATTATGAAATGCCTAACATGGTTCGTACGTTTTATAATGTTGTTTACTATTTTCATACGGATTTGCAATAATCATAGTGTCGCATAATTTATGCTCACGCCTATAATTTCAAAAGGGTAGCTAGAGATAATCAGAATCTCCATTAATCATAAGCATATCAGTGCCCAAGCTTATGCTTAGCTTACTTGTGATTTTGATATAATTATCTAGGTATCTATAGTTGACTATGTTAGATATAGGTAAAGATGCCTTCTTATTATGATGAACAACTTTTCCTATGTGACGTACATCGAAATCGCGAGAATTAAATCAGCTGTTTCATTCAAAAGTGCAAACTTACTCGAGCCAAATTTATGGGACGGCTGATTGTTTTGATGCTCGGAAGCCCCCTGTTCAATAATACATATACAGGGTGGCCGGGGAGTTGACGTTCAAACGTAAAATTTAGGTCCGGTATTTCGTGGGGTATCCGAATCACCCCCATGTATGCTCCGCGATTTTTTATAGTTTTCGAGTTATGATAATTTTTCCGATTTTTTGAGGAAACTCGACATGACCGGCTTAAACAACTTCTAAAAAAAAAAGTGTAAGACTTTTTAGAGATTCTTTTTTTGCAACTTAATCTTCATGAATTGTGCCTTTATTCATAAAATCATCAGCATCGTAACTTTGATAAAAGTTATGAAAATATTGGTCTAAAGTTAAAAATTTGCGATCCGTGAATTATGACTTAATTTTCAACATTAAATTAAAACTCTAAACAGGTGACCTTATGATTTTTTAGGCAATTCCAAAAATGCGCCCAACTCTCAGCTTTCATAATCATAAATAAAAAGTAATACTTAAGAGGGCTAATTTGGCTAGAATTGATCTTCAAAGACAACAAGGCGGAAAATTCTAAAAATTAAAAATGTTTTTTTGCCATAAATACCACGCCTTAGGCTAAATAATGATTAAAGAATGCTGGAAACCTATCGTGTTGGTGGAATAAGAAATGTTTTAAGTAAGAAGTAGATAACCTAACCTAACCTAAGCTTTTTTTTGTGTTGTTGTCGGGGGGGGGGGGGGGGAGAATCTTCGAAAGATACCCGACTCCTTAGGGGAGGAGTCGGGTTATGTGGGATTTTAACCCACTAAAACCCCCCCGGTGGTCTCCTCAGCGCATGTCGAAGGACACTGGGGAAGCAATGTGCGTCCACGGCCCTCCTCGCGCTTCGCCGAAGCTCTCCCGGCTTGGCACTGATGCCGGGCCAACACTCTCGCAGCGCCACTGCGCTGCGAGTGTTGCGCAGCGGGACGGGACCACGCCGTACTACCGCTGCCTTCCAGGGGTCACTTGGAAATGGACGGCCTGAGCCCCTCCTCCGACCGTTCGCGACCCTGGGCGCCCCTATCCCGGGGCGTTGTTGTGACGCATTGGCGTCCCCGGCGGCGTCTCCGTCTTCGGCCAAGATCAGCCCGCTCGCGTTCTCGCTCTGCGCTCTCCTTCTGGACCAAGACGGTCTCACAGAAGGCAACCGCGGCGTCCCATGCCGCCCGGCTCCCCAACATCGCCGCTACTAGGGCCGGTGGGGAGAGGTCTTCTCCAGTACCTATGTTCGATCAGGACGGTTCAGTTTGCTCAGGTTGGGCTTTGCCCAGGTTAGGTTTGCTCAGGTTAGGTTTGCTCAGGTTAGGTTAGTTTGGGTTAGGTTAGTTCATGTTAGGTTAGGTTATCGGCTTCTTACTTAAAACTTTCCTTATTCCACCGACACGATAGGTTTCCAGCATTCTTTAATCATTATTTAGCCCAAGGAGTGGTAATTATGGAGTGGAGGAGTGGTATTCCCGGTTCGGTCATGGATGTTTACATGTTTGTGCCGTTGTTGTATGGTTTCCATAATAAACAGCCTATTAATAGTGCTTTCTTGGGATCATTACAATGTATGTGCCTGTGAGCGTTTATTATTATTATTATTATATTAATTATGGCAAAAAAAAAAAAAAAAATTAAGAATTTTCCGCCTTGTTGTCTTTTAAGATCAATTCTAGCCAAATCAGCCCTCTTAAGTACTACTTTTTATTTATGATTATTAAAGCTGAGAGTTGGGCGCATTTTTGGAATTCCCTAAAAAATCATAAGGTCACCTGTCACCTTTTTTTTTTAGAAGTTGTTTAAGCCGGTCATGTCGAGTTTCCTCAAAAAATCGGAAAAATCATCATAATTCGAAAACTATAAAAAATCGCGGAACATGCATGGGGGTGATTCGGATACCCCACGAAATACCGGACCTAAATTTTACGTTTGAACGTCAACTCCCCGGCCACCCTGTATAACGCATACATATGCTATAGGCTACTAAACCGTCTTCCTAGAGAACCATTCTGAAGGGATTTCACTTACGTCAACCCATAAGGACTGCGATTTTTGAATATCATTCATACACTGAGTTCAGCAGTTGAAAATGTCAAAATTACTGTGGAGATACGCATCTTTCTACTGCTGATTTGACTTTCAAAAATCGCATTCCTGAAGTATGATTTTTGAAAGTCAAATCAGCAGTAGAAAGATGCTTATCTCCACAGTAATTTTGACATTTTCAACTGCTGAACTCAGCGAATGAGATTCAAAAATCACACTCCAGGTAAACTTGTGTTTACTGAAATTCTGCAAAGTGAAGGCTCGGCTAACAGATACTATTAACAGAAGCAAACTTTCATAGCGTTTCTAAATATAGACCAGAAATGCCGCTTTCATAATAGGCCGGCTTGATACCTGCATCGTATGTCTAGACATGGTACACTAAACTTGTATACCTAGTTATGGTTCTTGTTTTGATTTCTACACTGAAAAAAATGATCAACCAAACTAGTGTTAAATATAATCAAACTTTAGTGACTTCCAAACTGTTTTGTAGCACATATACAAACATTTGGTTATAAATAGCAAAACGTTTGGTTATTTATAGCCGAAAGTTTGTTTATATGCTACAAAACAGTTTGGAAGTCACTAAAGATTATATTTAACACTAGTTTGGTTGATCATTTTTTTCAGTGTACTTACAAAATTCAAAAGCTTTCAGATACTAGGTCAATTGATCTTTTCAACATGTATGTAGGTACTTTATTTTAGTTAATAGAAACTGTAGACTGTCAATTGATCTAAGATGTATCTTATGGCACAAGCGCCGCGCTTTTTTATATAAGTCTATACACAGCCACAAAACAGCCAGGCAAATACTGAAACGGTGAATTCTTGGTGAAACTTTGCTACAGCTAAAAAAATAAAAAGATTACCTGAAAATAAAAACCATTTAATTGAAAGCGATAACGATGCATTCAAAACCGCAAATGCAAGTAAATTCTATTGAAATTCTACTGCCAATTGCGAACAGTTTGTCTCTAGAATGCCGTAGAATTCTCTCGATAGATGCAATTTACTCGCTCATGTTACAGACGAAGGGAATTCGGTTAATTTCTAACTAATGGATGTCGTACGTTCTACTATGGTATCCCGATTTCGATTAGCCAATTCTACAGGGTGTACAATAAAATGGGACAGCTACTTAAAGGGGTGCTTCAGACCATCAAACTGAACAACTTTCTCTATGGGACCAATATCGAAATCGCGAAAAAAAAATCCGCTCTCCCATACAAAACTGCAAACATAACTCGACTGAAATGTATGGGACAGCAATTTTTTTTTTCGCGATTTCGATATTGGTCCCATAGAAAAAGTTGTTCAGTTTGATGGTCTGAAGCACCTCTTTAAGTAGCTGTCCTATTTTAATTTACACCCTGTATAGTAGTTTAGTAGTATTGCGTTTCAAATATCTAAGTCAGATTGGAGATTGGAGACTTTTAATTATATGGACAAAAATGATTTTTTTTACGTATAAAATCAAAACCAGAAAAACATTTGAATCGTAGCAGATCAAGATCATAGTATTTAGTTCATCATACATAAACTCACGACTATATACTTTGCCAGGTTGTCAGAAACCTTGTTAAAACTACCAACAATATCGTCGACGTTCTATATTATTCATATGTCGATGTTGGTCCCATAATGAAATAATTATGTTCAGTTTAATAGTCTGGTTTGCCAACATCATCTGATATTATGTCCCACTGCAGGACTCATATCTTTTCTCAAGTGCGAGCTGAGCCGTACAGGGTGTAACAAAACACCCTAGTAATACTTAAGGGGGTGCTTCAGACCATCAATCTGAACAACTTTAAAAAATCTTACTAAACACGAAAGTTTGTAAGTATGGATGGATGGATGGATGTTTGTTCCGCTTTCACGCAAAAACTGCTGAACGGATTTTGATGAAATTTGGCATACAGATAGACCATGGCCTGGATTAACACATTGGGTACTTTTTATCCGGGTAACGCAGACGAAGTCGCGGGCAACAGCTAGTAAAAAATAAAATAAAAAATCTGCCGTCCATTCTGCATTCGAGCCGAGACGGTACTGCAGTTTTGTATGAAAGAGCGGATTTTTTTTTTCGCGATTTCGATGTTGGCTCCATAGTGAAAGTTGTTCAGTTCAAGGAACGTCTTTCACAGGTAGTTTCCACCACACCGTAGGACTTGGACTGCTGGAAGGGCTGCGTGACAGGTACGGAGACCTGGTGCGGCTGGCCAAGGCTTCCAGGACCCGTCCAGTGCTGTACGTCTTCGATCCTGAGGTGATGAGAGAGGTGAGTGACCTTTATTCTTCACTTGACACTGCAAATGTTATTAGTAGCTGATTTGAATAATCGCTAAACTGGGGATTTATTGGTGATTGCATGTAAAAGCTGCTGCCTAACTTAGTAAACTCCTGTAAAATTATTAAACCGTCAACCACCAAGAAAGTATAACCTCTTCTTCTTCTTTCGTGTCAGTACAGCTATAGCTGTAGTTAGGGTTGCCAGGTCTTAAAACCGAATAGCCGGATATACCAGCCAGTTTATAGGATAAAAAAAATGTATATGCAAAACCAGGCTTTTTTTATCATTTGCCGTAAAACTTTTTAAATTCTAATGAAATTACAATAAAAATTTGATTAAATTTGTCTTATTTAATCATTAATTCCCTACTTACTTATATTGCAATAGCGCAGTTTCCTTCAAAATAGAGTATACTTACTGGTCAAATCTAAAAAGCCTAACAAAAGCCGGACACCGTCTAATTTCGCCGGACACACATCCAAAAAGCCTGACCCTGTCCGGCTTTATCCAGTAGTAGCGCGATATATCGCATGACAATCATTGAGCTAGTCAGCAATGTTCGAAGTATACAGGGTGTAAGGGAAACGCTTCCGAAAAATCAAAGGGCTGAAAGTACCAATCAATGTGAACAACTTTTCCTATGGGACCAACTATGAGATCTCAAAAAAAAATCTGCTCCTATACCTACATTTTGCGCGGTAGGAATGAGATAGCAGAAGTAAAAGTTGTTCATATTGATAGGTACACACGGCGACACATCAGGTTACACACCCTATATACCCATAACTACACTACGTACAAAACACAAAATAGTGCGGTAGAGAGCCTTCATAGACGCGGCTGCCGGCGCGGGCGCAGCGTGCTGTGAGACGAAACAACAACAACATACCGCACCCGCTCGCACGATTCGCAGCGTTCAACTTCTAATAGTTCAAAGTTCAAACAGGGTAACCTGACCTGTCGCCGTGTGTACTTTCACCCCTTTGATTTTCGGAAGCGCTTCCCTTACACCCTGTGTACATATTACTGCAGATAAAGTACATCTCATAATTCTTTTTAATTAAGTATTATAAAATAGGTAATTAAAAATTAGAAAGCCGACGACGTCGTTACGTTGCATGCGATGCTAATATGATAATAAAATCGTGTGGATTTCAGGTCACTGCTACTTTTGGCAACTAACTGTATAAACCACTTTCTAAACTACTGTCACTTTAGATGAATTGTACACCTAGGCTATAAAGTATTATCTAGTCATACCTTGCATTGCGAGACTAACTGCAAAAATCTTAGAGCGCGGTGATTTGCGATCCTCGGGGGTTTAAGAAAAAATGTGGGCTGAGCTAACTTATTTAGGGTGTAAGTAATTGACCAAAAAGGGAAAGATAGCTTACCTAACATCCCAAAACTAATATGAATTAGTTTTCAAAAAATCCATAGGAGTTCCAAGATTTTAGTATTTTTAATTTATTTCGAAATTTCTCAATTTCTCCAATTGATACAATTTTGAATAATTAATTTTTGTAAATGAATTCAGAATAGTTTATCGTTATTTGTAGTATTTTTGTAATACTTGTTTTTTAACCGAATATGTACACACGGCGACAGATCAACCTACCCATAGTTCGACCTTATGTCCATGAACATAGAGTTCAACTATGGGTAGGCTGATCTGTCGCCGTGTGTACTTACCTACTTAATTTTGTTTAGATGACCCAAAATAAAATGAATCTCCTGTCAAGTTATGGGTCCAAAAGTGGTTTGTGATGTCTAAAAACTCTACAAATAGGTACTTACCTTCTTCGACCACGCAAATCGAACAGTAAAGTTGCGCAGGACCACAGAAAGATACTTGTACTTACAAAACATTTTTTCCAAACCACTCAACTCCCTCACAAATCTAAAAAAATATATAATGTAAATAAAGTTGTACTACAGTTTATAGAGGCAGTCAAAGACCTTTCTTCGTATCTCCTACCCATTATAAAAAATTAAATTTATATACATATACATAATACAAAGACACATCCAAGACAAAGAGACAGGTATAAATTAATATAAACAATAATGTATAAATGTCATCAAGTCAATACCATATGTTTTTATTGTTATTTTAATAAGTAATTACTTACTAGAAAAACATGCATAGAGTAAAATGATTGTAAATAAAATGTAGCATTAGTTTATCTCTGACGCATGCGTTGGGTCATGTTTACATTATTAATCTTCGTTTTGTCAATCATGCGATATCCATTATATTATGCAAATATCGCAAGATTTATTAGTTAGGTAAATACTAACTTTAGGCCACGGATTCGCTGCATGATTTCATCGTCACTCGTCAGAAAGACATGAAGGTGATGAAGAAAACTAAAAAAAACATAATAAACTCTAAGATAAACATGAATTACCGTAATCATATTTACTATTTGATATTTATATCAAATCGTTTTACCTATACAGGGTGTTACAAGAGTAAAAGTAAATATTTAAAACTTTTAAGGGGGCTGTTTAGACTTTAAACTTAGACCATCAAACTGAACATCTTTTACTATGAGACCAACATCGAAATCACGAAAAAAAATCAGCAGTCCCATACATTTAGCTTGAGTAGATTTGTAGTTTAGTATGGAACATCAATTTTCGAATAGAGAAAGTAACACAAAATTTAAGGGGTTGGTTTAGACTTTAAACCACCATGTTTATTTGTATTTTTGTAACACCTTGTAGATTGTGGCCACTAAAGTGACCTCAGTACCTCAGATTCCTCGACTTTGGTACCGATCTTTTTTGGCGCCAGCTTTATTTGTTCGCGCTATACAGAGGGTTTATCAATTTATAATCCTGAAAAAGGTCTTTTTACTCACTAATAGAACAATATACTATTACCTATTCTGTGCTAATAGGTACTTAAGGCGGCTACTCCCAGTTTTACGGTAAAATTGGGTTGCTTTGTAACCATTTTATTCATTAACTATGGCACTTTTTAAGCGGAAAAACGAACTGAACAATCTACACGATATGAGAAGTGATGTGGTTTTTCTCGAAATCTATTTTAATGAATAAAACCGAAGAAAAGTGAATCTAAAGTCACCCCTTTTTTGTCCAGTTGTAACCATTTTACTCTTTCATTTTTGATCGGAAGAAAATGAAAATTTACAGTATTCTTCAAAATACAATATAGAATGATGTGGTTTTCTTACTTTTTCGAAATTGATCAAAATTTATATCAAATTTCAAAAATTACTGCTGAATTCATGTCGTATTCATACCGGCACCCCCGCTCTCGTCCATATAGTCAGAGCGGGGCGAGGCCTCTTGCTAAACAGACCTGTACTTCGTCGAGACAAAATTATATTTCGGAATTTTAATTATTTTGTTTGAAATATAGAAAAAGAATATACAGAGCGGTCCGAGGGACTTTCGTTTGCAAAATATGAGGGTTTCACTTCTATTATCTTTTGCTTCGTAAATATAAGAATCTTTGTAGGTACCCATTTTTAATCAATTATTTTGAATTGACTGCCTCCGTGGTCTAATGGTTAAGAGCATTGGCTCTCGATACGGAGGTCGTGGGTTCGATTCCCACGGGGGACACCTAGTGATATGTCACTTTGTGCGTTTTTCCCCAGTTGGTTAGGACATTGCAGGCTGAATCACCTGATTGTCTGAAAAGAAAAATGATTGCGTGCTTCAGATGGCACGTTAAGCCGTTGGTCCCGGCTACTATCTCTGGTGGTAGTAGTCGTTACATAAAAACCACGTCAGAGGCCGTAAGGCGGTTTGACAAAACTCTGACACCAGGGCTCTGTCAACACGATTAAAACAAAACAATTGTTTTACAACACTTTTTATTAAAAAACATAATAGAATAATCTATAGGTATACGCATATGCTCACGACTATATTCCCCGAGGGGGTAGTCACAGATATTCTGAAACTTCAGAACATCCACGTTTCACTAGTAGTACCGAAACTCTGTCCAGTGTGACGGGGAGAGAGCCCGTCGCCACTTGTAATGGACAGTAGGATACATGCCTCGAAATTGAAGCATGCAGGTTTCCTCACGATGTTTTCCTTCACCGAAAAGCCAGTGGTGTTACAAATCGTACATATATTCCGAAAAACTCATTGGTACGAGTTGGCCTGGACGGGGATCGAACCATATCGCCTCCTGCACGACAGGCAAGGTTACTCGCCACTGGACCACCAATCTATAGGACCTATGATATATTATACCCGGATATATTATAGTACCTATAGTATAGGTACTATAATACAGGGTGTACAATAAAATGGGACAGCTACTTAAGTAGCTAGTAGTAGTAGTAGTATTTAGGGGTGCTTCAGACCATCAAACTGAACAACTTTCTCTATGGGACCAATATCGAAATCGCGAAAAAAAATTCTGCTGTCCCATACATTTCAGTCGAGTTATGTTTGCAGTTTTGTATGGGAGAGCGGATTTTTTTTTCGCGATTTCGATATTGGTCCCATAGAGAAAGTTGTTCAGTTTGATGGTCTGAAGCACCCCTTTGAGTAGCTGTCCCATTTTATTGTACACCCTGTATATCCGGGTCACAACATTTATAGTCTAGTAAAAATACGGTTTTAAGATTGCATTAAAGACACTGTAGTAGGTACTTTTATTTTATTATAGACTTTTGTCGAGATTTCGTGGTAAATAAAGGGACTCTGAGAAATACCTTAACACATTCCGGGGCAGTGAATGAGACACAATAGAACTTTTATTGTAATCACGGCTATGGGCGGTCACTGTCCCGGAACGTGTTAAAATTGATATAAATGTCGAAAGTACATTCACATTTCTGAAGATGTTTCTTCCTGCAGACCCGAAACGACCGTTAATTTAAGGTAGATTTTGTACAAATAAACAGTAAATAATTTAGTTTTGAAGTAATAAATTTTTTTTTACAAAATATTAAATACCTAAGTATCTACTCCATTATGAATATGTGTTTTTCAGGTTCTATTATATTAATATTCTAAATTGTAACCCAAAGTGCAATGAATGCGACCTATTTCATACAACAAAGATCAACAATCCATAGATTTATCCGCTTTTTGATACAAAAATTACTAAAGGATGACTGTGATAATTGATGCTTCATTTGCCATGACAATTATAATAGGAATTTATGAAATAAAATTAGTAGGTGGGTCTTATATATAATTTTTTTACAGCAACATAATTTTTCAACGTGCATGGGAACATTGAATTATTTTATAATGTACTACGTTCCGTACTAGAAGTAACACGACAAAGAAACGTCGCGTCGTACGCCGCATACGGGTAGTAGGCCAGTCAATTTACTATATTTCGTATGGAGGAGTGGGAAGTAATTATGCATTTGACTTTTAAACCGTAATCGACAACATTTAGTGACGACAAGATGAATGAAAAAAAAATTAAGATACTTAAATCTCGCTGTGCGATTATACAGGGTGTAAGAAAACACCCTAGTAATACTTGAGGAGCTTTTAGACCATCGAACTGTACAAATTTCACTATGGAGCCGACGTCGAGAAAAAAAATCTGCCGTCCCTTACATTTGAGTCGAGTAAGTACTACAGGGGCCTAATTCACCTATTTTACAAGTTTCTGTTTCAGGTTCGTATTGTAATCGGTTCGTAATGACGTCACTTTTTAAAATGCAATTCTGTTAACACAATCTTATCTTGTTACGATCTCGATCCGATGACTTTTCATACCAGTTAATGACATTTGGTATTCTATTGTAACGTAATGTGATTGTAACGGGGGACCGATCGTACGTAAGAACATTGTAAGCAACTTTGACGTTTATTTTATCCAATATTGTTACGATATTTTGATTTTAGAGCTGTCAAAATAAAAGTACCTCACGAGGTACTTTTTCACAAACGGTTTACGTACGTTAAAAATAATTGGAAAAAAAAATTTTTTTAATGCTTTCCCACCATCTGCATCAATCAGCCACTTAATAAAAACCCCGAAGTGAAGTACCTAATTGAAAGCCATACCTTTAAGTTTTCATCATTCCAGCCTCTTCCAACTCCCACTATTGGGTCACCTATCTAAGACGGGCCTAATAGTGAAGGCTAAAGCCCAACAATCGCGCCCAATTCACATAATATGCCTCAGAATATTTTGTCTGTAAAATAAATAACGCTCACAGGCACACATAGGTACATTGTAATGATCACAAATTAAGCCTTAGGCTTTTTGTTATGGGAACCATATACAACAACGGCACACACATATAATATCCATGACCGAACCGGGATTCGAACCCAGGACCCTGGCTTGGCAGTCCGGCGTGGTACCTGGACCGCGTGGACCTCTACACCAATCGGGTCGTTAAGTATCTTGGTATCCTCGGAGAACATTGCATGATATCTACCTTTTCTTTTATCCTACGTATCTTATTATTTGCATGCCAAGTCATGGTGAAATGGGAGGACTTATTTTATAAGTATACTTTCCACAATGTTAAACCATGTTTCAGTAAATAAAATTGTCTGGTTTCTGATTTATCGAAGAGCGGATTGCTATTAGATACCTTACGTGCGGATGATTTGAATGGGTCCTTTAATTATTGAAAGTCTCCTGTAAAACACAACAGCTGACGCTCCGTAAACCGACGGGCATATTTGTAGATAGTTGTATGGATGTAAATGAGGCAAAAGCAATTCATCAAATTCAAGGTCGCTCAGCGAGCTATGGAGAGAGCTATGCTCAGTGTTTCTCTGAGATCACATCAGAAATGAAGTGATATGTAACAGAGCTTAAGTGGTTGACATAGCACAGAAAATTTGCAAGCTGAAGTGGCAATGGGCTGGTCATATCTGCCGAAGAACTGACAACTTATGGGGTGTCAGATTTCTAGAGTGGAGACCACGAACTGGCAGGCGTAGTGTGGGACGTCCTCCGGCCGCTACACAGACGACCTAAAAAGGTTGAGCGACTGGATGAGGAAGGCTAAGGACAGTCTTATGGCGCGTGTTGGGAGAGGCCTTTTTTCAGCAGTGGCGGATGATGATGATGAAATAAGGTGATAGATGCATGTCGGGGTCGTAGTATTCATCCTGGAATCGAGATCGTTTTGAAACCGGAAGAGGGGGTGCTTCAGACCATCAAAATGAAAAAATTTTACTATGGAACCAAAATCGAAATCGCGAAAAAAAACTTCTGTTCCATAGAAAGTGCTAATAGCTTCTTGATAAAAAGGTATGAAACAGCAGATTTTTTTAAAGATTATAAGTTGGTTTGACTGTGGTAAAAGTTGTACAGTTTGATTGTATAAACACTCTGTTCCGACTTCAATAGGGCCCTAGTTTTATGGTGTATAATGGCGCATCCTAGTCATCCTGTCTACCCCTACCCCAGTAGGAAAGAGGCGTGATGTTATAGATAGATTAATGTTATCATTATCATTAAAGTTGAAAAAAGAGGTTTTAAACGTTTTAAAACAAAAAAGATAAATTCTTACAAATAACATCTTTCCCGCAAGAAGCTTTATGGTTTAAACTGGAAAAAAATAAAAGTGAAGTACGTACGTCCACATGTCAAAAAGTAAAATAATGATTTTTAGGGTTCCGTACCCAAAGGGTGAAAACGGGACCCTATAACTAAGCCTACGTTGTCCGACCGTCCGTCCGTCCGTCCGTCCGTCCGTCCGTCCGTCCGTCCGTCCGTCCGTCCGTCCGTCCGTCTGTCCGTCTGTCCGTCTGTCCGTCTGTCCGTCTGTCCGTCTGTCCGTCTGTCCGTCTGTCCGTCTGTCCGTCCGTCCGTCTGTCCTACCTATTTAGGACTGTAACTTTGGAACCGTAATAGCTAGATAGTTGAAATTTTCTCAGATTATGCGTTATTACGGCGGTGGATTTGTTAACAAATAATTTTTATTGTATTGTATTTATGTATTTATTTATTTACCAGATAAATGAATTGACACGACTTAAATAATACATCACATAAACCAAAAGAGATAAAACTGTTAAAAAGTTAAAAATTAAGGGGGGTTCTCCACAAGAAACTAGTTTTTATCAACGTTTTTTTCTTCACGCTCTATCGTAAAAACGGTAAAATACAGGGTACAAAACACCCTAGTAATACTTAAAAAATTAAAAAAATCTGCCGTCCCATACATTTGAGTCGAGACGGTACTGCAGTTTTGATTTTTTTTTTCACGATTTCGATGTTGGCTCCATAGTGAAAGTTGTTCAGTTTGATGGTCTGAAGCACCCCCTTAAGTATTACTAGGGTGTTTTGTTACACCCTGTATACAAGGGTCAAACTTAGTGTGATTATAGAGCAAACTCTACAGAATAACGACAAATACTAAAAACCGTCCAAGTGTGAGTCGGTCTCGCGCTAAAGGTCACGGACAAAAAAAAGATTTTTACTAAGTTAATAATGTTGTGTTCTGTGGTGGTGTGGTACGGAACCGTCGGTGCGCGAGTGGCCCGACTCGCACTTGACCGGTTTTATTATGTAAACCTCAGATAAACAAAGAATAAAAATTTTCTTTGAAGAATAATTTCTAAATAAGCTCAACTATTTATGATTTTGATAAGAAAAGGCAAGGCAAGGCATTTGAACCAATTTACAGACAAGTTTACTATTCGATTCTCTGTTACCGAACATACAGTAAAATAAAAATCAAATATAATAAGAAATGAATTTTATTCAATAAATACAGAATAAAATAGTCAAAGATGTCAAAGGAGCAAGAACATTCAACAGAGATTCCTAAATATGATATTAACGCGAAGATTTAGTCATGATTAGTTTGATAATTGATCTTATTATCAAGAAGTGGTTTGTGTCTTTATCAGGAGTTCCATCGTATCTCGCAACTATCTTGGTGTACCATTCTTCATCCTCAAATCATTTGGATTGGGTTGCAAATCTTCAAGTGCATTCAATACCGCCGCCCTTAGTGTCGATTTTGAAAAATGCTGTAATTAAAAAATACTAAATAAAACATAAATGAAAGAAGTTGGATTGTTTTATTTAATCAATCCCATGTCCAAGATACTTATATTTTATTACAATTGTAAACACTGTCACTGTTTTCAAATTTTTTTCATAAGTATACTGTATACTTTACTTATTATACAAAAATATGGGTAGGTAGGTACTGTTTAATGAGCTGTAGGTTAAGAGGTGATTCACAGTGTAAAAAGATCACCGAAGTTTAAATTAAATAACGCTCACAGGCACATACATTGTAATGATCCCAAGAAAGCACTATTAATAGGCTGTTTATTATGGAAACCATACAACAACGGCACAAACATGTAAACATCCATGACCGAACCGGGATTCGAACCCAGGACCCTGGTTTGGCAGTCCGGCGTGGTAACCATTACACCAACCGGGTCGTCGAAGTTGGTTAGGTAGGTCTTTGGATGGGTGACCGTTTTAGTGTTATTTAATTTTTGAAGCCTCCGTAGTAAGTAGCTAAAGGCCCACCACACTTTCCCACCGCTGTAACTCCTGTAAACCAGGATCAACAGCGGTGACCATTCACAACACTAGACAATGAAGTCCAGCGAGCCCGGGGGATGACTCTATCTGTCTTGGAACCCGCAATGAATTAATTACAGAAGATAGGAAGAGTAGGAAAAAGAATTATATCCGTAGTCTAGCTAGAAGGTTATTTATTATACTAAGCACACAACTCCCCATGTTCCGAATAGTTGCAAATAGACGACAGTAGGTATCTATTGAAGATATCATGGACGGACAGAATTAGCAACGTGTTGATCCTGCAGAGGATGAATAAGAGAGTAGAAATCCTAAAAACTATAAGAACTCAGAAATTACAGTACCTCGGTCACATTAGACGTGATAAATGCCACCTTCTCCAGCTTATTCTGCAGGGGAAAAATTTTGGGAAGACGAATGCCTGGTAGAAGAAGGACGTCCACATTACACATAACGAAAATTACCTATATGAAATAATTTTATCAACATTTTATCTCACGCTTTGGTTTTGACTTTTGACACAAATTTGACACAGAAGGCATGTCAAATAAAATAGCAGGGATAAGGAACATTTCAACTTCGAGATAATATTTTGGAAACATGGGAAGTAAGAATTTTGTTATTTTGTAAAATTTTAACAGTTATTGTAGAGTGTTGTGTGTGCATTTTAAGTAGGACCTAACTTTTTATATTCATAAAATTTTATATAAATTAAATAGCTTTCCAAAAATTCAAAATCTGACTAGAATATCGTAAGGAATAAAATAACATGAGTAACATTACATTACTAACTCAATAAAAATGAAAAATGTTTATATTATTTGGATTTGATTGAGGTAATCAGATTATTTTAATTAAAAGTTTGTTATACAGGGTGTAACAAAACACCCTAGTAATACTTAAGGGGGTGCTTCAGACCATCAAACTGAACAACTCTCAGTATGGAGCCAACTTCGAAATCGCGAAAAAAAACCAGCTCCATACAAAACTGCTGTATCGACTCGACTAAAATGTATGGGACAGCTGCATTTTTTTCGTGATTTCGAAGTTGGCTACATATTGAATGTTGTTCAGTTTGATGGTCCAACGTCCAAAGCACCCCCTTAAGTATTACTAGGGTGTTCTGTAAAGTTATATTTTATTGTTATTAATTTCATTTTCGTATGAAAGATATAAATATTTAAGATTAAAAATTTGTAACAATTTACGTACCTACCTAATGTAATTTTTTTTATTAATCGAGTAGTAACTCTCCCCACCATTTCATGTTATCTGCTGCTTGCTTCTACGATTCTTTTAGGGTTCCCGTACCCAACAGATGATGCCAACAAATCTGTTCTAAAGGAAATCGCCCACGTGACGAACATTCCACGTTTCAAATCGTTAAACAACTCACGAATGAGTATGATATCTTCAATTATACACAAAATAGGAGCAATATCATACTTCTAAAGGAAATAGAAATTATCCTACTTTATCGTCGCATTTCTTATAAAATTCAAATTCTAGTTTGTAGTTTTGAGGTTATGTAAGATTAAGATTAGGATAGAAGTTAGGCCCTAAACACAAGGGGCGTTTGACGGCGCAGACGAGACGACGCGCTTTTTTCACGACCACGCGTTTACGGCTACCTAGAGATTCAAAAAGCTGTTTATTGCATTTGTATTGATACAAAAGCGATACATATTCAATCGTGTGGGTTGTTAGTATGTAAGAGCGTTCACGGTACGGCGACAATTAAAGGCTTGGGCCTTCGCCGTAATATCACTGGTTTGGAACCAGAGGTATTACGCGATACCGCGTTTTGAAGCTGTTGATGAGTCTAATCAAAACACGGAGTTAAATAGCAATAAAAACGCGCCACCACAAAATGCGCGCTGATACGTCAATACACGTGTCTGTATTGACTTCAGCGCGTTGCGCAACTCGCTTCCATTATGCCATTTTGAATCTCATATGTAGCGCGACCAGCGTATTAACACGCGTCGACTGTGCGTAGAAAATACGCCATGTGTATAGGCCTATGGAGGTGCTACTGGGAATGTTCCTCCATTGAAAAGGGAAGTACTTCCGCCAGGCTAGTTGTGCTGCCTGGGGACCGGCCGTGGTCCAATAGTTCTTAGTTGGACCTTGTATATATATCGAATCTCTGTGATTTTTTCTCTTGCGCGATTTATGTCTCGCATTCGATTGTGAACCTTATGTGTAGTAGGATACGAGTTACGTATTTACGATGAATATTGTCTTTGTATGGAGCATATTTCCGAGAGCGACGGTATCGCCATCTTTTGGCATCTTTGCTATAACTTGTGGGTAGTAGTTGCCCACAGGCCCTTAGCGTTCTTACAGACGAGCGACGCTTTACGGTCGCCGTGTGTCGCAAAGAGACGCGCAAAGGAGACGCGCACATAGACTTTACGGTCGCAGTGGGTCGCGCGACTGTCGTGCGACTGTCGCGCGACCCTATACGACCGCAAAGTGTCGCTCGTCTGTAAGAGCCCTTAGATTGTATAGAGGGTACGAGCTACCATGTTTTGGTGAGACAAAAATTTTGATAATAAATAGTTGAAAAAGTAAGATAATAAAAATAGTTCACTGAGTAATGACAACAAAAACGCCTCATTAAAAAGAACATTTTACTTTTTATTATTTTCATAGTGCGTTCCACCTCACTGTTTTATATTTGGTTTAAACAGAACAATTTCCGGAAAACATACTATACTAGCACAGTAACCAATCGAACAAATTGTAGATACGTGCTATAATTTAAACACAACAAAAACATGTTTTTCTATCTCTTATTTTTAAACTTCTAAAAGAAATTTAACAATACTAAAAAATGTTTCCACCCCTGCTTCGGTATTGTTTCGTGATCGGATGGGGATCGTATGATGTTTGTATGTAAAACAACGCTAAACACAAAGCTCATCCGTTTCCCTTACGATCACGTTAGAAAAAAAAGAACGTCTTTTTTTAACCCGAAAACTGTCAAAATAATGTCAAAATTAACGGAACGGCTTCGTATCGTAACAAAAATTTGTTAACAGAATTAGGCCCCAGTTTTGTATGAGACATGATATTTTAACTGAAGCCGTGGTGGTCCAGTGGCGAGTAACCTTGCCTGCCATGCAGGAGGCGATGGTTCGATCCCCGTCCAGGTCGACTCGTACCAATGAGTTTTTCGGAATTTATGTACGATTTCTAATACTACTGGCTTTTCGGTGAAGGAAACCATCGTGAGGAAACCTGCATGCTTCCATTTCGAGGCATGTATTGTACCTACTGTCCATTAAAAGTGGCGACGGGCTCACTTCCCGTCACACTGGATAGAGTTTCGGTACTACTAGTGAAACGTGGATGTCCTGTAGTTTCAGAATATCTCTTACTACCCCCTCGGGGAATAAAGTCGTGAGCATATGCATGCATGATATTTTATCTCGAGACAGAAGCATTATAAGTATCGATTTATTTTTTATGCGAGTTTTTTTCCACCTATCCAACGACACCTCACTCGATATTAAAAAAAACTTTTTTTCCATCCCCTCTTTCGTTGTATGGGAGGGGCCAACAAAAATTTTCTGTTTTTGGGTTACTTACTGTTATCTATCTTCATTCCAAATTTCGATTAAATAGGTGCAAGTGAGTCATTGAGGCGGGGCATACGACGGCCCGGTAGCTCAGTCGGTAGTGAACCTGCCTGCTGTGCCGAGGGTTGCGGGTTCGAATCCCGTAAGGGGCAAATATTTGTATGATGAATATGAATATTTGTTCCCGAGTCTTGGATGTTTGTATCTATGTATGTATTCTATATCGTTGTCTAGTCATCATAATACAAGTCCAGGCTAGGTTCTGGTACTTTAAATGTGACTAGATAATTTGTGTGATAATGTCCAAGATATAAAAAAAAAAAAAAAAAAAAAAATACAGACAGACAGATAGAATGCACGAAAGTATAAGGGTTCCTTGTTTGACTGCGGAACCTTAAAAACATGCCGTAGTGGGTTTTACGTTGAAAAATAATATTTATATTTCTCAATGTTTTCGATGTAACTGGTCAAAAATATTTACTCCCTGTATGAAGCCTATATGTAACTTAGTTTTAAAAAATGTGCAAAACAGTGTTTTCCAAAAGCATTTTTAGATCACAAAAAAATCTAATTTGGCGCTGTTGCCGACGTAATTTTATTTTTTATTATACCGCGATACTCTGCTGCAAATTTTAAGGTGCTCTTAGTTCTTTCTGATCCAAAAATTACCTGCTGGTTGACAGTTACTACAGGAGGACTGGGTTAGTTGCTATGAAAATTTGGAATTTGTGAAATGAAATCAATATTTTTTTAGCAATTTTTTTAAAGATTTTGCATACTAGTACGTAGTACTTCCTATCTCTTTGACACTAGTACCTACTGTAGCCCGGGGACTTTTAAATTACCAAAAGATTATACCGATTGCCGTTTTGCTATTGTTGTAAGGAACGACATTACTAATATAAAAACCCAAGTCTAAAAGATCACAAGCACAACCGAACGAAAAAAAATATATAAGTTCTAGTTAACTTCGTATAGTACTTGTAGCCCCGGGACTTTTTAACAAAAAGGTTACCGATTTAAAATTATTGTTAAGTGGCAATGGCACATATATTTGGTCCAAATTATTGCGAAGAACAGTGTGCACGACAGAACATAACTTCGGTCATTTGTACATAGTTTTTATCAAATTGCTTTACTTTGCATTGTTTTGTATTGTTTCGCTTTGAATAAAGCCATAATTTCTTATTAGGATTAGGGCTTAGTACATAAGTTATGTAAATAGTTAGAATAGGGCTTGTATTTCATTGTTTAAGTGATTTCCCTTGAGATTCCTACCCCAGTTAGATAGGTACACATTTCCCTAGTTAAATTAGCACATAGTTTCATCAGATTTTAAAGTAAATAACACGATTAGCTTACATAATTCCAGTTAGAATTAACCCTGATTAGACTTAGTATCTCATTACAAGGGGAGGAACTTAAGAGAAATCAACGTTAGAAAGAGACAGTGCAACTGTCCCTGTCGGCGCATACAGGCGAGCGAGGGGGGCCCCGACTCCCGCGAATCCGCGGTATGCGGAAGCGGGGGACGGGGTCATATAAATATTGAAATCTTTCGCGCGCGCTCCTCACTCTGTTTTGCGCCGGCAGACGATGAGAAAGATATGTTTGGATGTTAGAAAATAAGTAAGTAAGTAATGAACATTGTTTCTTTGCTGTAAAATGTAAGATTGAGATAGAAATAAAGAGATTTTAGTCAAGGGGAAGAGTGCGGGGTGAAGGGGAGTGGTCGCTCAAAAATCGTATAAAAGAAGCGCCGATTCGGCGCAGATTCAGTCCGGATCCAGCACTCGAGAAGAAAACATCTTGAAGAAAGAAAACTCTCTGCGACCACTAGCCCTCTCTGCCCCACCCTCCAGCCTGGCTCACATTTGGAAAACCGCATCGGCATTTTCACTGAAGAAACGAAACCCCTACTTACAGTCCACGCTCCACATTTGGTCCTTCAGGAGCCGAATCAAGAAGAACCTGCGAAGATATTGAAGAGATATTGAAGAAATTTGAAGAGATTTTGAAGAGATTTTTGAAGAATTGAAGATGCCGATTACCACACGCAGCCAGTCTGGTAGAGAGGGCGACGGGTCGCAGACCACGTCGAGGAACGCGTCGAACCCAACTACGAGCGCCGAGTCAAGCGCCACCGGGTCCGGAACCACCACGACGGCAACGAACACGACGTCGTCGGGCACCGCCGCTACGTCGTCGGGCACCGCTGCGACGTCGCAAGAGACCATGAAGCCGCCGTCGAAAGCAGCGTCGAGAGCGCCGTCACGTCGCTCTGCCGCCTCCCGCAGGAGGCTCTTCGCGGAGCTGGAGGCTAAGGAGCGCGTGGCGGAGCTAGAACAAGAGCAACTACGCGTCGCTACTGAAATCGCGAAGCTTCGTCTAGCGAAGATCCATGCAGAAGCTGAATCGTCGGACGAAGAAGAAGAAGAGAACCAAGAAAAAGAAGAATCCTCCGTTAGAGTCGAAGAATGGTTGAAGAAACAAGAAGAAGAAAGAAGAGCGACGTCACCCCCGCCCCGCACGCAGCGGGAAGCGCCACGGAAGGATGGACGAGGACAGGGCGATCACCGCGGTGATCACCAGGGCAACGAAGAGCCCCGGCCTGCGCGTCAAGACATCTCTGAACTGGCGGCGGCCATCACCCAGGCCATGAGATCTGTTACGAGGGAGGCGCCGAAGTACATTCAAGAATTACCCATCTTCAACGGACAATCGAACGCGTGGCTGCCATTCAAAGCGGCGTACGAAGACACGGCAAGAGGATTCTCCGACACCGAGAACATAGCAAGACTAAGAAAAAGTCTCCGAGGCATCGCGCTAGAAGCGGTCCAGAGCCTGCTCCTATCCAACCCGGAGCCGAGCGTCATCATCGCCACGCTCGAGAGAAGATTCGGTCGCCCTGAAGCTATCGTCATGGGCGAAATGGAGAAGATCAGAACACTTCAGAAGATAGGAGACAACCCACGCGATCTCATCGTGTTCGCTAACAAGATAGCGAACATCGTCGCGACCGTAGAAGCACTGAAGAAAATCCATTACCTGTACAATCCCGAAATGGCGCGAAACGTGATTGAAAAATTGTCTCCGATCATTAGAAGCAAATGGTTCGACTTCGCCGCCCGAAACAAAGAAGACGTTCCTGAGCTGAAGCGACTGGCCACCTTCCTGAACGAAGAAGCAGACAAATGCGGCGCCTACGCTTCACTTGAGACCGTCACAGAAGAAAAATCGAAGAAAAGACAAGAAAGAACATTCAACGTGAACACGCTACGCTGCCCAGCCTGCAACGGACCACACAACCTACCTGACTGCAAGAAATTCGTAGCTGCCAGCACGGACGAGCGGTGGGAGATAGTGAAGAAAAGTCGTGTTTGTTTCCGCTGCCTGCGCAACAACCACCGCCACGCCGACTGCAGAGCCAAGGTATGTGGTCATCAGGGTTGCACCATATCGCATCACAAGCTTCTTCATCAATCGAGACCGAAGATCGAAGAACCACGTAGCGAAGAACCACCGCGTCGCACACAAGAGCCGCCGCATCGCGAAAAAGTCGGCTCTACGTACGAAGACACGAATAACACGGCGAGCAACGGCACCGCACGGCGCGCTTATTTGAAAATCGTTCCTGTAGTTCTCACCGCAGCCAACGGGAAGGAAGTAGAAACGTTCGCGCTACTCGACGAGGGCTCTACAATCACCATCATCGACGAGGAAATCGCACAAGAACTCGACGTCGACGGGCCCACCGATCCAATGCGCGTCCGTGGTGTGAGCGGGACAGAGCTACAGTTCCAGAAAAGCAAGCGCGTCGACCTGAAAATCCGCGGGAAATACGCAGACGAAACTTGCGATCTACGCGGGGCGCGCACCGTGCGAGGGCTCGACTTCGCTACACAGAGGGTCGGCAGAAGAGACATCGAAGATTGCCCGCACTTGAATCAGATTCAAACCGAGCTCGTATACGAAGAGGCGCATCCGAAGCTACTCATCGGGCAAGACAACTGGGATTTAATTATCTCGGGCGCGGTGCGAGCGGGACGGAAAGATAAACCCGTCGCATCGTACACAAAGCTGGGATGGGTTCTTCACGGCTGCCGCTCGTCTATGGCGTATCCAGTCACCTTCTGCGGTCACATCAGCCTCGAGGAAGACAGCGAAGTCAGCATGGAGAAGATGATGAAGAATTATTTCGAGTTAGAATCCATCGGGATAGAAAAACGAATACAGAAGAGCGATCCAGAGCAGCGCGCATTGAAAATATTGAACGATACGAGTCGCCGCCTGCCCGACGGACGCTTCGAAACAAGACTTCTATGGAAAGAAGACGACGTGAAGATTCCAAACAACTACGAAAACTCACTCAAACGGCTGCACAATCTAGAGAAGAAACTAGACCGAGATGAAGACCTGAAGATGAAATATGAAGAAAGAATGCAAAACCTCTTCACTTCGGGCTACGCCGAGGAAGCAACTTCACCGCCGGTACCAAATAAAACATGGTACCTACCCCACTTCGCGGTCATCAACCCCGCGAAGCCGAAGATAAGGGTCGTGCACGACGCCGCTGCGAAGACCGCCGGACGCAGTCTGAACGACATGCTGCTCTCCGGGCCAGACCTGCTGCAGTCGCTGCCGGGAGTCGTAATGCGCTTCCGTCAACATCAACACGCCGTGTCAGCTGATATAAAAGAGATGTTTATGCAGATAAGGATTCAAAATGAAGACAGAGACGCACTACGGTTCCTATGGCGAGGCGACGAGAGAGGCAACGGACGACCGCGAGAGTACCGCATGACATCGGTGATCTTCGGAGCAACGTCGTCACCGTGCACCGCGCTGTATGTGAAAAACAGAAACGCTTCAGACTTCAAAGAGATGTACCCCGCAGCCGCGCGAGCCATCGAGAAAAATCACTACATGGACGACTACATAACAAGTTTTCCAACCGAAAATGAAGCGAAAGAAGTATCGAAAACAGTCGACTACATACATCGGCAAGCCGGCTTCGAGCTACGCGGATGGGTGTCCAATACAACTTCGGTAGTACAGCAGTTCGCCGCCGACCCGGGCGGCGCCACCGTCGCCATCGGCGGGAGCGAGACAGAAAAGACACTCGGTCTCTTGTGGGACGTCAAGACAGATTGCATCGGTTTCAAGCTAAACACACTCAAGACGCCTAGAGAAGTTCTCAGCGCCGAGCGACCGCCGACAAAGAGAGAGGCATTAAGTATAATAATGTCTCTGTTCGACCCGTTGGGACTCGTCTCGCCTGTCACAACCCCGGCGAAACGAATAATGCAAGAAACGTGGCGCTACGGGACAAGCTGGGACGAACCGCTACCGGTCGAGCTACAGAACAAATGGTACGAGTGGCTACGAGTGCTACGAAACATAGAAGAGCTACGAATCCCGCGCTGCTACGACATCGAGCCGGCGAGTGCGCGCGACCTACACACGTTCGTAGACGCGAGCGAAGAAGCCTACGCCGCCGCCGTGTACTGGCGGATCGAACGAGCCGACGGGAGCGTGCAGGTGGCCCTGGCTGCGGCGAAGAGTCGAGTCACACCACTGAAACCCATCTCCATCCCTCGGCTGGAGCTGCAGGCCGCACTGCTGGGCGTCCGCCTAGCCGAAACCACCGCACGCGAGCACGAATTCGACGCGAGAAGAAAGTACTATTGGAGCGACTCGCGGACGGCGCTAGCATGGATCCGGTCAGAGCCGCGCGCGTACAAAACGTTCGTAGCGCACCGCCTGGCTGAGATAGAAGATCTCACGAAGAAAAACGAGTGGAGATGGCTGCCTACGGCTGACAACGTAGCCGACGACGCTACGCGCGCTACGCCGGCCGGTTTCAACGCTACGCACCGATGGTACAACGGGCCGAGCTTCCTGCGCAAACCCGAACGAGATTGGCCACAAGAAACGAAGATAGAATCACCGAAGACAGGAGAAGAGAGGGAGACATGTCACGTCACCCATCAGCAACCTGACCACGCTCACCTCCCTCGAGTCGAGCGCTTCTCGTCGTTCACACGCTTGCTACGAGCTATGGCACGCGTGCTACAGTTCGTAGACCTATGTAGGCGTAAGAAAAATGAAACAGTGTTGGCTACGAAGCGAAAACGAACGCGAGAAAACAAGAAAAACGACTCCGATTGGAAAACTGATAAGAAGACTGATAAGAAAGCACGCAAGAACGAGACGACGCACGCGAAGAAAAGAGATAGCAACATCATCGGAATCGAGGCGCACTATCTCATTCGCGCCGAAAAACTGTGGTGGAAAGCGGTACAAGAAGATTGTTTTTTCGAAGATTTACGTCGAGTGAAGAGTGGCGCGGCGCCTCAACCTGGAGACAGGCTATCGGCGCTATCAGTAGTGGTCGGCGAAGATGGAGTTCTGCGCCTCAGGGGAAGAATCCACGCTTCGCCTGACATCGACGAAGAGACGGCCAGCCCGACTGTACTCGACGGGAAACATCTTTTTACGCGACTGTATATACATCACGTACACGAGCGGCTACACCACGGCGGCATCGAGACGGTAGTGAACGAGCTACGACAGAGAATGTGGATACTGAATATACGACCGACGGTGCGTGACGTCATCAAGCACTGTCAGCGCTGTAAATTGAGAAGAGCGAAGCCTACGTCCCCGGCGACCGGCGACCTGCCCCCGGCGCGTGTGTCTCACCACGCGCGGGCCTTCAGTTTTACAGGCCTGGATTATTTCGGGCCAGTGGAAGTCACCGTCGGACGGCACCACGAGAAGAGATGGGTCGCGCTCTTCACCTGCATGACATCACGAGCCGTACACCTGGAGGTCGCCGCCTCGCTGAGCGCCGACTCGGCGATCTGCGCCCTACGACGGTTCGTGGCACGAAGAGGAGTGCCTAAGGAGCTGTGGAGTGACAACGCGACGTGCTTCAAAGCTGCAGAGAAGGAGCTCGCCGAGGCCGCGCTGGCGGCGATTGGCGAGGAGGCGACGGCGCGACGCATCGCCTGGCGCTACGTCCCCCCGGCCTCCCCCTTCATGGCCGGCGCGTGGGAGCGCATGGTACGCACCGTGAAGGAGGCACTGCGCGTCACACTCCACGAGCAGTACCCTAGCGACGAGACACTGCTCACCCTGATCGCCGAGGCAGAGAACACCGTCAACTCCCGCCCACTCACCCACGTGGCGGTGAGTCCAGATGAACCGGAGGCGCTCACACCCAACCACATCCTGTTGGGACCCAACTCGCACGTCCCACCACCTGGCGAGTTCACCGCAGACGACCTCACCGCGCGCAAGCACTGGCGGCGCGCACAACGCCTGGCAGACGTCTTCTGGAGCCGCTGGGTCAAGGAGTACCAGCCGCTACTCCAACACCGGCGGGAGCCTCGCACGACCGGCGCGCCACCCGCTGTCGGCGACCTGGTGCTCATCTGCGACCCCAACCTGCCACGCAACACATGGCCGAGAGGACGCATCATCGCAGTCTACCCAGGGCGAGACGGCGAGGTGAGGATCGTGGACGTCGAGACCAGCAACGGGCACGTCCTCCGAAGACCGACCAAGAGGATCGTCGTGCTACCTGTTGGATCGCAGAGCTGCGACGGCGGGAGAAATGTGCACGACAGAACATAACTTCGGTCATTTGTACATAGTTTTTATCAAATTGCTTTACTTTGCATTGTTTTGTATTGTTTCGCTTTGAATAAAGCCATAATTTCTTATTAGGATTAGGGCTTAGTACATAAGTTATGTAAATAGTTAGAATAGGGCTTGTATTTCATTGTTTAAGTGATTTCCCTTGAGATTCCTACCCCAGTTAGATAGGTACACATTTCCCTAGTTAAATTAGCACATAGTTTCATCAGATTTTAAAGTAAATAACACGATTAGCTTACATAATTCCAGTTAGAATTAACCCTGATTAGACTTAGTATCTCATTACAAGGGGAGGAACTTAAGAGAAATCAACGTTAGAAAGAGACAGTGCAACTGTCCCTGTCGGCGCATACAGGCGAGCGAGGGGGGCCCCGACTCCCGCGAATCCGCGGTATGCGGAAGCGGGGGACGGGGTCATATAAATATTGAAATCTTTCGCGCGCGCTCCTCACTCTGTTTTGCGCCGGCAGACGATGAGAAAGATATGTTTGGATGTTAGAAAATAAGTAAGTAAGTAATGAACATTGTTTCTTTGCTGTAAAATGTAAGATTGAGATAGAAATAAAGAGATTTTAGTCAAGGGGAAGAGTGCGGGGTGAAGGGGAGTGGTCGCTCAAAAATCGTATAAAAGAAGCGCCGATTCGGCGCAGATTCAGTCCGGATCCAGCACTCGAGAAGAAAACATCTTGAAGAAAGAAAACTCTCTGCGACCACTAGCCCTCTCTGCCCCACCCTCCAGCCTGGCTCACATTTGGAAAACCGCATCGGCATTTTCACTGAAGAAACGAAACCCCTACTTACAGTCCACGCTCCACAAACAGTTACCCAAATTGTAATTAGTCTCAAAGTTACAAGACAATTTCCAAACCCTATCAAAAGTGCCCATACCTCCCAATGGTCGGGTGGCTTGGGCACCTGTGAGGGAGGTTTGGGAATTGTATGAAATGCGCCACATTTTGCATAATTGCTTCAATATTTTGTAATATAACTATCAAAACTTGAATAAGAAATCAATTTCTTACAATAGACTTTAAAAAAATACGAAAATATAAAGATTACTCCATAGTCAAAATCTTACTTCAAAAAACTTGTCTAAGATTTGGTATGGACTCAGATGGACTTATTAAATGAATATTTTGAGCTGCCACGTTAAGTCCATGTAGTTGGGTTCGTTTTAATTACAACCAATAGAATGCTTGATATGTTTTCGATATCTGGGTATATAAATGTATTTGTGTACCCTACTTATACGCATAAATTTGATAGTTGCCATGGAGTGAATAACTTCTTCAGTTGGCCCAATATAGTGATAGATAGTTTAACATAACTCCACAAAAGTATTATACCAAAAGACACTAACGGTCAAAAATCAGTGCCCAATGCTCCCTTTATACTAATTTTCCAAATAAACTTGAATATATATTTTTTGAACAAATTTTTAAACTCTAGTTACTGGTTAATACAATCATTGATAAACATATAATTAGACGTATACAAAGAAACATACACTTTCTCGCAGATTGCTTTGCTATTTTATTCAAAATCACGACAAAATACTTAATTTGGCACTCAAAAAACCATCAATCGCATATAACTTTGACAACTGAACGAAATCACTGATGATATTTGGTTGAGCAGTGGGGCCATTAATTAACTAAACTAAATTGCCATAGAAACCAAAATTAAAAATCGACTATAAATCTCGAGTTATGAGGTGGTGCCCAAACCTCCCGACTGCCCAATGGTCCCCTACCTCCCAAACTAAATCTTCCTTAAATTAACGGTCTCTTTTCGGGTCTGCACGAAGAAACATTTTCAGAAATGTGCATGTCCTTTGGAGATTTATATAAATTTTAAGGTATTTCTCGGAGTCCCTTTATTTACCACGAAATTTTTACAAAAGTCTATAATAAAATAAAAGTACCTACTACAGTGTCTTTAATGCAATCTTAAAACTGTATTTTTACTAGACTATAAATGTTGTGACCCGGGATTTTGAATGCTTTTATGAATAAGTTAATTTCAAAATTAATGTTCAGTGTGGTGCAATACTTAAAATGATTAAAGTATAATGCATGCATATGCTCACGACTATATTCCCTGAGGGAGTAGTCAGAGGTATAAAACTAAAGGTAAGTGTTAAAGTAGGATGTAATAATAAACACAACTTTCAAGTTTAAAACTCAGAAAGAATAATTATTGATGTACACACGGCGACACATCAAGCTACCCAAAACCAAAATAAGCTGGCCGCGCGTAGGCATAGTAATGTATAACGTCGCGCAGCCAGCTTATTTTGGTTTTGGGCAGCTTGATGTGTCGCCGTGCGTACAAACGTGTTAATGAATTAACGCAAAACTAGAAAGTAGTTTATTTAGAATCGAGAGCAGAATCGAATTATCATGGTTTCAGCATAGGTAATTTTTTTCAAAATATTAAATAATTTGTTAGCAAAAATTAAAAATTTCTGAACCGGATGTCAACCCACCGCACGGGCACACTCACCCTACTTACTACCAAAACAAGATTATAAAAATGTATCCATGAGTACTAACGCGCTAACGCGCTAACGCGCTTTCTTTCAGTGCTGAAAAGATAACAAATCATTTTTGCCTCAAAACTTAAAATGCGAATAACTTTAAATGTTAACTATCAAAATAATGAAATTATGGTTTCAATCTAATTATTTTGTTATAAATCAATTGGGGTGTATGAGGTTTTGCGCTAATTTATTAACACGTTGTATAAGTTTATGGTAAATTTCTAGCCGAGCACTGCTAATGTTGGCCACTCGACGCCCACGGAGTAATAGATAATTCTTTCTGTGAGCACGGCGGGCGCGTGGCGTGTCTAAGGGGCCAGCGCATGTCCACGTCTATGGTGTATCTACGTATCGTGAGCGCGATGCGGGTGGTGCGGGGAGAGAGAATAAGCTCCGCCCATTCGCGCAAGGTCACTGGCGCATGTTGGAGCCTTAAGATAGGCTAAAACTCTTTAGGGTCGGTTTCTAAGCGAGAACTATTGTCAATTGATTAGTATATCTAATTATCACAATCTGCCAAGATGATAAATCAACCAGATATTGAAATGCGTTATATATGACATTTTATAGCGGATAAAGTAACTTATCACTTCCTTTATTGCTTGTTATGCAATAAGCTATCTAACACAGTTGCGATATTCGATAAGATTTATCCCCTATGAGACGATAAAGTTATTGAACCTACTTACCTAGCTCAAGGAGGTTTCCATTCTACACAAGTTTGATACGTGGAGGTCATAGACTTATTATATGTGGAGGTACGCTTTAAGGAGCAAATTGGTAGCCGACCGCATGAGGCGTGCGGTCGCGACGTGTCGCGGCGACACGTCGCTGCGGTCGTGAATTGGAAGCCGACCGCACGCCGCAACTGCACGCCGCAGCTACAGACAGTATTGCCAACTTAGGGTATTTTTTGGGGTAATAATTTTCAGTAGGGTTTTAAGATTTAGGATGATGCTTTATATCTACTATGCCGTAACTTGAGCTCTAATAAAGGGTGAATAGAAAAGATTTTCGTAAAAACGAATAAGTAGAAAAAATTTCCGTAAAAAGTAAAAACATGTTTTTTTTATTTGTTTCTCAAAATTATCATCTCGTATTTATTATATCTAGTAATATTTAAACACTGTTTTACCAAATACCAAACGCCAGTATGATTTATTGTTGGAATTTAACGGAAAATGTGGTTGAAAATAGAAATTTCATTAAATTAAAGAAATATCGTGGAATTTGTATGAATTATCGTGTTATACCAGACTTTTATGTTCTATCGCATGCCACTCAAAAATATCGTGAATCTAAGATAATTATCGCATGCTGGCAGCACTCGGCGACACTACTGGTCTGCGGTCGAGCGTCAGTGAAGCTCGACCGCACCGCAGTGAAGTCGAGCAGCGTGTCGCCGGCTGCGCAGGGTATTTCATAGAATTACATACAAACCAGTAGTGTCGTCGCGACATGCGGTTGCGGCGTGCGGCGTGCGGCGTGCGGTCGCCTGTCAACCGCCACCTTTAGGCTCAAATCCCACTGGCGCGGCACAGAGTCGAAGCGTCGCGACGCGCCGTGAAGCGTCACTTTTTCAACCGTTCTAAATTCATCTCTATTTCTCTATTAATACGGTACGAATTTGTGTTGCGAAAATTTGAAAACGCTCAGCGACGCGCGTCTGCGCGCGTATACGCGCGTCTTCGCCTGCAAGGGTCGCTCGGGTTGAAAAATACGAAGTTGAAATTTTGAACGATTTTTTCTCAACATTTTATTTCTGAACGAATGTAAGGTTATGATTGAAGAGCCATTCATGGTCACTTTTTTACTCATAAACTTTACATATAAACTAGTAATATATAAATCTATGCATATAAATAAGAAAGGAATAGAGAATAAAAACCATATTTTTTTATAGTAAGGATTTTGGTTTAAAACGTTTAAAAAAATAACTGCGGTTTTCAGTGAAAACAATATCGAACCAAATTTCGCGAAAATTTCAGACAACAACATAACCCGAATGTTTTCAAAGCTTGAACAGTACCTACTAGGTCCAAATAACCAAGAAACAACGCAAAGCAGGAGGACTTCCTAGTCCATAGTATTGTAGAATCAAAGACTGGTATACTTTTGGAAGCTATATTTTAGTATTTTACTTTCACTGCACTTTTATAATTTTACTAAACTATTTTAATTTTAAATACTTATATCACAATTACTTCACAAATACAAGTTGTCACTTCGAGTGCCGGCTGAGAACTGGCTGTTCGATTCGATCCCTTTTTCCCCACTTCGATCGTCCTCCCCACCCTTTCAGAGTCACTGTGCCCACCAAACGCGCCTGGCGTTTGATTGGTCCAGCGCTCCGGCGACAGCCAATCACAAAAGTCAGTATTGCCATATGAATGAATCCTTAGTAAAATATTTAACGGCTCTGGATACAAGTCCTTTTTAAGCTATTCGTTGGTTATTGTACAGGTAATTTGAATGTAATAGAATATTAAACCTATTGCTAGTACAAAATAAAGGTTTAGTAACAAAATATCACTTAATTTAGTAAAGAATCACGACATTCGGCCATCCGACCCTGTGCAACCCCCTGGTGCACAGCCATCCAACAGTCAGTTCTCATTACCATTTAGTCAAAATTATTCAGAATAATCTTTATATAATCACAACATTGAAACATTTTACAGCAGGTTTTTCAAAATTATTAATTAAAAGTTTTTATTTGTATATATATATTTTTTTAATTTACCACCGCTTCGTAATGTGTTATCACTGCAGAGAAGATGCGGCCAGAAACTCTACAGCAACACAATGTTTAGTAGTTAGACATTCAGTTACAACATCTGGAACAGACATTTTAGAATTCAGCGATGTTACTTTTGTATTTATTTTTATTATGTAAAAATTATTTAAGAATGAATGAATGAGGCTGGTACACAAAACTGGTACTTGAGTTTAATTTTAGAAATTAATTTTAGGGAATGATTTTTTTTTTGCATCATATAAGTGGCTCTTACATTATTTAATCTGTTTTCTTATTTAAGGTTATAATAACGTTTAAGTAGTAACTATTCGAACACATCACGACATTTGGCTGCTTACACTAATATCAATATTTATCAACTTAAATATTTGTGAACGTTGCTGCAGTTCTAACAGAGGCAGCTCTAATAGTTGCAATCTTCCTCGTCCAATGATTTATTTTGGAATAGTACATTCTGATTTTAGGGGAAGATGAATTGAATATTAAGTAGACTGATATTCAAAGTTTAAATAATAATAAACAGAATAACAACTCTTCTTTTCATTCTGTTTGCTGCCACAACGTTCTCAATTTTTCAAAATTTTTATGCTTCTTATGTTTATAAAATACAATACAATACTCTTTATTTGCAAACCAAAACATACTGCCCCGTTTATACTGTTTTTAAATTAATTAAAAAATATCCATCACTTATAGGTAATCAATCAAAACAGTGGTTATAACGGCAGCCGGGTCAGTCATCGTGTACAGACATTCAGCATTTTCTAAACCTGCTTTTTTAACAGGAAGGAGAAACATTACAATTTAGTCGTATTAACTTTTTGACAATAATTTCGTAAATCCATTCTCCATCTTACAAATTCACAGATAAACATGAAGAAGTATGTAATTATCTCCTTTACTTAATTACAAAAAAAAACAGTATTATAAAACAAATTATCCATCGATTAAATCTGGTAGTCGCACAATAAGTCATCTGATAATAAATCTTATCTTGAGCTCAGTGTAATATACTGTCATCACCATCAGCTAGTTATACTGTCTACAATACTTTACGCCTTTCGCAAAGCCCACCTAACTGGGATGTACTATGAAACAGTTGCTGTATACAGTTGCAAAAAATTGTGTTATTAATGAGAAGTATACCAGCAATAATGGAATTAAATCTATTATAACTTAAAACACACAACACATTACAGCAGCAGCACCGTTTCTATTACAATTATAATTCAGATTACTATATATTTTTTTTTACTAACAAATTTTTGTTGTGCCTATACTCATTCTATACAAAGTACAGCTTTAATCCCATTTAAGACGACAACAAAAAGGTTTGGAACACTTTCTGTGAACGGCTGCAATAATTATAATCATCATGAAGTAAATTGCATAGGAGCTTTTTTTTTAAATAAACAAATCTTATCAGATGGCGTTGTCAAACTCATCGAGTAAGTATTCGCTACGAATAACTTCTGCAAATTAATATGATTACGATCGTAAAATTTTGAAGACTTTTGAAGAAAAAAAAGAATACTTTATAGAAGTATGTCGAAACCAATCCACCCTCTATAAATTAAATTAAAAATTGTTTATTCGTCTCATAAGCATTAGGTACAACATTAAAATGAATCAATCATTGATTAATAATTCTTTGGATGTAGGTACCTCAACTAATTTGACCAGAAGAAAACACGCTTCTACCTTTTATTTCGATTCAAAAATCTAGAATATTTGATTCTTGTCATAATGGAAACCTTACTTTGAATGGTGTCCTACAAGGCTTAGTGTACCACATACTTGTTAAGCCAAAAATGCAAATGACAATCAGTTTAGTTAAAAACTAAGTAGCACCTGCGATAACGCGAACCAAGCGACAGGGGTGTTATACAGTCAACAAAATCCGGATCTAAAATCGTCAAACTCGTTAAAGAGAAACGAAGGCAATGTCTTGTCTTTCAAGCCATATCTGCACGCCGGTGTTGTGATTTTCTTTTTTAAATTATTTGACAAACAAAGCAATCTACAGCCATTTTGTAAACAAGAAATGTACTTAAGGTCATTGGGCGAAATCTGACTCGGCTAACTAAATTTTTCCTACAAAACCCAAATTGGTTTTAAAATGTTTAGTCACCCACAATCAATTTTATGTAGTTTTTTTTTTAAAACCATGGGAAAATGTACTAAATGTACTATAATACTAAAATGTACGAAATGTACGAAAATGTCCAAAATGAAGAAAATGTACTAAAATGTACTAATTGTACTAAAATGTACTTATAGTACTAAAATGTACTTATAGTACTAAAATGTACTTATTGTACTAAAATGTACCTATTGTACTAAAATGTACTTATTGTACTAAAATGTACTTATTGTACTAAAATGTACTTATTGTACTAAAATGTACTTATTGTACTAAAATGTACTTATTGCACTAAAATGTACATATTGTACTAAAATGTACTTATTGTACTAAAATGTACTTATTGTACTAAAATGTACTTATTGTACTAAAATGTACTTATTGTACTAAAATGTACTAACTGTACTAAAATTTACTAATTGTACTAAAATGTACTAATTGTACTAAAATGTAATAATTGTACTAAAATGTACTACTAGTACTAAAATGTGCAAAATGTAAGAAAATGTATTAAATTTACGAAAATGTACAAAATATTACATTTTTCTTTACCCGTTATTGGCCTGAATCCCATTTATCTACAATAATGCGACATATATAAACATGAACTAGAGACATTCATTTAAACATCCTATACTTTTTTTTTTTGTAGGTCGTGCGCATAGGTTTCATACTAAGGTGCCTAGTGGCCTTTGTCTAGCGGTTTCCTGGAGGAAATATCGTATTAGAGCTAAGCTCGCTTCTGTTTACTTAATTATGCCAATATGATGTGTAAATAAAATAAAGAATCTATAATTCATTAAATATCAATATGTCTACATGTAGGTAGTTACAGAGTCTACCCTATACCAAGGCCATGTGGTCAGCATTAATGCAGCTGCACTCTAAAAGTGCAAGATCGCATATTATAGTTTAGGTTTAGTCTAGACAGTAAGAATTATGATGAAATAAAGTCAGTCTAACATCGACCATCGAATTAATTGTTCGTCTTTTATTTTAAGATTTAATTTTTAAAAAGTTGTTTTCCCTCCGTCGCGTTTTGACTGGCGCTGCGGACAGGATACCAGTACGAAATCCTGCGCCTGTGAGGACACAAAATCGGTCTGAGTGCAAGTGTTTCGTGAACGTTTTAACGTGGAACTGGTATCTACGAACCAAATAAATTTGTTGAACCGACTTGGAGGACAAAGGAAACATCTCTACGGCTATAATTGGAGGAAATGGGGATCAGCGTACTGTGAGTAGACCTCTTCACTATCCCGTCTGTCCCTACTCTTATTCCATTGGCTGTGTATTTAGTTAAGTTAAACTCCGTTGTAGTTCTCTATACAAAAATCTATAGACGTTCTATATACAGGGTGTTATTTTTTTAAATACCAAAAATATAGTTTTTTCATTTAATTAAAAGTTTATGTAAAGTTTTATACATAAAAATGGAACAAATACGTACTATTCCCAAAGAACTTATTGATATTATTCCGAAATTTGATGGAGATCAAAAATTGCTAAATTTATACATAAAAAAGAGCGAGTATGTTATCAGTTCTTTTAGACAGTTGGATAATCCTGCTCAGGACATTTACATTTTTCATACACTTACTAGTCGAATGGAAGAGGATGACATATTGCGCCGACCCCAAATAATGGGAAATGGGCAAGAGAATGATGATGATGATACACTTACTAGTCGCTTGGTAGGAAAGGCCGCGCACCTGATAAGTGAGCGCGAGGATATTGCTACTTGGATAGAGTTGAAGCAATTGTTAACTCAGCATTATGATCTCAGTTGGTCGAAATAAAGTTTTTCTATTCTATTCTATTCTATTTCGGTGATCCAAGATCAGAGGAATGCATTGCAATAGAATTGGAATGTTTAAAAATTGCTCATGGCGAATCTTACTTAGATTTTTGCAATCGGATTCAGAATGTGAGAAGCACACTTTTTTCTAAGATAAATTTGATTGAAGACGCTCATGTAAGGGAAGCTAAAATGACAATATATAATCATACATCTTTAAATGTATTTCTTTACAACCTGCCGGAGGATATGATACGTGTTGTACGCCTTCAAGGTTGTGATAAACTTGAAGACGCACTTCAAATAGTTATGGAAGAAGTGAACTTCCTGAACCAGTACAATTCCCGAAATAAACACAAACAAAGCTCTACCCAACATAAAATTCCACAAAATAGTGATCCCACACCACCAATGCCAAATTTTAAACCTATTTTTCCACAAAATAGTAATTTTGGTCAAAACTTCAGATTTGCTCAGCCGCAAAATACCGGTTTTAATTTTAATTCGGGACCAAATAGGTTTCCTCAGAACCACGGCTTCAGATTCGGCATTCCCAACCAATCGTCACCACAAGGCTTTAGATTCGGAAACCCACAAAATCAAGGACCAAGGCCCATTATGCCTGGGCAACAAAATTTTAAATTTGGAATTCCACAACAACAGTTAGGCTATAAGCCCTTCTTGCCAAATAATAATAATCAATTCAGGCCTAATAATAATTACCAATCACCAGGCCAACCCCAGTTTCGATTTGGTATACCATACCAACAGCAACCCCCATATAGACATGATAACGACGTCTCTATGCGTACGGCCCCTCCGAAACCGAATTATATACCTCCCCGTATGTCTAATAATTTGTTTTACGCAAATGAACTGGATGTACCAGAATTCACTCCGGAATATTTTGAATACACAGAGGCGTATCCGCCTTATGAAAATCCGCAATTTAATTTGGATTCATACCCCGAAGAAGACTGTGTCGATTCAGAACAAGTTTTAGCCATAGAGGGAGTCCCTGAAACTGAAAATTTTCAGGTACAGGCCTCTACGACAAACCCCCCGAAATAATACATTTAAATAATCACGGGTCCTTAAAGTTACCCCATATTGAGATACCCGAAATTGACACAAAATTTATGATAGATACTGGGAGCACTAGATCTTTCATAAGCCCTGAAATAGCTAACAAATATTTTTCAGATTTTAAATTTACAGAACCTTTCGAAATTGTAAGTACTCACGCTCGAAGCGCCCACACTGAGGTCATAGAAATACCCTTGTTGAAAACCTTTAAAAGTACCGACTCCCACAGATTTTACATATATGAAGTTGACAGTAATTACGGAGGACTAATAGGATCTGACTTACTAAAACAACTGGACGCGAATATTGACATGAAAAATCAAATTCTTAGGACAAGAGATACAGAAATACCTATCATTTACAATTCACCTTTCACTATCCATCTCGCACCAAGATCCGAAACACGCACGAAAATTCCTGTCGACCTCATTGACGGAGAAGCAATAATAAATTACATTGATTTTGGAAACGGTATCAGAACACCTACTGCGCTTGTAAAATGCGAACGGGGTTATGCTACAACAGTCATTCAAAATACTTCTGATGACCACCGTGATATAAAATTCACTAAGCCCCTTAGTGTCGAATGCTATGAAAATCAAGAATTCGAATTAAATAATACTTGCGTGATAGATGATAGGGAAAGAGACGAAATTTTAAAACAAAATTTATCCAAATTGCGCGTCGATCACATGAACCTCGAGGAACGTAACACGATTCTCAAGTTATGTACAGATTATAGAGATATTTTTTAAAGTGAACAATTACCTTTGACATTTACGAACCAAGTTAAACACAAAATTAGAACAGTTAACGAAGACCCGATATACATAAAGCCTTACCGTCAACCGCCAGCGGTAGCTGCTGAAATCCGTGATCAGGTCACAAAATTGTTAAATGACAATGTGATACAGGAGTCGCATTCCCCATGGAGTGCACCTGTACACTTGGTTCCAAAAAAAATCGATGCTACCGGAAAGCAGGAATATAGGATGGTTATTGATTATCGACGGTTGAACGATATCACGGTCGATGATAAATACCCGCTCCCAAATATAACTGATTTGTTTGATAAACTGGGAAAAAGTAATTATTTTTCTGTACTGGACTTAGCAAGTGGTTACCACCAAATAGAAATTGAACAGGAAGACCAACCCAAAACAGCATTTTCGACTCAATTTGGCCATTATGAATTCCTTCGAATGCCGTTCGGGCTCAAAACCGCACCGGCAACCTTTCAAAGAGCCATGGATAATGTGCTCAGGGGGCTACAGGGGATACATTGCTTAATATACCTCGACGACATCATCATCTTTTCGTCAAGTCTCGAGGAGCATGTGACCAAACTTAAAACAGTTTTTGACAGACTTAGGGATACTAACCTAAAGGTACAATTAAACAAATCAGAGTTTTTATGTAAAGAAGTGACTTACCTGGGACACACAGTTACCACTGAAGGACTAAGACCTAATACTGATAAAATTGACGCCATACTGAACTATCCATTGCCAAAAACCACGACTGAAATAAAAAGCTTTCTAGGACTCATTGGCTATTATAGGAAATTCATAAAAGACTTTTCAAAAATTACACAACCGATGACAGCATGCCTGAAAAAGAACAGTAAAATAATAATCAATGACAACTACTTAAAATCATTTGAAAAATGTGAAGAGCTCTTGGTCAACGCTCCTCTGTTACAATACCCCGATTTTGAAAAACCGTTTGTACTTACCACTGACGCGTCCGACTTCGCCATTGGTGCAGTGCTTTCGCAAGGCTCCATCGGTAGCGACAAACCTATCGCATATGCTAGCAGGACCCTCAATGATTCGGAAAAACGGTACAGTACCATTGAGAAGGAACTTCTCGCCATAGTGTGGGCAGTAAAGCATTTCCGCCCATACCTATATGGCAACAAATTCACAATATACACTGACCACAGACCGCTTGCTTGGTTAGACTCATTAAAGGAACCTAACAGTAAATTGACCCGTTATAAATTACGATTAGGCGAATATGATTTTAAAGTTATACATAAAAGTGGAAAACAGAACGCAAACGCGGACGCTCTTTCACGGATACGACTTAATGCTCTTGGGAATGACGATGACGACCAACGATCTATGAACGTTAATGTAGGAGACAAAGAAAAGGACCTTAATGACTATATACAGGAACTGACTGACGAAATAGAGAGACTAGGACATCAAAGTCCTAAACCTAACCCAACACTCCTCCTTTTGAATCCACATCAGAACCAGCTGTAAGTGTCAACGACCAATAAATTCCGTCACGAAGACAATCAGGTAGCAGCACCATGACAGCTTCTGAAACACACGTACCGACTAATTCCAGCACAGACACTGTTCATTCCGCTGTAGACATGGACACGGACGGAATTCCTATACTTCATGAGGCTATAGACTCTAAGCCGAACCAAATTTTAGTACATACATGGTTTAAAAATGAACTCTCAGTTAAAATCTTACCACACCCAAAACAAAAAATTCTAGCAGTTCACTTACCATTAGATAATCCCGAACTCATCAAGCAATTCCTCAAAGAATATATTAGACCCAACATTAAATATTTTATTTATTACAAAAATAAAGAACACCGAAAACAGTTTTCAGAAGCGGTAATTGCATTATTTAGAAAAGGTACAGTACAGCTCTATGAATGTACTGAAAGAGTGATGAACGTCACTGATGAAAAGGAACAAGAGGATATTGTAATGAGGTATCATCAAGGTAAAACTTGCCATCGCGGAGTTAAAGAGACGATTTCCCATCTGAAACGCGTTTATTTTTGGAACAACATGGAACAGACTGTGACCAGTATTATTAATACATGTGAGACCTGCAAACGAATGAAGTACGACAGACGACCTTTTAAACCTAAATTACAACTCACTCAGACTCAGACAAAACCATTTCAGGAGTTATTCATCGACTTATTTTCTATTGAAGGCAAATACTACTTGACAATTATTGACGCATTCAGCAAACTGGCCCAAGCTTTTGAAATTCCTGACCGATCGACACCCGAAGTAGCAAGAGCATTGATAAAGTATTTTTCATTTTATGGTGTACCTTCGAAAATTAGCTCAGACCCTGGTTCGGAATTTAATAATAAACTCATGAAAGAATTACTATCATTCTATGAAGTGGACATCCATATAGGCACCCCCAATAATCCCAACTCTATGGGGCTGATTGAACGTTTCCACTCTACCATATTGGAAATATATCGGCTTGCGAAATATGAACGAAAATTCACAGATGCAGCAACAGTTATGACCTATGCAATTATGGCATATAATCAAACAACAATAGTAACAGGACTTACGCCCTTTGAGGTAGCATTTGGACACACGGAAAGTAATAGCCAGTTTAACGTGAATTTCGAGCAAGAATACACTCAACAATTAGTTAGGGACCATGTTAAAAGAACTCGCTACCTATATAAATATCTAGCCGATAGAATGACATCTAGAAAAGAAAAACTTCAACAAGATAGAGCAGGAGAGACTGACTTTGACCTAGACGAAGATGAAACAATCTTTATCAAGGGTGTAAATACGCGTCGCGCGAAAGACAAACCTCGATACAAAAAAGCTAAGGTCAAGGGAAAGGTTACGCGAAACGTAGTTTTAGTAGAGACAAATGCTAGAAGTACTAAAGTTCCAGTTAAAGACATTCGACGTCCTCCACAGGTTCGTCCTGATTCTGACCCAAGCAGTAATGACCCGGGCCCTTCAACTTCATAAGATAGAGAAGAATCCTGGCGTACTCCCGGTCCGAGAAGGAACTGCGCTCGTTAGTTATGATAAGTGGTTATTAATTAAGATATTAGATGTTAGGATCATTAATGAAGATTTAGATTTAAATATTAATAAGTTTAAGGAATTAAGTAGATTGGTCAACCCCCATTACAGTATCAGTAAAACCTTACGAATTTATCTAAATGACGTCAAAGCACAGGTAGGCCACATGCTGAATATTACTTTGGAAAAATAGAAAGAAAATGTACTTTGGTAACCGAAATGATGAAAATTTTTACAAACTCTACTATAAATGTAACTGACAATCTCATACAATTAAGCAATGAAATTAATAATATTAACAAGAATATTAATAAAATCTTAATAATCTCTCAAATCAACCAAATAATACATGTCTATAGTTTACTGTTACACAATTTCCAGATAATTTATGCAAAATTTAATGAGATTGAAAATATTATAGCATTTAGTAAAATAGGAATACTACATCAAGCTGTAATTAATCCACACGACCTTGTAAAAATGCTAAAACTTATAGAAAGAACCGATAAACTTATATTTCCATCAACTTTCGAAAACCTCATTAAAATAGAACAGTCTATTACATTAAAATCCTATTTTAAGAATTTTGAAATAACTTTTGTAATGGAAATACCTTTAGTTAAAAGAGATACTTACTTTTACTATAAAATTGTCCCTTTACCTATCACCAACCCTGAAACCAACCATACCCTAATTATACTACCTAAATATCCTTACCTTATTGCGAAGGGGTTGAAAGCCAACTCGCTGTCTACGCCATGCAAAGCTATCGAAGATGGAATCTACTTGTGTGATGAATTACAAACGATAGTACCTGTCGAAGACACCTGCATTCTTGACCTCATGAAATATTCCAATAAAGCCTCCTGCACTCAGATTCCTATTGAAATCGAAGATGTAAAGGTACAGCCTCTTCAGACGAATCGATGGATGCTCTACACCAAGTCACCTGTTGACCTCAAAAGGACTTGCGCCAATGAAATTCTTCATTATCCGATTTTTGGCACATACCTGCTCACCATTGACGATAAATGCAAATATGAAATAGCAAAGCATTGTCTTAGAGAACAAACCTTTAGAGGGACATTTGAATACCCGAAACTTCCTCTGGTGAAATTACCTGAAAACCTAGAAATTGACATCCAGCGGTCCGCCAAACCTGTAAAACTAAATGGAGTTGACCTATCAAATCTAAAAATGTTGTCGTATGCGCTGAAAAATAGTGAAAGTGAAAGCTATAAGTATAGTGCAGTGAATACGGAAAGTGTTAGCATAGGAACCATAATCTTATATGTAATCTTAGTCATAGGCATTTTCGCATTTACTCTATACAGATTTTCTAATCTGAAATCATGTAAACCATTCAGAGGTCGAAATCATCCCCTAGAAATAATTCTTCGGATGATTTCGAACTAAAGAAGGGAGGAGTTACAAGAGTCTACCCTATACCAAGGCCATGTGGTCAGCATTAATGCAGCTGCACTCTAAAAGTGCAAGATCGCATATTATAGTTTAGGTTTAGTCTAGACAGTAAGAATTATGATGAAATAAAGTCAGTCTAACATCGACCATCGAATTAATTGTTCTTCTTTTATTTTAAGATTTAATTTTTAAAAAGTTGTTTTCCCTCCGTCGCGTTTTGACTAGGTAGGTCTACAAATAAGAATAACTATGGAAGAATAACTCTAAACAAAAGCAACATAATTTTCGGCACCCTTTGAAAAATGACATTTTGTATGAGTTTTGGCGGCAAGGTGTAGTTTTTAAGAAACAAATTTCGAACACTGTGTACTTTTTTTTGGGGTCACTTTTTGAGCTTGATTTACATTTCTATACATTCTTATTCGTAGAGGTAGGTACATTACTTCATAATTTTTTTTTTTATTATACAACATTTGCTCATCAGTAACTAGAAAGACTAATGTGTATTTAATAAAGTATCTTATAATTACGACACTAATTTTGTGGCAGTCAAAATTTGCTGAAATTCTGCCGTGAACATTTCGAAAGACAATTGGCACTAAATATGATGGATCTCAAAGTCACGTGGTAGCGACCTCCTTCAGATTCACCATTACCTCGGAACAAAAAAAATGCATTAAGAAAAATAATAAAAATGACTGTAACTTTGAATATTAGCTCGCTAAAGTGTGCACCATTAAATTCGATCTCTGAATTTTTAATGATCAGTATTTCTTTAAATTAATTGTTTGTGTTATAGACAATGAAACAAATACGGTCTCTTGTAAGTTTGTAATAAAGTAAAAATAAATGACATCCGGCACATAATACCAAAAAATGTATAACCGTACTTCTATTTTTACTATGAACTATGGAACACTAGAAACTAATTGCAGGCATTAGTTTATTTTATAATGCTTCATTGGCTTTTATCTACACTAATATTATAAAGAGGAAAGATTTGTACCTATTTTTGTATGTTTGTATGTTTGTAATGAATAGGCTCAAAAAGTACTGGGCCGATTTAAAAAATTCTTTCACCATTAGAAAGCTGCATTCACCCTGAGTAACATAGGCTATATTTATTGCTAGAAAAGATTAGACGTCCACCCGTGCGAAGCCGGGACGGGCCGCTAGTCATTTATATAAAAAAAGAACATTGTGCTTGCATCACCTCATATCAAACAACATTGGCAGCCACTTTGGGGTTGCAGCTTTTTTTTTACTATTTATTAGTAATAAATTATTAAATAACTCGATAAATGAAAATAAAGTATAAAATCTGAGTAATTTTTATAAAACCCCATAATTTATTAAAAATTTTACTACAGTCAAAACTTCTGTACATTTACTGGCATTTTGTAAAGGGAATGTGGCGGTTGTCCTTTGCTGGTCTGGCGTTATTAAAAGCTACACGGACTGTGACGATGATGACACAATTAATCGACCATTCGACACAAAGTGTATTTAACCATAGTGAAAACTATTTGAAATTTGGTTTTACAGACAAATCACTTGTTACGAGATTTAGTGGCTATAAATCAAATCAAATCAAAATCTCTATTTCTTTATAGATACATAACTACTGGCACACATATCCACAGAACTACTTGTGGAACATACATAGCTCCTAGGCACACATGGCCTTGAACTGATTGAGGAACATACATAGCTCCTAGGCACACATGGCCTTGAACTGGTTTTGGAACATACATAGCTCCTAGGCACACATGGCCTCGAACTGTTTTTGGAACATACATAGCTCCTAGGCACACATGGCCTTATGATAGTCATACATAGTCTTAAGTTCTGTTCTGGTGGTATATATGGCCTCAACTACGTGACACATTTGGCCACCATGCATAATAAAATATTTTAATTCGATTTGTCCACATGACTCTGCCAGTGACTTCTCAAATTATGACATTATTATATCTGAGTCTTATTTTCTTTAAGCACCGATTAATGTAGGTATAAAAATATAAATATCAATTAACTAAATTTTAAAATATAATTGAAAGCAATTTAGCTCGTATACTGTTTTATCGCACACTAGCACTATCAAGGAGTAGCCTTGACCAATTTGTCATATACGATCACACAGCATCGTTTTAATACCAGAAAAACGGTGTCAAGGAGTAGCCCCGACCGAACGCTAGTCTGGCAATTGATCAAAATGCTTGCAATTTCAAATTCGGTGGTTAACGGTTTATGAATATTTCGGAGCACAATGACAGGGAGTTGCCCTGACCGAATGGACTACGAAATAAAATCAGACTTAACATTGTCATGGGGTAGCCTGACCAAATGATAAATCCAATGTAACTATCAACCATTACGAAAATTCTATAAAATTCGAGAGAAAAATTAATAAACTCAGTAGGTACTTTAAGAACACAATATAATCTTTCAATATTCAAAGAATCAGTGGACTTTGACCGAATTCACGTACCTTGAGGGCTGAAGATTTTTTTCCCGCTGCTGATTTATTGTAGAATCAAAGACTGGTATACTTTTGGAAGCTATATTTTAGTATTTTACTTTCACTGCACTTTTATAATTTTACTAAACTATTTTAATTTTAAATACTTATATCACAATTACTTCACAAATACAAGTTGTCACTTCGAGTGCCGGCTGAGAACTGGCTGTTCGATCCCTTTTTCCCCACTTCGATCGTCCTCCCCACCCTTTCAGAGTCACTGTGCCCACCAAACGCGCCTGGCGTTTGATTGGTCCAGCGCTCCGGCGACAGCCAATCACAAAAGTCAGTATTGCCATATGAATGAATCCTTAATAAAATATTTAACGGCTCTGGATACAAGTCCTTTTTAAGCTATTCGTTGGTTATTGTACAGGTAATTTGAATGTAATAGAATATTAAACCTATTGCTAGTACAAAATAAAGGTTTAGTAACAAAATATCACTTAATTTAGTAAAGAATCACGACAATAGGGTGAAATTGAACTAAAAGTCTACCCATCAAACTGAACAACTTTTACTAATATGGGAGCCATCTAGCAAACCGATCGCGATCAGAGCAAAAAAAACAGCTGTTGCATACATTTGAGTCGAGTAGGCATTGGGAGTTTAGTATGGGACAGCTGATTTTTTAGTTGCTCCAATCGGTTTGCTCCCATAGTAAAAGTTGTTCACTTTGATGGGTAGACTCTTAGTTTAAAAGGATGCTTATTACCTATATCAATTTCACAAAATTATTTTTTGCATGAATTTGCTTATACAGGGTGAAATTGATATCATTGACATCCTTTTAAACTAAGAGTCTACCCATCAAACTGAACAACTTTTACTATGGGAGCAAACCGATCGGAGCAAATGAAAATGAAAATGAAAATGCAAATGAAATTGATATCATTGGCATCCTGCCAATGATATCAATTTCACCCTGTATACCTACTTAAATATTATGAACTTTATCCCTGTTATCATAACTTCGTGACACTGGCCTCGATTCGGAGTGTACCACGACTAAACTAAACTAAATGTATTCCTGTCACTTTCTAAAATAAGATTAAGAAAAGAGACAGAAAACCAACAGCTGACTTTAGTGCTGTCAAAGTGACGTTAAACGCCCAAAAACGACTTAAATAAGACGGCGTACATTATGATGGCATCTTATTTTGCGCATTTAACGTCACTTTGACAGCACTAAAGCACAGTATAAGAAAGAGTATCTATTACTAGATACAGTATGGACACTCCCTTCCTCCCACCAACTTTTTACCTCACCCCAGCCTCACCCCCTCTATCGCCCTCGGCAGTTACCTGTAACCTAGATTGTCACCATCTAGAATTTATGTTTTCGAAACAAAGAGCATAGGTATAGGTGAAGGATAAAAACTCTTTTTTGAATAGACGGGTGTCAATGCGTTTTATTTACGAAAAAAGAAATAAATGAAAAAAAAAAATTACTGTCTGGGCTCTAGGCAAACAAACGGCAGACATTTTAAAACGCTAACGCTTATTGTCTTAGTTTTGCTCCCCGGCCTATTTTCATTTTGCAAGACAATTCAGGAGTGCGATTTTTTGAATCTCATTCGCTGAGTTCAGCAGTTGAAAATGTCAAAATTACTACAGAGATATGCATCTTTCTACTGCTGATTTGACTTTCAAAAATTATACTTGAGGCTTGAAGATGCGTATCTCCATAGTAATTTTGACATTTACAACTGCTGAACTCAGCCATACTCAGCGAATGAGATTCAAAAATAGCACTCCAGGTGCAAGATGGGCATACATTGTGCGATATACGGCTGTCCAAGCCATTATAAAGATAATTATAGAAGATTCTTCAGATTTCCAAAGGAAGAATCAAGGTTAGTGGTTTTTTTACTTTATGTTTATGGTCTTTATTTTACGGTACCAATCTCTTTGATTTTTCCCACTCGTTCATCGACTATGTCACGCGCGCCATCTGCCCGTCACAAGTTGTACCGCACGCACTTAAGTTGTAGCAGCCCTAAACCCGTTTCGCATGTGCTGACGTCATCTTGTCAATTTCATTTTTTTGTATACAGTGTCCGGGCTGTGACTAAAGTCAGCTGTTGGTTTTCTGTCTCTTTTCTTAATCTTATTTTAGAAAGTGACAGGAATACATTTAGTTTAGTTTAGTCGTGGTACATTCCGAATCGAGGCCACTATTATGCTTTTTAATGCTATCTTACTACTTATAAATAAACCAGTTATCAAATATTTTGTAGAGTAAACTACTTATTATGTTCTATTCTAAATACTGGGTAAGAGCTTGGTTTTGATTGAATTCCTACATTTATTGTATGGAATGACAAGCGAGTAGCCAACACAACGAAGCGAAGAAACCACAGAAAAAGTTCTAACTGGGTAAGTAAGGTAGGTACACACGGCGACACATCAAGCTATACAAAACCAACATAAGCTGGCCGCGCGACGTTATACGCTAATCGACCTACGCACTTATTTTGGTTTTGTAGCTTGATGTGTCGCCGTGTGTATGTGTACCTAATGGTGTGTTTAGTGATGTTATTGTAAGGATAGATAAACGGTACCTATTGCCAAATTAGACAATAAACGATTTTTAATTTAATTTAATTAGTCGCCACTAATGACTTTGTCTGGGTTATGCTATTCTAAGTTCTCACTACACAGCATAGATCTTTACCAGACCCAGACCTAAGATCTGTTATTGCATTCGTCGCATGCGATTTATATAATCTTAAAATAAATCCTATCATTAATTTATCGACAACAAGTTCCAATAATAACTCAATTTCTGTGACAGTTTGACTACATAATCAGTTTGTTGACTTTCAAATAACCGCACATCACACAGTCGCGGCGTGATTTTATTACTTTAGCGCTTAATTTTATTTATTTATCTGAGACCAATTAATTCGCTGTTAACCTTTTCTGTAATGTATGTAAAGTTACTACATTTTATAGCTAAAATAATAATTGACTTTGTTGCTTTAGAAGTAAAGACATTTCGCCTTTTGCTATACAGGAAGCACGTTTATTAGCGTGCGTGTAAAGCGGGGTCCACTGCGCCATGTTAGTTATCATGTTTGCTAACATTGTTTTCTAACTTTCCCCTCCCCCGCACGCGGGTGATGTGGATAACATCACGTTTTAAGTTCAAGCATCACTTTATCAGTTATTTAAATACTTTTTTATTTGCAATGCGGATTTACTATTTAATACATTCGCTCTTTAATCCACAAACTTACTTTGGTAAACAAAATATTTGTTGCCGTTTAGTTTCATTGGCTGAATAGGTACACCCTTAAAGTTATTTTACTAACTTGTTACTAATTAAAAACTAGTGGTGAATAATTGCTATGCTATGCTCTTTGATCGCGACAGTGTGACGCACGGCCAGCCGGTGGCCGGTGCAGCACGCAGCACGCGCCCACCACGTGCCATAATTTGTTAACTTATCTCTTTAATTTATGTGCCGTTGGACCATTATGACCCCGAAAACTGTTTATTTTTAATAAGTACTATCTATTTTAAGAATTCTGTACAAATTGTGTGTTCTTGGACCTAAATAATAATCTATGCCTGTAGATCTTTCTTGTCTTTCCCTAAAATCAAAAAACCTTTTACTTCTCCATTACTTTTTTTAAATTAATTACCTATTTTAAGTATCTGATACATATTTGTTATGCTCCATGTATCAAACTTCGTCTGTATACCTAGCCTAGGAACCTACGCATCATAAAGCATGAAGGTTGTGATGACATGACACTGATGACACGCAGCGGCTATAATATATTCCTAAAATCGAGGTTGTAACTAACGCACGCAAAATTACATAAGAACGTCTCGTTCCTGTGTAAGTGAAAGGTAGGCAGCAACTTGAGTGGGTTAGACGGAGTATACAAACTCGACTTTAAGATATATTATAGTATAGCCGCCGTGTGTGATGAAATGAGCTTGAAGCTCATCAAAAACGGCCGCTATAGGTAATTATGTTGCTGTACTCTTCTAACGCACGCAAGTTACTAATCACTTCCTCCCACTTACACGCAGGAAAGAGACGTGCTTAAGAGTAATTTTGCGTGCGTAAGACGAGTACAGCAACATATTATAGCGCGTGTCTGTGACGACCGCGTGAGCCAGACGAACGAACAAAGTTGTATTATTCCGCAATCAAATTAAAGTGTAAAAAAAATTATAAACCACAACCTAACAAACTATAATAATAGCCACTGACACTTTCCCCGTGGAAATATTTCCTTCAAAACTCTCTCTCACAATTACGACATTCTCGATCTTCAATCTATATTTGTTCGCTTTTCAATCAGGTCTACGAGAGCAGTGTCACAGAACCGCCCCGCTGGGACCGGTCGCCACTCTGCCAGCACAGGAAGAATGCTGTCCAGACCTGTCCGGTTCACGGGTAAGCCGATTTTATTTTTATTTAGCTACAAAATTATGTAGCAAACAAAAAAGACTGGGAATAGTACTGGGAACTTTTGATCGGTTGATCATAATTGCCTGTGTTAGTGCCGCAAAAATTGCGTCCAGAATTTAGCATAACTATTGGGACAGATAAATATATTATCACGATATCGACTACATTTCATTTGCAGTCTCGAAATTAAACTCTGTCCAATGTGACAGGGATAGGTACTGAAAACTTTTAATGGACAATGCCCACGATTATACGCCTCAAAATCACCACACACACCTCGACATGAAGCGTGGTTTCCTCACGATGTTTTTCATTCATTCACTGAAAAGCCTGTGACGTTCAATTCCTTAAAAATCATTGCTGGCATCATCTGGGCATAAACCAGATTTTTAATCCCCTGCAACGGACTACCACCACCATGAACCAAACATTTACCAGCCACTAACAGGCTACTACGGCTTATAATTAGTAATTTAGTAGTTATTATAATTAACACTAATTAATAAAGGAATAACTCAAAACATTAATATCCTTTTCAGAGACGAAAACAAAGCAATATGGACTGCAATCCGTGCTCTTCTACAAGATGGCTCGCTTATTGAAAACTACGACAAAGTTTTCGATGACATCGCCAGTGAAGCTACAAGGAGGTACGTTCATTTGGATACAATGGTTGGGCCTTCATCAAGGAGAGATAAGTCCACCCAAGTAGCACAGATAGGTGCTGTAGCAGCCGTATGTACCTATAATATCATACCTCTAAAGGCTGTTGTGTAAAGCTCTGTATTAGTATAATAGATAAGTGTACTTTTTGCAACCATCAACAGCAAGGCTGATACAGTGTTTATGGGGTGTAGAGCATCTCTGTGATGGGGCTGGACCAGGTCTGCCAGCATAACACCAGTCGGTTTAGGAGTTACTGATGATTAAAGGTCTGTAAAAAATGAACCATCAGCTGCAAGGCTGATCGTATGATATTATTGTAGTATACACTGTAGCTATGTGAACAGTATAAAAACTGACATGGTTTCGGTTTAGGAGATACAGCCGTTCAAAGGTCCGACATTTGAACAGAGATACCTACATCTCCTAAACCGACTGAAGTTATGCAGGCAGACCTATGGTCCATCCCTATCACAGAGATGCTTTACACCCCATAAACACTGAATCAGTCTTGCTGCTGATGGTTGCACAAAATACACTTATCTCTAATAATATATCCTTCTATGCCTTAGATGTAACATCAAAAACTGCAAAACATTTACAACCTAACGGTACCTAATTACTTGAGTGGGACAAATAAACACGGAAGCAGCACAATTGGTATCAAATTCCTTGCAATTCATCCGTTGGCGTAGATTGTTTGACCTAGTACTTAGTCAACTGTGTCATGTTTCAAATATAGCTTGATTACCTAGGCACGTGCAGTGAGGTATCGCTACCTACATTTTTACTGTGTGCATGAATTTAAGACCAACATTCTTGTCGATGGAAGATTATGTTACACTATCTGTGGGATGAACAGAATCAGATTATAGGAACGAGGTGAGATGTACAGGGAAGATCTTCCGCCTATGGACTACTTGGGGACCAGCCGTGGTCTAAGGGTTGTTAGTTAGAATTTGTACTCTTAGAAGAACAAAATACGAAACCAGTTTCAAGCTCTCAAGTCAACCCTGCAATAGGCTCCTACAACATACAACTAACTTTTTACTGACTTATCTCCAGGCTAGGAGATCTACGGCATGCAGAGAATGCCCTGAATGAGGAAATGGAGACAGAAGTGTACCGGTGGGCTCTGGAGACGATGGGAGTCATGATCTTCGGCTTGAGGCTTGGCTGTCTGGACGGCCCCGTTCATGTGCCTACTATTGAGAACAGGTGAGGATCTCATAGCTTATAACGACGACAGCGATCGTTTATTTACAAAAGCAATCAGGGGCAGGGTATTTTTAAGTGCAAAAGGCTGGCTTACCACCAGAGCTGTGCGAGGTAGCGAGGCGGCGAGCGAGGCCCAGAATCCACCAAAATGGAGTGAAGCGGAGATGTGTGAAATCACCATCAATAAAATAGCTTGATTTTGTAAAGCGTGTGAGTCAAGCGAACAACATTGGGCAATACGATTAGGTGATTTTACACATCACCACTCCGCCACAGTATTAGAAAGAGTATCCATTACTAGATACAGTACGGATACTCTCTTCCTTCCACCAACTTTTTACCTCACCCCCTCTATCGCCCTCTGGTTACCGCGTTCAATTTCTTTCGTTTCGCATGTGCTGACGTCATCTTGTCAATTTCGAATTTTTGTATGCAGTGATCGGGCTGTGACTCCGCTCTACTTTTGTGGATTCCAGGCCTACAGGCTTACCCTAAACTAAGATTCAGGCATTGTCCTAATAGAACGCGAATGCGCGATCATCGTAGGTTCGCGCGAATTTTACTCGTAGGAACGCGCGACCACGATCCTAGGTGGGGTAGAATGCAGTGACTCTAAATGCCACACGATAGTGATATAGTCGACGATGCCTACCTGAAGAGATTAGTCGTGTTTTACCAGTAACTCTATTTTTTAAACAGTTTTTTATATTACCATTTTGATTTTACCTTCTTTTTCAGAAACCCAGAAAAGACTTCAATGGATGACGAGGTACCAGACCGCTGTTCTCTATCCAAACGAAGCATTGAGGAGTTGACTCCGGCAGAACGGCTGGTCAGATGCACCAGGGAAATAGCTGATAGCAACTACCTGGTGCGGAGCGAGGGCACCTTGAAGACCGACTCACAGACTTTTAACAGTGCACTGAAAGCTTTCGACCAACATACTAGGTGAGTCAGAATTGAAAGAAAGTATTCAAGAAGTCCAAACGTAAGCCTCGACCCTCAATAAAGATGCTGCGAGCACATAGAGGCATCCCGCTAGTCTATACTTAGATAACAAATACGACAGCACTAAAATGCTCGTATTTGTACTAAAGTATAGGCTCTCAAGGCCCCTTCAAGCCCGGAGCCCCTAGCATTATTTCTGCCAGCCATATATTTCTGGCCAATTCTGCCAGCCAGGAGTTCCGATAGGCAGTGGCCTACACAAACTGTAATGTATATCTTTTTATTCATCAGTATCACTACATTTTTAAGCTTCTTGACTCTTGAGTACCACACTCTCGACCTAAAAAAACAAAAGTACAGAAGCAAATGTCAGTCTCCATTAAAGAAGGAATTGCCAATTTTTTTTAACTCCCAAGCTATGTATGCTCCCAAAAAAAAATCCTGTTCCACTTGACTCTAACTCTAATCCATTGAACAAATCAATTAATGGCTTTGATTAAACTTTTACTCAAAGGGGAACTTTTCTCAACGTTTTCAAATTGAAGTTTGAGCTTTTAAAACTTAATTATTTTTTATTTTCAGCTTAACCGAACATTTTCTGGTGCAAGCTCTCCAAGAACTAAAAAACAATAACTCAAGGCCTGAACAAGTGCTGCTGGAAAAACTGAAGCCCTTGGACAGGCGGATTCTACCTCTCGCTGCTGACGCTTTACTGGCTGGTGTGGATCCTGTAAGTTACTCGTATCTTCTGTAATGTATTGTACACACACAACATACATAACAACAACAACATAACAACAACAACATAATATTCTTTGGGTAGAACAATTGGATCAATAACGTCCTACTGCATAGTGAAAACGAGAGTACGTCAACCATACGATAAAGCTTGTATATGAGAAGCAGAACAATAGCTGTCTATTTTCCACACTTACGTAACCAATATAACCACTGAGAGTGATATTGGTCAATCCGTTCAGTCACTGAGAGCAACAGTGGTAAAGTTGTCTGCGGTCTAAAACCCCAATGGATCATTGTTGCCTGTAAATTTTTTTTAGTTGCATTACCAAAAAAGAAGGGTATGATTAATACCTTTGGTAGCCCTCGAAGAGTAACACCAGTTTTGCTCTATTCGTCAACTAAGCAATCAAAATTTTCTATTTCCAGCTAGCGCAAACAGCTCTGAGCATGTTCTACCAAATGTCCCTCCATGCCGCTCAACAACAAAGAGCTCACGACGAGGTCCACTGGGCAGCTGCGTCCATAGACGCTGGTGCGGGGTGTCCGGAGATGCCCTACATTGCAGCCTGTGCTAAAGAGGCCTTGCGACTTCATCCCGCTACCGGCGGAGTGGTCAGGAGGAGTAGAGAGCCGCTGGTGGTTGCTGGTTACGAAGTTCCTGCTGAGGTTAGTCATATTTGACTTATATTATATGCTCTTACTACTGCAGGTGATAATAGAGCGTCGTCGCCCTTATCTTGTGAATAATCCACAAGCCAGAAGCATAAAGTCTAAACCAGTGGTTCCCAATTACGGGTACGCGTCGGTACATCCTCAGGGGTACGAGAGGTGGTTTGAAGGAGTCCGTGCAGAAATTTCATGACTTAAGGGGAACGCGGGTTTGAGCTCTTTCTTAGGGTGAGGGCACTTAAACTAGTTGCTCGATTTCCATCCCTTATCTTCGAGAGAAAATTTCGGTAAATACGGGAATGCTCTCAAAGTTCCAATCATCTTTGCATCCTCCTTATGAGGACTTTTCTTTCTTAGCATAAATAGTTTCATGTTTAATGGTCAATCTTATGAATACTTGGAATATTCAAGTTTACGCGATACACGATGCACTGCTTCTTTCTCTAAAATGCGTACTTCTTTTTAGGTGGACATAGTCCTGGCTCACGGGGTCTCAAGCAAATCTGAGAAGCAGTGGGGTCGGGCGAAAGCTTTCATCCCAGAGCGTTGGTGCAACGAAGGTTGGGAACCTCTGAAGGCAGCACGAGCTCACCCCTTCGCTTCCATGGCTTTCGGGGAGTCTTGCCCAGCGACGGGCATCGTGGGGAAGATGTTGGGAGCTTTAGCTACCAGGGTTCTAGATAAATATAGGTTGGAATGGCACGGGCCGGCGCCTAACTTGATGACGACTGGAGTTAATAGACTGCAACCGCCTTATTATTTCGTTCTGCAGAACGCTGCTTAGTTGTGATATTTTTTAAAAGTTATTATAAGTTTTGCTACGATTTTTTTCTTAGTTTATAATAAACTTTGATAGTATTGGTTAACAGTTATAAATTAGTTTCTATAAGGTAAGGATTTGAATGAACATTTTCATTTATTCCTTTGAATTTTTAGATTTAACGTTATACAGAGTGGAAAATTAAATGCGTTGCATATTAAACAGGGTGCTTAAGACCGTCAAACTGTTTTTTTAAATATGGAGCCAACATCAAAATGACAAAGAAAATCAGCAGTTCCATTTGGGTCGCGCAGCGATTGACGTTTTCTACGGGACAGGAGTCCTTTTTTTTCCGCGGTTAATGTTGGTGCCATAGTAAAAGCACCCCCTTTGATATGCAGCGCATTTAATTTTACACCCTGTATAAAAAATGATGTACTATTTATTCGTATTATAACTTGCAATGTAAAACATTCCATCATAGTAATGAAATGTGACTTGACATGAAAGACAAATAAATTAATGTTTCTGTAACCAAACACTGTTTTCATTTATACTTCCGATCAATAAACGATTGTTCGAATGGCGGGAACAACTGTTTACTTTGTGAAAGACCAACAAAATGTTAATGCAATTTTGTTTGTATTTCAAATTGGTACGATTAAGTCGCAAATACAGAAACACAACACGACAGTAAGGTTTAAATAAGAAATTGGAAACCGCCAATTATAATGAAATGGCTCCTAATCCATACTATGTAGAACTATATACTATTACCTATTCTGTGTCCATACTAAATAGGTACCTATTATAAACGCGAAAGTATCTCTGTCTGTGTGTTTGTTACGTTTTTCGGCTAAACCACTGAACTGATTTTGATGTGGTATTATAAAGTTAGCTAGAACCCTGATGAAGGACGTAGGCATAAAAGTGGACAAAATGTTATCTTAGGTTTTTATTGAGTTCATGGCATACTTAGGTATGTAGGTAGCAAGCATCTGCTTTTTTCTAAAGCATAAAGACCGCATCAATTTACGATTGTAGTTAGTCTCTTTTGTCTTATGACGTACCTACGTAGTAGAAGGAGACGGAACTATAGATCTTTGTTTATGCGGTTGTCCACTTTTCACTTGTCACTTTTGTGCTAGTGTGTGTGAAAAGTGACCGTAAACATTAGGGCAAATGTCATGTGCGTATGGATTGAGGTGCCACATTTGCTATGGAAAAATGGATTATATGCCCATTTTGTAGGAAATTTGTAGATTTTGTAGGCCCAATTCTGGAATTTGTAGCAAAAGTATAAAGAAGTTACATGAACATAAAGGTGGCACCTCACACCAGATGCATCTGGTGTGAGGTGCCACCCTGGAACTCGGAAAGTACGTGATGAATCTTTTTGAAAATTTTGTAGGATTTAGTAGGAGTTGGAAAAAGATCCTACAAAAAAAACCAGCTCTCTACGACTAAAACTGAAAAAGCTACAATACTTTGATTGTGGCCCCTCACACCAGATGGCATCTGGATTGAGGGGCCACCTGTAACTCTGAAACTACGTGATGCATCTTTTTGAAAATTTTGTAGGATTTAGTAGGAGTTGAAAAAAGATCCTACAAAAAAAATCAGCTCTGTACGACTAAAACTGAAAAAGTTACAAGAGATACTTTGAATGTGGCACCTCACACCAGATAAATGCTTATAACTACATATGTACGTAATGGAATCCAAAACCGATGATGCCAATATTTAGTAGAAATTTCTACTAAATATTGGCATAGTCAGATGTCGCATATCATCAATACCTACAGAGCTACACGTTTTTTCAAAATTCCATATAAAACCATCCAGTAGGGTGTCCATGTAATAAATGAAACCATGAGACACATTTTTCTTCCAGCTGTTTTTTGCATTTTATTTAACACGTTTTTTTGCATTTTATTTACGTATATAATTATACAGGATGTACAATAAAATGGGACAGCTACTCAAATGGGTGCTTCAGACCATCAAACTGAACAACTATCTCTATGGGACCAATATCGAAATCGCGAAAAAAAAATTCGCTCTCCCATACAAAACTGCAAACATAACTCGACTGAAATGTATGGGACAGCAGATTTTTTTTTCGCGATTTCGATATTGGTCCCATAGAGAAAGTTGTTCAGTTTGATGGTCTGAAGCACCCCTTTAAGTAGCTGTCCCATTTTATTGTACACCCTGTATAGGATACGAAACTCACGTCCGTATGTCATCTCGTTTCAAAAACATTTCTACAATAAGGTAGGTAGGTACTTAGTACCAACTTTCTTATTAGCGCAGCGTTCAGTTATAGCGAGGTCCACCTTTAGCAAACTAAATACTTAGGATGGTAATGTTGGTACTGTCAAGTAGGTATCGCAAAAAGTCTGTTTAAGATATATTTTCCCTTAGTCGCCTCGTAAAGTACCAACTGTTTAGTATTAAAAATGATTTCATAATAAAATATTTGCTCTAGTATTTTGTGAACTAGGTACCACAAATCAAGAAAGGACATCATTGGCATTTCATACATTTTTGGTCCGAATGTGAAAGTGCCGGCCAACAAAAAATAATACTATAGAACTTGTCCGTCTAAGCATTTATTATTATGTCTGTAGCTGTAGGTAAGTTTTAAAATGTAGGTATCTATGGAAATACGATTTTTCAAACCTTAATAAAACCAAGGAAAATGGCCCTACAGCTTCGGTGCCATACTAAAAAATGCTGCAACGGACTAGTTCTAACAAAATATAGTCTTAGCTAATTAAATTTTCATCGAAAATGTGTATGAAAAGGCAGATTTTCGAACCCAAATAAAACCAAGGACAATGGACCTACAGCTTTTGTGCCATAATAATAAATACTTAAGACGCCAGTCCTAACAGAATATTGCATAATTTTTTGTTGGCCGGCACTTTCACATTTTTGACTAAATCCGATGATGTCCCTTTCCTAAACTTGAACTTAAATAAACAGTATGTAGGTAGGTACTTACTATACTTGCCTACCTACGACACCCAATGGGGTGCTCCATTCAAAGTCGGAGCCACAGGCAGGACACACTACAGGTAGGTTGGTAGGTGCTTACCTAAGTACCTAGTCTTAAGAACTTTATATCGACCGACCCGACTAGCCTCACTGGAACGAAAACGTAAGTTATACTGAGTGTCTACCCGCACATTCGATTCGAACTTTTGCGTGAATGTTTTCGTTCCAATTTCAACTCTATTACAATGAAGTGCGGACCGAAACAGTGGCGATATAGTGAAGATCGAAAGTGCGGGTAAGTGGGCTGGTATGTTGACGTTCCAGTGAATAGCTTCACTGTCGGGTTTAAGTTAAAATATCTATTCAACGACATCTTCCTTTCAAAGAAATGTTTCAAAGTCTAAAATATTCTAGATACCCTAGATACCACTTCATCAAATGGTTTAGCCATTTTTGACAAAAGTGGTAACAGACTCAACATAATTATTTCGGATACACATGTGCGATCTCTTAGGTTTAACCTCGAATGAAATTACACGCTGGTTAAACCTATTATACTAAGATCCGGATTTAAAATTATGCACCTATTTGTTAGGTGAACAAAGTGTGATTTAAGTGAAAGTTTACACAGGGGTTCATACAACGGCGCCCCGCCGAGTTGTTGCCTAGCAAAATCTTGTCGCAAGTTTATCTTTACCATTATGATTGTTGCTAAAAAAAATTCCACCTATCTATTTGGGATGTAAATGAGCCATCGGAAAGAGACCCATCTAAAGAATTTAAAAAACTAAGATTACCACCTCTCAGTCTGCCGCAACTCTAGAGTAGCCAGGTTCAAAGAAGTCACTTTTATTAACCCTAGATTTGCGGCAGATTGAGATATGGCAACGCTAGTTTTTCCAGTTCTTTGGACTGGTCTCCTTCCGATGACACCTTATTTACTTCCCAAACAGATAGGTGCAATTGTCTGAAAAAATTGTACCGGCGGCGTTGTAGGCAATGACATTAGTAAATTACCTATATGTCATTGGTTGTAGGTATGACCCCCTGTGTAACCTTGATATTAATTAACCTTTCACTTAAATCACATTTCGATCACCAAACAAACAGGTGCATAATTTTATGGTCGGATCTTAGTTTAAGTGAGGGTGGATGGAGGTTGAAAGTTGTAGTTAGGTATATGACAACCCTTTTGGTTTAGTTTTGGTACTTGCGGCAACATTTTTCTAGGCAACTTGGCGGCATTGAATTAACCCCTGTGTAAACATACACTAGAATCAAATTTCGTTCGCCTAAGAAATAGGTGCATAATTTTACGATCGGATCTCGGACTATGTCAATTGAAATTCATTAATAAATAAATTTTGTCTGCCTCACACTTTAGAACTGTCTCTGTTGCGGGTTTGCTGGAAGAAATCTCTTTAGAGATAAGCTCGCCCTTTGTACATTACATTTGTACTTTGTACATACATTTCAAAACTTACCTACAGCTACAGCCATAATAATAAATGCTTAGACGGACAAGTTCTATAGTATTATTTTTTGTTGGCCGGCACTTTCACATTCGGACCAAAAATGTATGAAATGCCAATGATGTCCTTTCTTGATTTGTGGTAGTTCACAAAATACTAGAGCAAATATTTTATTATGAAATCATTTTTATTACTAAACAGTTGGTACTTTACGAGGCGACTAAGGGAAAATATATCTTAAACAGACTTTTTGCGATACCTACTTGACAGTACCAACATCACCATCCTGAAGTATTTAGTTTGCTAAAGTTGGACCTCGCTATAACTGAACGCTGCGCTAATAAGAAAGTTGGTACTAAGTACCTACCTACCTTATTGTAGAAATGTTTTTGAAACGAGATGACATACGGACGTGAGTTTCGTATCCTATATAATTATATACGTAAATAAAATGCAAAAAAACGTGTTAAATAAAATGCAAAAAACAGCTGGAAGAAAAATGTGTCTCATGGTTTCATTTATTACATGGACACCCTACTGAATGGTTTTATATGGAATTTTGAAAAAAACGTGTAGCTCTGTAGGTATTGATGATATGCGACATCTGACTATGCCAATATTTAGTAGAAATTTCTACTAAATATTGGCATCATCGGTTTTGGATTCCATTACGTACATATGTAGTTATAAGCATTTATCTGGTGTGAGGTGCCACATTCAAAGTATCTCTTGTAACTTTTTCAGTTTTAGTCGTACAGAGCTGATTTTTTTTGTAGGATCTTTTTTCAACTCCTACTAAATCCTACAAAATTTTCAGAAAGATTCATCACGTAGTTTCAGAGTTACAGGTGGCCCCTCAATCCAGATGCCATCTGGTGTGAGGGGCCACAATCAAAGTATTGTAGCTTTTTCAGTTTTAGTCGTAGAGAGCTGGTTTTTTTTGTAGGATCTTTTTCCAACTCCTACTAAATCCTACAAAATTTTCAAAAAGATTCATCACGTACTTTCCGAGTTCCAGGGTGGCACCTCACACCAGATGCATCTGGTGTGAGGTGCCACCTTTATGTTCATGTAACTTCTTTATACTTTTGCTACAAATTCCAGAATTGGGCCTACAAAATCTACAAATTTCCTACAAAATGGGCATATAATCCATTTTTCCATAGCAAATGTGGCACCTCAATCCATACGCACATCAAATGTCACTTTGGTTTTCAATGGTCTCTTTTGTCCATACTACTTGACACCACACACTCAAACACAAACGTCAAAAAAAGAGGACATTCTTGGAATGCTATGGCTCCCTCTATGCCTTTAGAATAAAGGAAATCCTTGCTCTTAGGGCATCATACAACTTATATCTGTGTGCGTGTATACCGACACGGTTTATCACTCAAGAGTTCACTGATAATTTTTTCGACTTTTTCGTATCCTCGACTGTCAATCTTGACGTATACAACGTGTTAATGAATTAGCGCAAAACCTCATACACCCCAACTGATTTATAACAAAATAATTTGATTGAAACCATAGATATATATATGATTGAAACAATAATTTCATTATTTTTATAGTTAAAATTTAAAGTTATTCGCATTTTAAGTTTTGAGGCAAAAATGATTTGTTATCATTTCAGCACTGAAAGAAAGCGCTAACGTTCTCATGGATACATTTTTATAATCTTGTTTTGGCAGTAAGTAGGGTGAGTGTGCCCGTGCGGTGGGTTGACATAGGGTTCAGAAAATTTTAAATTTTGTAAAAAAATTATTAAATATTTTGAAAGAAATTACCTATGTTGAAACCATGATAATTCGACTCTGCTCTCGATTCTAAACAAACTACTTTCTAGTTTTGCGTTAATTCATTAGCACGTTGTATAAGAGGTAATTGTGCTGCCCCTATCGATTGATAAAGTTACGCTGCGTTCCCTTCATACGAAAAAGCTCGTGAAACCATACCTACTTATAAAAAATAAAACCTTACTTTTATTACGTGCTTACAATTCCATTTTGGTTAACGGCTTGACGCACACGTAAAAGTCGGCAAGAAATCTTCGCGCCCTCCAATAAATATTATGTGACTGTTTACCACATTCTCAAATTACCTTCTCGTAAAATGTTTATGTGTCACACATAGGTGTCACATTAAAAAAAAACAGATCATACTGAAAATAAATACTTTCGTTGACATTATGTGAAGGAAAATGCATAACAAAAGGTAGTAAGCAACATCAGAGTTCTTCTAAAAATGGTAAAATATATTTTCTCAAACATGCTTGGAAATGTGAGCATTATTTTGACAACCTTCTTCGAGATAAATCGAAATTGCTGTACTGGCCAACTACATGCGCGCAGCGGCCGGCAATTTTTGTATGAAAATCCATATCTGTCGTGTTTTGCGGCCAAATAAATTACATAGTAAACTCATATCTGTCGTGTAATTTAAAAATAGAACGATCTTTTTCTCCTAAACATGGCGACCAAGGAGGTAACTCAAAAAAGGTTTTATTTAAATTTCGAACTAACTTGCAAATAGAAAGCTGTTTATTGAAAAAAAAACAAATTGTTGTTCGTTGTTCGTCATTGATTTTGAAAAGAGTTAATTTCCGCGAATTATTTGAGAAAATTTACTGTTTTCATTTCCGCGCATTATTTGAGAAAAGTACTATACAAGCCTTGGCCACAACTAGGCATTGATGGACTTACGTATGTGTGCCTCGGCTTCGCCTCGGCCCACATTTACACGTTCGTCCATCAATGCCTCTGTTGCTGGCCGCTGCAGTAATGTACTATTAACGACTTAGGTACTTACCTACTATAAGCCTAAATTACAGTTCCAATTTTATTTATTTTTTATTTATTTATTTCCTTTTTGGAGAACTTACAGCTAAATAACAGTTCGGTTTCAACAAAGACAGATTGTTAGTCAGATGCTGACAACAAGTTCCCACATATAAAAATAAAGAGAAAGAAAAGTCTTATGAATAAAGCTAACATTAAAAAATAAAAACTAAGGTAATACAAAATTAATATGGGCCATCAAAAAAGTCACGTGCTAGAATATTTTTAAGTCTATTGGTGCTTGTACAAAACAAATCGATATCGAAGTCCACGCAAACGTCATTGAAGCTGCTGCTGGCGCGCTGCAGGAACGCGTTCTGCTTATAATTTGTTCTCGCGAACTGAACGTGCAGGGGCGGCCGCTGCCGGAGACCCCTCTGATTAGTGCGAAGGTGCAATGATTTAATCCTACCTATTCTTTGTTTTCAAAATATTCGAAATGACTAGGTAAATGGGTGTTTGAACTTATGGAACCCTGCCGAAACTTTGACTACTTATTATAAGGACTGGCCTTGCGGTAGCATTTCCCCTCTGCCACGGTATAAGAACAATTGATCATGTGCATTTACACCCAAATTTATACCAAGTAAAATGAATGGATAGGCCCAAAGCGCTTTAAGTTGAAGCACGCCAAACTAGGGCACTTCAATACAAATTAGGGTACTTGGTCTGTCATCTCGGTACATTTTCGAAGTAAAACTGTCAATTGTTTTGCCTCATTTTTCTGGTTTTATCACTAAAGAGACAGCCTATAATTGCGAAACAATAATTTCGAACTTAGAACGTTTGGGGTTCACACGAGGCTACTTTTCATGATTTTTAACATTCAAAATTAGAACCTAAAGTTATGTGGAATAAAATCCAAAGTTGCGGATTTCATGTTACCTCCCTCGCCCCCCGCAAAAAGTGGCAGAAATGTTTGTTAGTAGAATGACACGCGTAATCAGTCACATATAAGTAGTCAAATTACACCAAATGACTGTTTTATTTATTGAAATATTTATTGAATTACATGAAATGATGAAAATGACGTCAAAGCTATCTATATGATATTATTTTGAATAAAAAAAAAAAAAAAAAAAAATTTTGAATTTTGAATTTTGAATTGAATTTTGAACACCTTAAATTACAAAATGTTTTAAAAATAGGTGTGGTTTTATGTACAAAAAATATGCAGATTATCGCAACTTTAAAAAACTTTTTAGGTAAGCAAATAAGTAGGTAGTTTAATTTACGAAATATTTATTACAGGTAGAGTTCCTATTTTGTGTCTAATTGTGTCTTGGTCCTAAATACAATTTATAGGATCAATTGCCCGGTTTTAAGCTTTATTACCCGGAAGTTGTTTTACAAACTTTTTATGGTTGACGCAGAAAATTGAGTTACCCGCTTTCTTTTGATCGTCAATATAACTTTTTCCTTTGTATTGTTTTTTAATTTAAATAGAAACTCAATTTGCTTACATCCTTTATTTTTCCGAACATTGTTCTTCTTAAGAAATATTTGTTTCTAAAGAAAATAATTGCTACTTAGTAGAAGTTTACAAACATCGAGTTTGTCTCTAAATAGATCCGCACTTACAACAGACTCAGGATTAAGATAAGATAAGATAAATATTTTTTGTTTACACACCAAAATAAACAAAAAATAACAACAATGTACACATGAACGATTAGTGTGAGGATGACAAGTTATAATCAATTAATCAGCCTTTTCACTAAATAATATTTTCAAAAATGCAATGTGATTAATAAGCTCTCTCATGTGGGCAGAGCCCTGGTGTCAGAGTTTTTTCAGACCGCCTTACGGCCTCTGACGTGGTTTTTATGTAACGACTACTACCACCAGAGATAGTAGCCGGGACTAACGGCTTAACGTGCCATCCGAAGCACGGAATCATTTTTCTTTTCAGACAATCAGGTGATTCAGCCTGCAATGTCCTAACCAACTGGGGAAAAACGCACAAAGTGACATATCACTAGGTGTCCCCGTGGGAATCGAACCCACAACCTCCGTGTCGAGAGCCAATGCTCTAAACCATTAGACCACGGAGGCAGTTTATCATTTGAGTATTAATCAGCTAAGTCACTATTATACCTAAATACTAGTACAGGGTGAAATTGATATCATTTTTAAACTAAAAGTCTACCCATCAAACTGAACAACTTTTACCGTAGGGGCAAACCGATCGGAGCAAACAAAAATCTGCTGTTCCATACTAAACTGCAATGCCTCCTTGATTCAAATGTATGCAACAGCTGAGTTTTTTTGCTCCATTTGGTTTGCTCCCATCTAAATCCCACCTATCCCCCCCCCCTTGGATACGCGCCCGCTTCAGACCATCAAACTGAACAACTTTCATTATAGGAAGAACATTGAAATCGCGAAAAAGCAGCGGTTCCCATAGAACGCGTTAGTAATGGTGACTCGAACCAATACCTAGTACGAAACAACAATAGTAGATTATTAACCAAGGGATGAAAGTCACCCATTTCACACGAGATGTTTGGCGCCCCGAACGAACGTGAGGGGCGCCCATAGTTCGAGTGTGAAATGGGTATTTTCACCCGAGTTAAACACTCTGCTTTTCATCACGATTACGAGGAAATTAACCAAAAACCAGATAATGCGAAATCATTTTCTGAATCGCTATTCACTTGATGAATTCATTTTAGTCTACGTTTCAAAACGTTTGAAAATCACTCGGGTGCCAAACGAAATAGAAAAAAAACATACGAAGATTGTGAATGCTAGAATGAGACACATATATTTCCCCAGTGATTTTTACACGTTTTGAAACGGATCCAAAAAAAAACAACATGTCGCTTTCCCTCCCTTTTTTTCTTTTTCCTGCAACTTAATGTTTTTTTTTAAACCAGCCTGTTTTTTTAACTCGCTTTTATATCTATGTACATTTTTTCATCACGTAAAAAACAAAATGGATATAATTTATACAAAAGTCTCGAAATGTTACTAATTATTGTTATTATTAATTAGTAATTACTAAATTCAAACATTTTTGTTCATAATAATTATAAAAATTAAGAATTTTAATATAATGTTATCGAAGTGTGGCTGTATAGGTTTCTGCCTTTGCTCAGTAATTCAGTATAAACATAGATTTTTTTTTTTAATTACTTTTCCGCCCTAGGGAAGAAATGTATCACTTTCAACCCGCTTCTTAGATAAACAATAACCCACATTCAGAGTATGAGTGATGAAAATTTTTTTGCGATTTCAATGTTGGCCCCATACCTAGGTAGTGAAAGTTGTTCAGTTTGATGGCCTGTATAGGATGGGTGGATGATGATGATGGATGGTATTACAAACGCAATTTACCTACAAAGATTCAATGATGTAGGTACCAGCCACTCTAAAAAAAATCTATCAAGGAAAGCTAAGCGGCTATCAAAGCTTCTATGAAACCATACAATAAATTACCTAGCACGGGTCGTGCACCATCTAAACTATTATAAAACTGTAATAGAAATGTGTCTGTACATTGAAGATATTTACAAAAAAATATTACGACATGGTTTTTACCTGTCCCTGATTCCAAATCACAAAAGACATCATTCATCAATGTATGGGCCGTCAGGCCAATTCATAGCTTATCTATGGGCCAATTTGTGATATGCATGCATATGCATGTGATAGCTTTTATATACGCATTTTAATATAGACAAATATAATAAAAATACAAACCAATTGCTATAATAGCTACAAATAAAGTCGTTTCGTGTTACAAAATATTTAAAGTAATATGATGACAGCTCGAAGTAATTACAAAAAATAGCGCAGTTAGCAATATAAAAAAGCGATCTTTACTGCAGTAAAACTTCTTGGTTAATGATAGCGTCATCAAGGAGGTAATCCTCAAGGTGAAACTACACATTACTTCCTTTATGGATAGCGCACTCTGAATTTTGCTCTGAAATGGCTCTGAATCAAAGAGTACTTTCTCTGAATTATCCAGTGGAATTATCTGATGTTTTTGTTCGATTCGGCTGCGCTTTAGTTTTTCTGTGTTTTTCTGCTTTATACCTACTTATTAATGAAAGTGTGATACAGTCGTAGGAAGATAGCATTTGTGTTATTATTGTAGCAGTGTTAGTGTGTAGTCTGGTACACACGGCGACAGATCAACCTACCCATAGTTGAACCCTATGTTCATGGACATAAGGTCGAACTATGGGTAGGTTGATCTGTCGCCGTGTGTACATGGGTTAGGCACGATACCAGACAAATATTGAGCCGCTTGCTGCATATATCTGGATGATAAATAATTGTTAAAGAAGATGTGGAAAATGAATAATAATTATGTTTTTTAATCAAATACTGTTTTATTTCACCATTTACCTATACTAAAAGCATAGATTTATATATTACTAGTAATATATATATGTCTTTGACTAAAAGGCTCCCCCACACAGTTGCGATTTTATAGAGCAATAATATCCCGGCGACTTTGTGACCGCGTCGCATGTCCTACTCCTACCACACAGGTGCGATTTTGCGATCAGCGTCACGCGTCCGCCCCACCAATGAGAATGAATAAGTATAGTCTGAGATACTTTGGGTAACTGTCGCTAGAAAGGCTTTCCTAAAAAGAAAGAGTTCCCTCATATGGAGACATTCCTGGCTTTAGAGCCAGATCTTGGTTTAAATGTTAGTTTTGCTATTAAACCCAATCGTGTTCAAAAAATTAGAAGCCAATGCTGTACTGAAAATAAAAATTGTAAAATCGCAGCGATATTATCGCTCGATGAAATCGCACCTGTGTGAGGGGCCTTAATAGAGAATTAGAGAAATAAAACCTAAAAAAAAATTATGTCAATGTCAAGTGGTCAATGTCAAAATATGTCAATCAATTTATTGTCAAGGCCTTCTTTTTTCAAAAAGTTTGTGACTACTTGTTCTGTGTTTTTTTCGCAATTTTTTCACATTTCGTAACTAAAATATCCAAATTCAATTCAAGATATCTCGTTTGTACCATAAAATATAACGTTGAAATAATTAGTTTTAGTAATATGAGTATGCGAACTATTATTCCCATATTTTTATAACGCTGTAGAAAAAGTTGGTAGTACAAAAATGGCCCGAGTTGGTGGTTGTCTTTTTTGGATTTTTTGTCTGTCTGTTTGTTTGTTTGTTTGTTTTTTTGTTTGTTTGTTTGTTTGGGTGTTTGTTTGTTCGAGTATCACGCAAAAACTACTGAACTGATTTTCATTAAACTTTTTTGTTTGATAGCTTATCATCTGACTTAAAATCTGGTATATAATTTATGCGGACGAAGTCGCGGGTAAAAGCTCGTAAATGGATAAAACCAATTTGGTCCTAAATGTCAACTTATTTAAAGAAAGCCTTTTCCACGAATAATTAATAATATTTCATAATCATCATTAATTTTAATAAGTGGGCTTCTAGTTCCTATAAATACCATTTAATAAGCGGACTTCAAAGTTCCTAAATTGAGTACCTTTCCTAGCTTTGAACATTGAATAGGTAAATTAGTTTAACTTTGATAAATTCAAAACAATTAAGTGCCTAACCTACTTTCTTCGATAGACCTTGACTAAGTATTTTTATTAAAATCGTTGAAATTAATATCATATTTAGGTATTGAACGACACAAAATGACAAATAAAACATGGTTCTAAATATTAGTAGGTTACCTAGTTACCTATTTACCTATAGTTAACTAGATTTATACACTGACTATACACTTAGGTACCTAGATTGCATCCCTCTTTAAAATTCTTAACTAAATCGAATTTATCAAACCAAACTAATTCTTACAACATTATTTTCTTTCAGTCGATCGCCGTACATAATCTGTCTGTCTCATGGTTTTAAAACCAACAATATCTATGCCAGCTTCCTGATCTGTCATCCAGAAAAGGTACTCGTACCTACGGTGTCGATGGGCTCTCCTTCCCTAGTGTAAGGCTCTCTTTCTTACAAGCAAACTTTTGCAATTAGCCATCCCGCTTCAATTGCGTGGCTCCGGTCAGAATTTTCCGTTTTCTTTGAAAACCTGTATGATTTTTTATTAATTTTCAAAAAATAAGAAAACCACATAATTCTATATTGTATTGTGAAGAATATTGTAAATTTTCATATTCTTCTGATCAACAATGTAAGTGTAAAACGGTTACAACTGGAAAAACTGGTAGTCGTTACATAAAAGCACGTCAGAGGCCGTAAGGCGGTCTGAAAAAAACTCTGACACCAGAGCTCTGCCCACACGATAAGAAGAACTGAAAAAAGGGTGACTTTGGATTCGTTTTTCTTCAGTTTTATTAATTAAAATAGATTTCGAGAAAAACCACATCACTTCTCATATCCTGTAGATTGTTCAGTTTTGTTTTCTGCTTAAAAAGTGCCATAGTTAATGTATAAAATGGTTACAAAGTTACTCAAAACCGGGTTATTCCGAGAGCAGCGCAAATGCGAGCTGCATACAAACGAAGTCTGGTGATATTTTCAATACTATCCAATTAAAGTAAATGTTCAGAAACAATCTAGAAATCTAGAAATCTGACTTAATACAATAATAGAGATTATTATTATTGTATTAAGTCAGATTTTCGTTAAAATATACAGTTGAAAATGGAAATGGAAATCTTTGAAGCACTGTAACTTTAAAACTATACATTTTAACGAAAATCAGACTTCATATAAACATAGAGATTAGTTTCTAATTTGCTTCTGAAAAATTTCATTGATTTGTTTGTATCTCAGAGGAATGATCTCCTTTATTTGTATGGAGCGCGCTCCGAACTAGGCTCCGAATTATACAACCTCATACACCCCAACTTATTTATAACAAAATAATTTGATTGAAACAATAATTTCATTATTTTTATAGTTAAAATTTAAAGTTATTCGCATTTTAAGTTTTGAGGCAAAAATGATTTGTTATCATTTTCACCCACCGCACGGCGGTGGGTTGACATCGGGTACAGAAAATTTTAAATTTTGCGAAAAAAAAATTATATTTTGTAAAAAACTACCTATGTTGAAACCATGATAATTGGATTCTGCTCTCGATTCTAAACAAACTATTTTCTAGTTTTTCGTTAATTCATTAACACGTTTCCTCACAAAGGAGTCTGCGTACCCGAAAATTCTTACAAAACGGTGGTCAATGGTGCCGAAGAATGCTTTTCTTACTGACTAGCGGCCCGTCCCGGCTTCGCACGGGTGGACGTCTAATCTTTTCTAGAAATAAATATAGCCTATGTTACTCAGGGTGAATGCAGCTTTCTAATGGTGAAAGAATTTTTTAAATCGGCCCAGTACTTTTTGAACCTATTCATTACAAACATACAAACATACAACAATAGGTACAAATCTTTCCTCTTTATAATATTAGTGTAGATTGACAGATTTATGTTATTGAGCGCGTAATGTGGAAAACCACTTCACTCTCAATAAGTTTTTGCGACAGGACATAAATTCCTCAATGTCAGAGGACGGATTGGTTTACGTCACCAAGATGACGTGAAACGTGTACCATCCTAATACGAGTAGAGTCATCAAAAAAATATGATCCCATTAGAGGGCCTGGAAAATCTCGAAATTACAAAAAAAAATAGTTTTGAATTTTTTTGGGGTTTGCATTGAACATCTACTTCTTGCTACTTTTACATTATATAATACTAAACTTTTGTCAAAAGGTACATAAGTCTACATAAACTTTCAACGATGTTACTTTTACCTTTTGTGACTTACTTTGCTAAAACTATAATACCATGTTACCGACTGTGTTTTGGTAAGCATGTGCGATACTGAGTGAGTGCGAACGAGAAAGGAATACGCATTTGCTAGCATTTGCTTAACATTGGTCACTGCCACAGGTCACTGCCGAGGTAACCAGAGGGCGATAGAGGCGGTGAGGTAAAAAGTTGGTGGGAGGAAGGGAGAGTCCGTACTGTATCTAGTAATAGATACTCTTTCTTATACTGTGGTAGTACACTGTACATTAGCACACTAAGTATTATAATATGAGAAACGAGCATGAAACTGATGTAACATAGATATATTATACTTTTATAATATATCTATGTGATGTAACGAAACATTAGTAACCTTAATGCGCTATAAATAGTCCCAAATTCTTTAATGTGTCTATTCATATCAAGAAGAATGGATGTGAGGACAATAGGGAGAGTAATACCACTCTCTACTGCGTCTGAAACCAAGTTTATCATCGTGACGTAGGTATTCATTTATCAAACACTGCGTTCCAGGGACACGCTAAAATAATGCTAAAACGTTACGGAGATGACAAATCGATTAGGATTTATATTTGAGAGGATAAGAAATTGATGCGTTCGTTCCTTCCTTTACGTTAGGAAACATTAATTTTGATGGTGGAACATTATTTTTTTTTTGATTTGGTAGCTTTGTACCAATCCTACATGGGTTGGTTGGTTGTTGGTTTCACATAGGCATGATAGGCGGAAATAAGGCGGAAATTGATTATTCAGTATAATTTGCAGAATAGAAATTCATCCCTTAGACTTAGATAGAGTATACCTACCTACTTTTTTCGAAGCAGGCTAAATGTTGAAAACATTATTAAGAAAATGATGTTTGTGTTGCTGTAGGTAGATATAATATAAGTAATAAGTTTTAATGACAATCCTATTACATAGTACCTAAGTACATCCTACCTAAGTATATGTTTTTGAAAAAGCCATATCTAACAGATTTACTACACGAGTCGTAATTTGAGTCTATGAAAAAAAAATTGTTTACTTCAACCAAGATCTTGTTTATGATAATCATACATCATGAATCCATATGAGCCTGTCAACATCATGACTTCTCCGGCTAAGAGAACTTTGTTAAACGAATTCGGCTTGTTGTTACAACTAACATCCTTTGTTTTTAGTAAACAATAATAACGCTATTTGGTGCTAATTAAGAGAAGATACTTCTTAGTTGGCTCGATTTTTTTTTTTTAGTGATAATATAAACTAGATAGTCATCATCATCATTTTCAGCCCGTATCCACCCACTGCAGGGCATAAGCCTCCTCCCTATTTTGCCATTCTTCTCGGTCCCGTGCCAGTCGCATCCAGGTCTTCCCAATACTTTTCCAGATGTCGTCAACCCACCTGGCTGCCGGACGACCCACTCCTCTTTTGCCTAATCTCGGCCACCACTCTGTCAAGGCTTTGCTCCACCTGCCATCATTTCGCCTAGCTACGTGTCCTGCCCACCGCCACTTTAAGCGAGCTATTCGGTCCCCGACGTCCTGAACCTTAGTTCGACGTCGGATCTCGACGTTTGTGACGTGGTCTAGAAGGGTGATGCCTAGCATGGCGCGCTCCATGGCTCTCTGTGCTACTTTGATTTTATGCATAGTTTCCTTAGTGAGCGTCCATGTTTCGGCACCATATGTCATGGTGGGCAAGACACATTGATTAAAAAGCTTGGTTTTCAAGCATTGTGGCATTTTTCTGTCTCGGAGCACGTCGTCTAGCTTACCGAAAGCAGCCCACCCCAATTGCATACGTCTTGAGACCTCTTTTACTTGGCATTCTTTACCAAAGGATAAACACTGTCCAAGATATACATAATGATCGACCACCTCTAAAGTCTCATTTCCCACAGTAACGGGACCTGAGACTCCACAAGCGTTCGTCATAACCTTAGTCTTGGACATGTTCATCCTCAGGCCTACACTCAAAGAAGCATCATAGAGGTCTCGCAACATGTCTCCCAGGTCCTCACTGGTTTCGGCAAACAGTATTAGGTCATCCGCAAAACGAAGGTGCGACAAGTATACTCCATTGATATTAACACCCTTGTCATCCCATGCTAAGGTTTTTATTAAATCTTCAAGGACAGCTGTAAACAGTTTGGGTGAGATGGTGTCTCCCTGTCGCACTCCCCGCTCGATTGGTATGCGCTCTGTTACATCATGCAGGCGAACCTGCATTGTTGCTGACCTATATAACTCCCGGAGTATGTCCACATATCGGCCATCCGTTCGGCAGCGATGAAGAGAATTGAACACGGCCCAGTGTTCGACACTGTCGAAAGCCTTTTCGTAGTCAACGAAGGCAAAACACAAAGGCCGGTTATACTCATGACATTTCTCCATCAGCTGCCTCACTGTGTGAATATGATCGACAGTGGAGTAACCACTCCGGAAGCCTGCCTGTTCTCTAGGTTGGTATTCGTCGAGTTCACGGGTGAGTCTATTACAGAGAACCTTGGAAAATAGCTTGTAGACTTGGGAAAGGAGGCTTATTGGGCGATAATTGGCCAGCTTTGAACAATCTCCTTTCTTGAACAATATTGTCACAACAGCGTTTTTCCAGGCGTCAGGTGTATGAGCTGTACCAATGACCTTATTAAAAAGTTCTACAAGAAACTTGAGGACAACTTCGCCACCTGCCCGCAGTAGTTCAACCGAAATGCCATCTTCGCCAGGAGCTTTTTCATTTTTCATTTGGCTCAGAGCCAGTTCCACTTCGCGAGGCAGTATAGGTGGCAGGTCCTCCGCGCTACGGTAATCCGTGGGGTTGGCTCTTGGATCATTTATATGCACATCTGGTTGCATCGACCTTGTAGAATAGAGTTTCTTGTAGAACTTTTCAACTACAGCCAGCAGTTGGTCACGATCTGTTACTAAGGAGCCATTGTCATCTGTAAGCTTCGTTATTTGTTCAGTCCCGGAGCGCAGCTTTCTCCTAAATACTTTGGGTCCTCTATTTTTCTCAATGGTCTTAATAATCACATTTTTGTTGTATGACCTCAGATCTTTACGGATAGCTTTGTGTATCTTCTTGTTTATGGTTTCTATCTTTCGCTGGTCGCTTACAATATTATGTGGCATGACTCTTCTTTCCTCTATCAATTTCAAGGTTTCGGACGAAAGTTTTCCTTCTTTCTTCTTTGGCCTACTGCTAAGATATTTCTTTGTCGACTCAGTTAAAGTAAGGCATAGCTTACTATTTAGTTCGTCCACGTCCAGATTCAACTCCTTCAGTCCATCGAATGTGTTCTTAAGGTCCAAACGGAACTCATCTTGTAGGAATGCGATTTCTTTCCTTTCATAGCGCCTATGCGCCCTTACCATAGCCCTTCTCTCTTTCCTTAGGTTGAATCTAAACATGGCTCGAACCAAACGATGGTCACTGCCTGTTTTAAATTGACTCAGGACAGATACGTCTGTTACAAAGGCTTTCCCCGTTGCAAGAACAAAATCAATTTCATTTTTGGTCTTTCCATCCGCGCTAGCCCAGGTCCACTTTCTTGATGTACGCTTTTTGAAAAACGTATTCATAGCGTACATTTTATGTCGTTCAAGAAAGTTAACCAAAGTTTGCCCTCGATTGTTGCGTATACCGAGACCAAAACTCCCAATAGATTTTTCGTTTTGAAGGGGTTTGCCAATCTTCGCATTGAAATCACCGATGATGGTATTGTAGTGACATTGGTCCTGCTCCAGAGCCTTTTCTACGTCCTCGTAGAATAATTCCACTTCTTCATCAGAGTGATCCGTGGTTGGCGCGTACACTTGTATTACCTTTAGTGAGTATCGTTTATTTAGCCGTATAATGGCATAACAAACACGTGTGGAAATACTCGTAACGTTTTTGATTGTATGTGCAATCCGTCTGTTTATAAGGAAACCCACGCCACCATAACTCGAATCGATATGACCTCTGTAGTAAAATAGGTTGCCAGAAGTTAACTTAATCAGGCTTTCGCCTTTTCTGTGCACCTCCGATAATCCTATAAGGTCCCAATTGATATTAAGTGTCTCGTGTTCCAGTTCATACAGTTTCCTATCTTCTCTCAGGGTCCGTGCATTATAGCAAGCTATAGCTAGGGTCGTCGTTTGGCAGCCGGATCTTACCCAGGGATTCTTAGCACCCTCTGCCCCACCGTTACCGTGACCGCTGCCGGAACCAGGAATAGTGGGGCCGCTGGGGACTGAGGGCCTTCGCTTTTTGGCACTATTCATAATATGGAGGGTTTTTAGCCATAAAACACCACGCTGGCCAGTGCGTCTTGGTGAGTCTTCCTGTCACGTTGGCCTATTACTCTCAAAACCAAACTGGATTTGATGAGCAATAGTTACCAGGGGAACCACGAGGAGGTGTGACTTCGGAATTGAAACTACCGACAAAACATCAGCTTGAAGCATCAATGCTGCTCAAAGAACAGCATTCCTGCTCCCCACCCATGCCACATCGGCAGCTCCCTTCTCCCCCTAGACTAAACTAGATAGTGCCTACTTGGAATTGAGCCTGAATCTGGTTTGATAAGAGTTTTTTTGTATAAATTGTCTAGTTACATACGCTCTATGTATTTCAAACATTTGAAAAACAAAACCAAGATAATTAAACCCGTTGCTCAATCCTATAATTTAAATACTATAACATTGTTAACATATTTTTAATTGGATTAATTAGACCTTTTTGTTAAAAAATGATTTATATTCACGAACCAGGGGGAGTTTGTAATCATAATAACTCCATTATCTATTAACACTCTGTCCCAGAGCTGAATAGAAAACAATATAATACCAAAAGCTTTTTATACCAACAATCAAATGGATTATACTTTCGTGTTATGCGATTTATATTTAGATTAGACACTTTTAAGACCTTATAGTTATCGGTTTAGAATAGACCTCCCCATTTTCCCCGTAAGCTTCTATTTCAATATTTTATTGGGCTGTTGCCCAGACTAGCAACTGATCACTTCGCTTAAGAGCCTACCGAGCCTATTGTGCTGCCCTCAATCTGGCTTAACGTGCCATCCGAAGCACGGAATCTTTTTTTTCAGACAATCAGGTGATTCAGCCTGCAATGTCCTAACCAACTGGGGAAAAACGCACAAAGTGACATATCACTAGGTGTCCCCCGTGGGGATCAAAACCCACGACCTCCGTATCGAGAGTCAATGCTCTTAACCAATAGACCACGGAGGCAGAGTAGTTAGACAGTTAGACAGGTGTGGAGTAACATAAAATCGATTAACAAGACTTCATAGTTTCCAAACGAGACACAAAGTTTCTTTGTTATAGCTAGCCAAGGTCGTAGCCATAGTTAGCAACATAATTATTAATGAAAACTTATGACGAGTAACGACGAACTAACTTATATGACAACTTTAAAGGATACTGGACAGAAGTGCTCCAAGAGCCCCCACCTAAGTGACATACTACGTTTAAAAGGGGGTCTATTAGGTAGACAATTTTTTTATATGTGGCATCAATATCTTTTCGAGAGAAAAAAGATACAGGGTGTTTTGTTTAGTGGTTTTTCGTACTAATGTTAGCATTTAGCCGCTATTTATATCTGTTGCTTGAATTCCTTGTGTAATGTGGATAGTATTATTGTTTTTCATTATTAATGCAAAATAATCTTTAGCCTTCAAAACACACAAGACTTAAAACGAGAAAATCGTTATCTCATCTTGAAATTGCCGGTATACCGGCAGCTCAGCTCAGGTTTACTATAGTAAACCTGAGCTGAGAATATCAAACCGACTACCCCTTAAAACGACTTCGTCAAAATAAAATAGCCTGTATCTTTTTTTTCCTTGTAAATATTTTGATGCCACTTGGATGCCTTGTACGTTTGGGTATCCTCTAACTATCCCTACCCGTGTCATAGCGGGGGGCTCTTGGACCAGTCGCCATACATTTTTGCCCAGTGTCCTTTAATTTAATATTCTTGCATTGCACGTAGATAGGTACCTATTTGAATTTTGGAACTAATTAGAATTAGATTATTCAATCTACCGTATTAACCTATAACACGTATAACAGCGCACATGGGGCGCCCATTAAGTACGTGAGGGGATTATGGCGATATTTCGACTCCCTAATGAGATGCCGTGAGATTTGGCTCGTCCTTATGTATGAATATACAAACTGATATAGGCGTCGGTAATAATCAGAAACAATACACAGACTTTGTTTAAACTTTGTACTCAATCATGCGTGCTCCACATGCGACAAAGGCCTATCATTATCATCATCAGCCTATCATCGTCCACTGCTGAACATAGGCCTCTCCTAAAGCGCGCCACAAAACTCTATCCTCGGCCTTCCTCATCCATAATCGCTCCTCGCTACCTTTTTTACGTAGTCGGTCCTGCAGGGCGTCCCACACTGACACAACACATGCCAGGAACTACGTCTCCACTCTAGACTCCCCATCGGTTGACAGTTCTTCGGTAGATATGACCATTGCCACTTCACCTTGCTTATTTTCTGAGCTATGTTAACTACTTTAGTTGTCTGATCAGTGACGTATTCTCCTAAGGGCAAAATGGCCAAGTGCTAAGGGCGGCCGGGTCAAGGGGCGCGGCCCGCAGGGCCATACACATGGGGAGGGAATTGTTGCCCAAAGAAATATAGTATCCATATTGTATGCAAATAAATATTTGATTGATTGATTCATTGATATTAGCCAGACATAAGTGTGAAAAAATTTAGGTTATTTAGGTTTTAAATCGTGTTATCGCGTGCCGAGCTATTCATATTTTATTCTTGCCACTCGTGGTGGCTGTGGATGTGCTGGCTGGCTCGTTTTCCCCTCTTAAAAAAAATATCTAACTACGCCAATAGCCAAATCGTTTTGCGGAAAATTTTCAAGCTCGCTTCGCTCGCTCTTTTTCTGTTTTTTTAACTATTGCACTGCATACAAAGACTGATACGAGTTCTAGCACAGCCAACAATCTGCGCCCACCGCCGTCAAACTGCAGTTATGGGGGCGGCCAAATATAGACGGCCCAGGGGTGCAATATTTGTAAATACATCCCTGGCTCTGATGTTGAAAGACAAATGGCCTATGTGATGAAATAAAGTAATTTTGCCTGGGTGTAGGTATATTAAATTCGTACAGCTACAAATTACTAACGACATGAAGATTTCTTATTTCGTTTAATAATTGTCAATGCACAAAACAGCTTCAACCCTCATCCCATTTCACGCATAAAAACCAGCCATCAAGCTGTTTCAATCAAGCGCTACATGATGTAAAGTATAACAAGATCCACAGCAGCTATAATCTGAAATTGCTGCGAGATAAACGGCCTCGGTGGCCTCCGTCCTCCAACTGATTTCACCCCGCATTTTTTGTTGCGATACCTTGGATAGAACAAGAACCGAGAAGATGCGAAATGTGGATTATAATTAAGGGGTTCCCTACGTTACTGCAAAAGTCAACACTAAGTATATGTATATAGGGTCCTTCTTAATATGCTGAAACGTTTTAAGGGGATGATCAGACCGTCAAACTGAACAACTTTCTGTATGGCATCAACATTGAAATCGCGAAAAAAAATCAGCTCTTCCATACAAAACTGTAAACCTACTCAAGTCAAATGTATGGAACAGCAGATTTTTTTCGCGATTTCGATGTTGGTCCCATAGAGAAAGTTGTTCAATTTGATGGTCTAATCATCCCCTTAAAAAAGTGTCAGAAGGACCCTGTATTATGTACTTACAGTCATTTAGGCTGAGATTCAGAGACGATTTTTTATGTCATAGTTCGAACTAAGTAGGGTCAAAATGTATGGATTTTGACATACGGGAGTTCGAACTAAGACTTAAAAATCGTCTCTGAATCTCGGCATTAGTGATTCGAGATTTACTTGTGTCACGAAAATGTAGGTACTTTGATAGGTAAAGAAACTGGAAAGAATGAAAATAAAGAGCGTCATGAGCTCGAATAGACAGAGGCCAGCCAGTGCGATCCATTGACCAAGCCTCTTGCAAGTTGCAAGCAGATTACTTGCAAGAATTAAGTACTGAATGTTCTACAAGATGTTAGAGTAGACCGTTGGGTGATTGTACCCATGATACTGAACAACTTTCCCAGAAGAACATAAAGGAAATTCGCAAAAAGAAATGAAAACGAAACCAGCAGCGGGGCTAGTACGCCAACCCGCGATAGCCTTGATACGGCTATATCACGTCTTTTATCTCGTTCGTTCGCGCGCAAATAGAAAGAGAGCGGAAGCGTGATAGCGCTGTATCACGCTATCTTCGTTTTCCGTAGTAAGAGTGATATTTTGTTTTTTTATCGACACAATAGATGTACGTACAAAACGCGCGAAAATGCTGCATCTCCCTTTGTCTTGTTTAATCTAAGAGCAAATCCCTTGCAATAGGCGGCGTAATCCCGTTAGTATAGAATTGAACATTTCGTAATTTGTTCAAGAGGCGGGGATTCGTTATTGCAGCACTCGGGTCTGACGGGTAAACAGTTTGTTCATGTTCAAGAGTGCAATTCAATTAGGCAGGAGATTTGGCAGACGCGATCTAGGCACCATCTTCAATCTTAGTACGTACTTGTACAGGGTATTTGGAAGTTAGATGCGTTCCTTTTAGGGTGCCTGTCCATTGAAGCTGTGCGAGCTGTGCAGCTGTTTTTTTAACCAATCAGGAGCTCGGGCGAGATTGGCCGCGCCTCGCCCGAGCTCCTGATTGGTTAAAAAAACACAGCTACACAGCTCGCACAGCTTCAATGGACAAGCAGCCTTAAGGAGATGATCAGGAGTGCGATTTTTGAAAGTCAAATCAGCAGTAGAAAGATGCATACAGGGTGGTCCAAATAGTGACGTCAATCATTTTTTTTTAGATTCCTCACACCTTTGTTCCGTGACCATTCGACCTTTTTTTCGGTAGCTTGCATGAATGTTGTGCTGCTGATTATTTTACGGATGAAGGAGTATTTCCAGAAGATCATAATTGCAAAATCAAAATACAAAAAATTCTCACTATGAAAAAAGTTATGACATTTTTAAGCAGCTCCGGTAGAAAATTCTCAAATACAAGGTGTATTTGATTGATGTATTTAAAAAAACATAACTTCTAAACTACAAAATATCGCGGAACATACATGGGGTATTTTCGGATACTCCCAGGTGTGACGAATCTAAAAAAAAATTATTGACGTCACTATTTGGACATTTTCAACTGCTGAACTCAGCGAATGAGATTCAAAAATCGCACTCCAGACCATCAAACAGGAGGGAAGTCTAAATCGTGAAATACATAGCTGTTTCATACATTTGAGTTTGATTCTAGTATCTAGTAGTACTGCAGTTTTGTATGAAAAAGCCGATTTTTGACTAGTCAGTAATCAAATCACCGATTCCAGGGCCGTAGCTACCCGGCCCTGGAATGGACAAGTTTACTTCTCAACAGGGACAAATTAATCTTGATTTTTTATTACAAAAACCATCTTCTTTTTAGTACCTACCAGTTTTTCCTCCAGTAAACTACTTACCTATAGAATTAGGTGACTAAATAAATAATAAATCCAATTCAATACGATATACAGCGCCTTTCTGAATCTTTTATAATGCGCACAGCCAAGGAGTGGAATGCCTTACCTGCGTCAGTATTTCCGAGTACTAACAACCCGGATTCCTTTACAGTACGAGTGAATAGGCATCTTCTGGGTAAGCTCGCTACATCTACGACCCCATCTTCGTCCTGAGGACTGGATTGAGGTCAAGAGCAAACCCATAGTTAATAAAAAAAAAAATACAGGGTGTAACAAAACACCCTAGTAATACTTAAGGGGGTGCTTCAGACCATCAATCTGAACAACTTTCACTATGGCGCCAACGCCGAGAAAAAATAAAAAAATCTGCCGTCCCATACATTTGAGTCGAGGCGGTACTGCAGTTTTGTATGAAAGAGCGGATATTTTTTTCGCGATTTCGATGTTGGCTCCATATTAAAATTGTTCAGTTTGATAGTCGGAAGCACCCCCTTAAGTATTACTAGGGTGTTTTGTTACATCCTGTAGATACAAGAATAAATAAAATGTATGAAAGCGTTTCGAAGTTGAAAGAAGTATGATACGAAAGATACCTATTTAGTTTAGTTACTACTTTTATAGCCTTTCCTATTTGCATCTCAAGAAAACAATCAACGTTGCATGGAGCTGCGTTCCGAACCTACACCCTATGTGCACCCAGAGTGCACCCCGAGCGCAACTTTTCGCACTAAACGCCGTTCAGAGCCTCAGTGAAAGACGTTTTACTTGAAAAAACAACCGCACCCAAACGTTCTGAACGCAGCCTGGGAATCGCATCACATGCCATATCTCTCAACGGTGTAATGAATTTCCGGTATCTAAACTATTATAAAACTGTAACAGAAGTGTGTCTGTACATTGAAGATATTTACAAAAAAAAATTACGACATGGTTTTTACCTGTCCCTGATTCCAAATCACCAATTTTTGGATTTTTTGTCTGTCTGTTTGTTTGTTTGTTTGTTTGTTTGTTTGTATGTTTGTTTGTTTGTTTGTTTGTTTGTTTGGGTGTTTGTTTGTTCGAGTATCACGCAAAAACTACTGACCCGATTTTGATGAAACTTTTTTTGTTTGATAGCTTATCGTCTGACTTAAAATCTGGTATATAATTTATGCGGACGAAGTCGCGGGTAAAAGCTCGTAATAAATAAAGTACTCTTTGGTAATGAATCTCTGGCTTCCACTACAGCATTAGTCAAGGTTCTTCATGTCTTTAACCAGCCTGCGCACCGCCAGATGCTTATCTACTAGTCATTTGCTTCGAGTTGGCCGCTCCCTCCCTTCCCGCTTCACCGTACCGCACCCCTAAGAGACCCTATGAAACGCAATTTTATAACCTTTAGAAACGCAACCACGTACGGCACGTCCGTCCCGATCACTAATATCGCTTTTAATTTTAAATTTTTATTTGCTTGTTATTGTTACGAGCGACGGGTTACGGGATTGGAGTGAAACGCTAAGTCCAATTTTACAGAGTTTATTTGGGATACACTTACAAACGGTCCACCTCACAGAGGTTCCCCTATTCGGTTCACTTCACCGGGTCCTCCTCGCAGGGATTCCCCGTGCACCACTTACTGTCACTGTTCACAGCCCACTACGTCACTACTGTGACGACCCGACACGCGTCACGGCTATGACGTCACGACGCACGACACTATGACGACACGCACCACACTGACACTATGACGTCACGTACTACACCGACACTATGACGTCACGCACTACACTGACACTAGTCTACTCACTGTTCCACTCTTAGCACTTTTCTCTTCACTAGTACTTTTCCACTTTTACTTTTCTTCCTTTTGTTTCGCACTGTTCACTGTTAAATCAAATACTGATCTCTGACCGCGAACTCGCCGCTTTTTATATCCCGCAGAATATTCGGGAATACCCTTTTTCCGATCTTCTTTTCTTTACTCGTTTGTTTACCTCCAGATATTTCCAACCCCGCCTTCTTTTCTCGAAACAGATCGAAGACACGCCCACTTTTCTGATTCTTTTCAAATATTCGTAATTTCGCCTCCTTTCTCGAAGTTCCTAGACACCCCTAGACCTTTTGGTCCCTTTTTAAATATTCCTTCTCTCTCTACCTTCTAGAACATTTCTAAAAACACAAAAATCTAGAAATATTTTTGGCGCGGGTCGGATTCGAACCGTCACCCCCTAGCATGGGAGGCGGAACCTTAGACCGTAGGACCACGGCGATTGTTAATGAGCCGGCCGAATTTTCGAATGCCTTCTTTACGTTTGACGTTTGACAGCGGCCGTAACACTGCCCCTCCCTTAGTTCTGCTCGTCCCGAGCATCATTACTGCTGAAATATCGAGCCAACCGGTCAACGTGCACTAACTTCAACGGGCTCCCTGGCGGACGCCGGAATCGGTATTGGCCGACGTTCATCCCGGTCACTACCTCATATGGCCTTTTCCAACTTGATTGTAACATCGGACGCTTCTCCTTCTTACGAGCAAACGGAATGCGCCTAAGCTGCTGATTGACTGGCGCTACGTCTCCTGTATTGTTCGCATGCTTCACCAGGTCTATTTTACCAATATGTGCGCCGTTCTTAGAGAGTGAGTTCCTCGCTATCACAGCCTGTGGCTTTGCCAGGTCCTTGCTGGAGTCTTCTACAACTTTCGATACGACATCCCCCTCAGCCTTCTGCTTCCTAGGAGGATTATCTCCACAGTGATCAACAACCTCCCCCTTCCCAATCGTCAGGTCCATATCTCCAACGTTAGGTATCAGGATCGGAGCAGAAGAAACTGGTCCAACAACTTTCCTCACCGGAATCCAACAAGTCCCAGCTTCAACCTTTTCCATCACAGCACAGCTCCCATCGTCACTCTTGGGCAAAACAACAGGTACCAAGTTCTGTGATCCAGGCTCGAGAACCATTCTTCTCACATGGTAGACCTTTTCCGGTGATCCACCTTTCATCGGAACCTCCTCTGTATTACATCGTAGCACTCCGTTCTTCATGTCTATGTTGCACTGGTGATTTTGTAAGAAATCCAAACCAATGATGCAATCGTCCACTATCTCAGCTACGATCACCTCCTGTTTGAAAAGAGTCCCTCCGATCGTAATTGAAACTCCCAACTCCCCCTGAACTGGTATGCGCTGGCCGGTAGCAGTCGTTAACTGTAGTTTAGTTCGCTGCAGAAGTCGTGTCCCCTGATAACTTCCCATTTCGCTTATCAGTCGAGCATTGACCACCGTCCTCGAAGCACCGGTATCCACAGTTAGTTGACAGATTCTACCATTCACCCCTCCTTCAACTAACAGACTATCTCCGTCCGATATCTGCCTGACTCTAATGATTGGGTTTGCAACATAACCGGCCAACGTTCTCCAGTTCTCCTGCTGCTCATCAGTCGAGACTCCTATGTCCCGACGACCTGAACGCTTCGGGCAGGAACTGCGAATATGCCCCCGTTCTCCACACTCGTAGCACACATAACGACGGCCTGTGCGCCCCGGGCAGAAGCTGCGAATATGCCCTCGTTCACCACACTTGTAGCACACATAACGACGGCCTGATCGGTTCGGACAGGAGCTACGAATATGCCCTTGTTCACCACACTTGTAGCACATATAATTGTCACTCCGATTTCTCGGCGCTGACGCTCCAGACACCACAATCTCCCTGAGACGAGCGGAACGAGGATCCTGACGTACAGCTTCCACTTCCAATGCATGAGCAACAGCGTCCCTGAGTGTAACATGGTGCCCAAGTCGCACTGCAGCTCGCACCTCCGGGTCCCGTATCCCATCCGTAAAGGTCTGCAGGAGCATGTTATCGATGACTGCCGGTGACGACTGAAAAGCCCTCCGTACGAGCTTCTCCACTTCCACGGACCACTGTTGCAGACTCTCGTTAGCATGTTGGTTACGTTCCTTCAACCGCGCCCGATACACGTGTTCCATATGTCCATCGCCGAATCTAGCCTCCAGAGCTCCAAAAAGATTGTCGAACGACAGGTTTCCGCCAGCACCCACGGCTTCCAGCACTGTGAGAGCCTGTCCCTGGAGTGCTAATATCAACGCAGGCTCCGCCTCCTCCTTGCCCCAGCCATTAACTTTCATCGCCGTCTCAAATTGTAGCTTAAAGGCGGGCCATGACGTCAGTCCATCGTAAACCGGAGTCTTGACACCTTTCGGCTGTATGGGTGAGTCAAAAACAGCAGCGACACGGCTGTGAGATTTGCCCTGTTCAACCTCTCGCCGGATTTTGGCAAACTCACCCTCCACGCGATCCAGCCTTCCTTCTACAGCTTCGACTCTCTCTACTGCCTGGCGCAAGCCTTTCGTGATATCTTTATGAAGCGCCTCCTGCATCGTGCGCATTTGTTCTTCCTGGCGGCGAGCCTGTTCCTCCTGACGGCGAGCCTGCTCCTCTTTCAGTGCGCGCAGCTGTTCCTCCTGCCGGCGAGCCTGTTCCTCCTGCCGGCGAGCCTGTTCCTCCTGCCGGCGAGCCTGTTCCTCCTGCCGGCGAACCTGTTCCTCCTGGCGGCGAGCTGCCTGTTCCTCTTGACGACGAGCTTGATCTTCCTGACAGCGAGCCTGTTCCTCTTTCAGTGCGCGCAGTTGTTCCTCCATCATGCGCTGGATTTGACAGAGGAAGTTTCCTGGGTTTTGTTCCGGAGTGCGCTGCACTTCACCTCCCTCAGGTCTTCTCTCTGGGGTTCGCTGCACCTCAGTAACAAGGGCCGCACCTTCCTGCCGCGCTTCCGACATGGCCCGGGTGGTGACACCCTTTAACTCTTTTGGCACCAGCGGCATCTTACTCCAATCCCACTTCTGACACCAAATGTTACGAGCGACGGGTTACGGGATTGGAGTGAAACGCTAAGTCCAATTTTACAGAGTTTATTTGGGATACACTTACAAACGGTCCACCTCACAGAGGTTCCCCTATTCGGTTCACTTCACCGGGTCCTCCTCGCAGGGATTCCCCGTGCACCACTTACTGTCACTGTTCACAGCCCACTACGTCACTACTGTGACGACCCGACACGCGTCACGGCTATGACGTCACGACGCACGACACTATGACGACGAGCTTGATCTTCCTGACAGCGAGCCTGTTCCTCTTTCAGTGCGCGCAGTTGTTCCTCCATCATGCGCTGGATTTGACAGAGGAAGTTTCCTGGGTTTTGTTCCGGAGTGCGCTGCACTTCACCTCCCTCAGGTCTTCTCTCTGGGGTTCGCTGCACCTCAGTAACAAGGGCCGCACCTTCCTGCCGCGCTTCCGACATGGCCCGGGTGGTGACACCCTTTAACTCTTTTGGCACCAGCGGCATCTTACTCCAATCCCACTTCTGACACCAAATGTTACGAGCGACGGGTTACGGGATTGGAGTGAAACGCTAAGTCCAATTTTACAGAGTTTATTTGGGATACACTTACAAACGGTCCACCTCACAGAGGTTCCCCTATTCGGTTCACTTCACCGGGTCCTCCTCGCAGGGATTCCCCGTGCACCACTTACTGTCACTGTTCACAGCCCACTACGTCACTACTGTGACGACCCGACACGCGTCACGGCTATGACGTCACGACGCACGACACTATGACGACACGCACCACACTGACACTATGACGTCACGTACTACACCGACACTATGACGTCACGCACTACACTGACACTAGTCTACTCACTGTTCCACTCTTAGCACTTTTCTCTTCACTAGTACTTTTCCACTTTTACTTTTCTTCCTTTTGTTTCGCACTGTTCACTGTTAAATCAAATACTGATCTCTGACCGCGAACTCGCCGCTTTTTATATCCCGCAGAATATTCGGGAATACCCTTTTTCCGATCTTCTTTTCTTTACTCGTTTGTTTACCTCCAGATATTTCCAACCCCGCCTTCTTTTCTCGAAACAGATCGAAGACACGCCCACTTTTCTGATTCTTTTCAAATATTCGTAATTTCGCCTCCTTTCTCGAAGTTCCTAGACACCCCTAGACCTTTTGGTCCCTTTTTAAATATTCCTTCTCTCTCTACCTTCTAGAACATTTCTAAAAACCAAAGACATATATATTACTAGCGTAAGGACATGGCCTATGAGCTTGACTATTGTCCCCAGTTCGTTGGCTCTAAAATGCAAGGAAAAATGTCAATTTAGAGCACTACAAATATATGACACGATATAGTTCGTATACGAGTTATGACAGATGGCGCAAATTTTTGTTTCTATGAAGAAGGTTTTTGTAAAATATTCTGACGGGCCTATCCTTACGCTAGTAATATATAAATCTATGCTAAAAACACAAAAATCTAGAAATATTTTTGGCGCGGGTCGGATTCGAACCGTCACCCCCTAGCATGGGAGGCGGAACCTTAGACCGTAGGACCACGGCGATTGTTAATGAGCCGGCCGAATTTTCGAATGCCTTCTTTACGTTTGACGTTTGACAGCGGCCGTAACACTATATTATTTTTTGTCGACGGGACCAGTTAATGTGCCTTTGTCGAAATTTTGTAACGGTCATCGACGGCCAACTCCAAACAAACGGGTAGTATGTTAGCTGTTGAGGAATTTTTGTGAGGGCATTAGTTAACTAAAAATTTTCATCAGATGCAAACCGAAAATGTTGTAAAAAGTAAGTAGGTACTTTGCGGATATCCAGTTACACTTACACTTCAAATAGTTTTTATTGGAATATAAAACTGGGTCGCACAGCTATCAATCCAACAGAAACTGAAAGGATATTGTTGAGGGCGGGAGGCACTTCGATTCATTTCATTCGGCCTCTGCGGTTCCATCGCAACGTTCCCTGGGGAACCATTTGTAAAGGCGCTATCTTATTTTCGCGGCGTGGTTTATGGGATAAATAATGAGTTTTACCCATCGATGGTTAAACATTGGATTTCTCAATTACCTATTCGAACCTTCGGACTTTTCAAGGAATACCTGGAGCCTAGTTTTCAACAATGTAACCAGAATTGTCATTGTAAATTACTATTGTCATGTTTAAGAAATAATCCCCTGTACCCCATTTTACTAAACATGACAATTTTGTCATTGAAAATGACAATTCAGGGTACACTACTGCTAACTAATGACGATAAGCATCTCGCAGGTAAACATGTGTTTTTACATTATCAGTAATGTATTCTGAAATTGGGCACAGAAAACACTTTTGGTTTATTTTAAATAATATCCTTAATAATTGTATTTGCATGCTCGTATATATTCCTCAACAGTGTAGTTATACTTATAAAGTCAGGGTGTAACAAAACACCCTAGTAACATTGAAAGGAGTGGTTTAGACCATAAAATTTAAAATATAAAAGAAAATCAGCAGGAACTATTGAATAATCTGTGCCCCTACATTTGAGTTGAGTAGGTAAGGTACTGCACTTTCTATGAAACAGCTGGTTTTTTTAATTTTTTCTCAATGTCGGCTCCATAGATGTGAAAGTTGTTAAGTTTGAGGCTGCCTGTCCATTGAAGCTCGCGAGCTGTGCGAGCTGTGTAGCTGTGTTTTTTTATTAACCAATCAGCAGCTCGGGCGAGATCGGCCGCGCCTCGCCCGACAAGGGCGGATCCAGGGGGGGGGCCCAGGGGGCCATGGCCCCCCCCACGGACCTCTGCGGATTGCATTGAATTTCGAGGCTGAGTAATGACGGCACTTTACTAGGGCATAGATTGATTGAGCTCTGTCCATAACCTATTCGTAGAGCGGAGAAAATTAGAGCTCGCTTCGCTCGCTCTATGTTTCTGTTTTAATTATTGTACCTGTGTAGGTACAATAATTAAAACAAGGCTGTGGTCAGAAATCTTTAGGATTATACACATAATATAATCCTAAAGATTTAACAGCAAACCGGGGAACACGGCCCCGGGCGGCAGGTTTAAAATATTGCATCGACTTGAGAATTTTGCAAAAAATCTCGTGCTCGCTTCGCTCGCTCCTGATTTCATATATTGCAGTGACAAAATCTCGAGCTTGTTTCGCTCGCTCTTGGTTTAAGATCGTATTGCAGTCATCCCATTATATTGCAGTGAAATCTCGAGCTCGCTTCGCTCGCTCTTGGTTTTAGATCTTATTGCAGTCATCGCATTATATTTCAGTGAAATATCGAGCTCGCTTCGCTCGCTCTTGGTTTTTTTGTTGTATTGAAATTACCTATCGCAGCTTCGCTCGCTCTTGGTTTTAGATCTTATTGCAGTCATCTCATTATATTTCAGTGAAATACCGAGCTCGCTTCGCTCGCTCTTGGTTTTTTTGTTGTATTGAGATTACCTATCGCAGAATTCGAACATTTTGCGAATTTCTGACTCGACCTAATCATATTGCAGTAAAATCTCGAGCTCGCTTCGCTCGCTCTTGGTTTTAGATCTTAATGCAGTCATCTCATTATATTGCAGTGACGAAATCTGAGCTTGTTTCGCTCGCTCTTGGTTTAAGATCGTATTGCAGTCGTCTCATTATATTGCAGTGAAATCTCGAGCTCGCTTCGCTCGCTCTTGGTTTTAGATCTTATTGCAGTCATCGCATTATATTTCAGTGAAATATCGAGCTCGCTTCGCTCGCTCTTGGTTTTTTTGTTGTATTGAAATTACCTATCGCAGAATTCGATCATATTGCGAATTTCTGACTCGACCTAATCATATTGCAGTAAAATCTCGAGCTCGCTTCGCTCGCTCTTGGTTTTAGATCTCATTGCAGTCATCTCATTATATTGCTGTGAAGAAATCTGAGCTTGCTTCGCTCGCTCTCGGTTTAAGATCGTATTGCAGTCGTCTCATTATATTGCAGTGAAATCTCGAGCTCGCTTCGCTCGCCCTTACTTTAAGATCTTATTGCAGTCATCTCATTATATTTCAGTGAAATATTGATCATATTGCGAATTTCTGACTCGACCTAATCATATTGCAGTAAAATCTCGAGCTCGCTTCGCTCGCTCTATGTTAAACGTTTTATCGCAACCACTCTACCTGGACCTGGCCTCCCTAAGAAAAAATTTTTGCTACACTCTTGTAGAGGAGGCCCGGGCCCGGCGCCTCAATCTCATTGTTTTTGCCCTGCCTCGGAAAAATCGTAGATCCGGGGCTGATTGTTTTAGTTTTCTATGTATGTATACAAGACGTCTCGGGTCTGTGTCTCTAACTTAATTTTTTTATATCTTAATACGTGGCCTGAGTCGGCCGAGGGCCCCCCCCACTATGAAATCCTGGATCCGCCCTTGTCGCCCGAGCTCCTGATTGGTTAAAAAAACACAGCTACACAGCTCGCACAGCTCGCGAGATTCAATGGACAGGCGGCCTGATGGTCTACCACCCCTTTAAATATTACTAGGGTGCTTTGGTACCGCCTGTATATTTAGAACATCCACATTTCAATAGCAGTGCCGAACTCTGTCCATTAAGGCTGCACCGAGCCTATTGTGTTCTTCCACAATCGTATTTTTTTAATTTCTAAACAATTAAACAACATTTCCAAAAAACAAGAATGTCACATTCTTCTAGTCCAGGAGTGCGATTTTTGAATCTCATTCGCTGAGCTCAGCAGTTGAAAATGTCAATATTACTACGGAGATATGCATTATTCTACTGCTGCCGAGTTCAACGTATGAGATTCAAAAATCGCACTCCAGATAGACCTTCAATTTATCGAAACATTAAGTATTCTTATGTTTTATGCTCGTAGCTAATTTTCGTTAAAACGGCCAAAAGTGGACACTTTTGGCGGTTTTCAAGATAACTACAGACATTATAAAATCAAATCCGCAGTGACTCGATAAATTGAAAATCAGCAGTGACTACCACGTGACATTCTTGTTTTTTGGAAATATTATTTAATTATTAAATAATAAAAAAAATACGATTGGGGGCAGCACAATAAGCTCGTTGCAGCCTTAAGACAGGCAGTGAGCCCGTAACCACTTTTAAATTTGAGACAAATACGAAATAATACACCCAAATGATTATAGTTATGTATATTTCGTTTAATAAAAAATTATATCCACTATAATATTTACATGTAAGTAAATGGCAAACAATTTCAAGATTCAACGAAATAATTACGAACATACGATAAACATGTATTGATGAAACGAATCTGCTCTCAATCGTATCTATAATAACTTCTAAAAATTAATACTGTCCATATAAGGTACCCATTTAGTGAAATATGGTTCTATATTTTTCATTAGGAAGCACAAAGGCGGAGTTATTATTATTTTGAATTACATTTTCTTTATAATATCCTCTTCGATCACTAATATAATAAAACCTAGATGCACAAACTCCTGTTAAATCTTAGCAAATTTTTTCCAGCACAGAAGAGAACCATTAGAAACTGCACGAGGACTATTATTTATTTAGAAAACTAGTGTGACCAAAAAAACTATGACAGAATTTTCATAGTGACTTGACCTTTTTCTGAACGTTGTACCTACAGCTACATGCTACTTCTATTAGGGCGATACCGGGTTCTCTCTTCTGCGTTGACCAGGTTAACATGTTTCCTGTTAGTGTAATGACACGATACTAAGGCCATATGGGTTTTAGAGTAGGCGGAAAACTGCTCGAGCACTTTTTAATGTAGTGGTAATTAGATATCAATCTTATTTCATTCACACAGAGCTTAAAATAGTGTGCAACCGTAAAATCCAATCCAGCAGACATCGTTTAGCATCATTTTGCGCTAAGCGACCAAGAACATGCTCGAACGTGGGCGCAAGCATTTACACTGACATGCTGTCTACCAGCTTTGATCTAAGTCTACCAGCCCAAGCGAAAAAAAAACTTGGTGTATATCCTATACACTCAGATGTTCGATTGAGTGAATTTTTGGCTTTGCCATTTCCTGAGGAAATAATTAAGGAAAGAATAGATTTTGACGTAATAGGTTACTTGACAACTAGTCAAATCAGCTACTCTTTATCGGACGTCAAAACGTGCGCTTTGTATGAAAATTTGTACTAAGTAATGAGTTGTGACGTCATCAACATTTAATTACTTTTTAAAGTTTATCTTGTTATTAAAAATAGTATTCGAGCTAAATGAAAATGGGAGTTAAGTGTTATTTTCTTAACTTTTTTTTATTGAGAAGATAAAATTAAAATATTTTGCATGTAGACTGGCGATATATAGAGGTGCTCAGATGTCTGTATGACGCCGCCACTATGTCCGTTCAAGTACATGATCAGCAGACGAAGCCGATCCAACTGCTAAGAGGAGTGAGACAGGGGGATGTTATTTCCCCGAAACTGTTCACCAATGCGCTGGAAGACGTATTCAAGACGCTTAATTGGAAAGGACGAGGCATATGTGTGAACGGCGAGTACATCTCACATCTGCGCTTTGCGGATGACATTGTCGTCATGGCGGAATCGATGCAGGACCTCAGTGGCATGCTTAGCGACCTTAATGCCGCTTCCCGACGGGTCGGTCTCGGCATGAACTTAGACAAGACGAAAGTCATGCTAAATTCTCATGTCGAGCCAGAGGCGGTATACGTCGGTGAGGCGGCGATAGAAGTTGTGCAAGACTATGTCTACCTTGGACAGACTATAAGACTAGGTAGAAACAACTTCGAAAAGGAGGCCGCTAGGCGCATCCAACTGGGATGGGCTGCTTTCGGGAAACTCCGTCATATATTCTCCTCGGCTATACCACAATGCCTCAAGACGAGGGTGTTCAATCAGTGCGTCCTGCCAGTAATGACATATGGTGCGGAAACATGGACCCTGACGATAGGACTAGTTCATAAATTCAAGGTCGCTCAGCGAGCTATGGAGAGAGCTATGCTCGGTGTTTCTCTGAGAGATCACATTAGAAATGAAGTGATACGTCAGAGAACTAAAGTGGTTGACATAGCTCAGAAAATTAGCAAGCTGAAGTGGCAATGGGCTGGTCATATCTGCCGAAGAACTGACAACCGGTGGGGTGTCAGAGTTCTAGAGTGGAGACCGCGAACTGGTAGGCGTAGTGTCGGACGCCCTGCTGCCCGCTGGAGAGACGACCTAAAAAAAGTAGCGGAGAGCGACTGGATGAGGAAGGCCGAGGATAGAGTTTTGTGGCGCGCCATGGGAGAGGCCTATGTTCAGCAGTGGACGATGATAGGCTGATGATGCATGTAGTCAAATACCCAAAATATTTGCATCAAAATCTAGAGAGGAGAGATTAGCTAGTTTTTTTTATTAGTGATCGAAGAATATCCTTCATAAAATTAAAAGGTGATAATTCCCTTAAATTTTATAAGGCATTTCATTGAATTTAAAATCTAATTTCACAATAGAATGGTAAGAACTCCAATGAAATTACAACACAATGTTAACTTTTCGGGACAGCTGTTAGGCAGATAGACGTTTCCTATCACAGACTAGATACACAAAACCAGAAGACCGACACCTACTCGCTTCAAATTGAGCTTGCAATCCAGTTTGACGTATTTTGAGATGCTAAATAAAATAAATAACTTACATTGCTTAATTTTCACTACAATTTAAGCTAAAATTATTCCGGCAGTGAAATTCTTTAAGAAAATAAGCATTAGTTCCAAAAAACGACAAAATAGATCAAATACCCAATTGACTACTTTATAATAGAAAATAAAAATTCAGATCTAAACTTTCAAAATCTTGAATTTTGATTGCACGACACTCATCCAAAAACCTGCCATTTCTTTACAGAAAAAAAAACGATGTACTTAATTTGAGGCTTAATCGAAGAGGCGACTAAAAATATGAAGTAACTTAAATGCGTACCTACAGAGAGATTGTACAGTTGTATAATTACAAAAAACCGCATTCCGGTGCCATTACAAAACTTGTTTGATATGTACATGAGAAATTTATAGCTACAACTACAAGTACTCTTAGAAACTATACCAATTTACACTCAGAATTAACATGGTATGTCTTTTTACATCGCACTCGCCCCAAACACTCGTATGTCCTAAATTTTAGAACATATTTTAAATCTAAGTATATTACAAACTCGTCCGGTACATTCAATTTTTATTGCCAAAATATTAAGTAGTTCAATTTAATATATTACGCTAAACGAAAACTACTAAAATAAAAGTCGTCTATTGTAAGGCTGTCAAACTATATTTATTAAATAAAGCTTTCCGATCTATTGGTATAATTTGAATATAATTTAAGCTTAGCAATAAAATCGTACGTGGTACGAATGGATCATTCAATATGTCGCTGTGTTGTCATAATCTAGTTTTATTTGCAGATAGACCTGTCTATCTACTAAGGATGGTCGCGCACTTTGTAGGCCAAGACCAAGACTTCCAAAGTCCAGACATTACAACATTTACAACTTATATTTTCAACGCCCACTAAACGCAAGCAAAGTCCTTTGTAACTGGGGGGGTAGCATATCACGCACGACAAAACAAGAAATCCGTCATGCTCACTTATTTTGGTATACGCGAAATAACAAAGACAGAGATACATCTCTAGATTTCTGTCGTCTTTTCGGGGTTGTCATGCTATGCCCGCAGTGGTCTTGGACTTGGATTATTAATACGCGACTACTCAAAAGGTGTCTATGTCTACACACCAAAGTCACGGACTTGCAGACTGTCGGCGGGTTCAATGTGGATAGGCTTTGTCGGCAACATGCATCTGCACGGGTTATCCGACGACATGTCGGCGAAAATGTCGGCAAGTCAGCGACTTTGGTGTGTAGATACCACTATCGACTGTGATGTCAAAAAAAGATGCGACACAAAATTTTCAAAGTCAAACAAACTTGGCCGTTGCACACAATTGACATTGGCATGGATTTACAACTTGTATCGTCCAATTCTCGGCTACGTAATTGCCAATTAAGAATTACAACCTAAGCTTTTGTGATACCCAAGGGTAAAACCACTGAACTTGTCATTCATATCGACTCGTAAGGTCAACTTAAGACTTGACAAAGCACAACCTATTTTTGAAATAAAGATTATTGAATTTATCGCACTGGGTTACAGCGTTGTTGACTATTTCATTATTTTATTGCTTCACAATCACTTCATACAGGCGCGCACTGACAAGCACAGGTAAACAAGTGCGGTACTGGGAGTGTGAGTGAGAGAGGGCTACAATATTTCCTATTTACCGTCCGTTCTACATACAGTTCGGACACCCCCACCACTTTTTACCTCACCCCCACTTGTAGGAAGCGTGGCAGAAATAGTAGGCAATGGCGTATTCCTGTCTCGTTTGCAGTCACTCAGTATAGCACATGCTTACCTCTTGTCAGTTTTACACATTTGGAAATGACAGCAAAGTGTCCAAGTGGTGATAGATCTTCTATCGAGTCGGTATGACTTTTTCCTTCACTTGGGCTAAATAATTCTAGCTTTTCGTATTGAAACAGTGATAAAATTCAATCAAATCGCGCTCAATCAAATCTCCAATGCTACCTTCAAAGTCGCTTCTCCCATCAATCAAGTCTAAACCCTTCGACGACAGTCACTTGTCATCTCTCGAATGTTAATTAAAGCCACTGTGAGAACGTAATGTTTCTCTAGTTCACTTTTTAACCCAAACGAGCATAGGCTCATCAGGTTCACTTTTCACTCAATCCAGCTGCTGCACTTGAACCACTGAGGTCGGTGGGGGGATCGAGATCTCGTACTTGATGAGGCCGGTGCCTCGGCCCGCCGATAGAACTAGGCCGCCGACTTCTTTCACGTCCCCACTGGAAGAGAAAAACATTTTATAACACCTCGTAGATTTTGTACGTCTACAAGATAACACTGATGTTTGTTATTTATATTTTAAAAGGGTTTGTAGATTTTGAAAAAAAACTACAACAAAAAAGGTTTAAAAAAAGCGGTCAAGTGCGAGTCGGGCTACTCGCGCACCGAGGGTTCCGTACTACACTACCACAGAATACAACATTATTATCTTAGAAAAAAAAACTTTTTGTCAGGAACCTTTAGCGCTAGACCGATTCACACTTGGCCGGTTTTTAGTATTTGTTGTTATTCTGTAGAGTTTGCTCTATAATCACGCTAAGTTTGACGCTTGTATGTATTACCGTTTTTACGATAGAGCGTGAAGAAAAAACGTTGATAAGAACTAGTTTTTTGTTGAGAACCCCCCTTTATTTTGAACTTTTTGACATTTTTATTATTTGTTAACAAATCCGCCGTAAGAACGCACATTCTGTGAAAAGCGTAAAAACTATCTAGCTTTTACGGTTCAAAAGTTACAGCCCTAAATAGGTCGGACAGACGGACGGACGGACGGACAACGTAGGCTTAGTAATAGGGTCCCGTTTTCACCCTTTGGGTACGGAACCCTAAAAACAGCACTCGTGCGCGAGCGCGGCATCGTCATCATCATCATATCAGCCGATATACTTCCACTGCTGGACATAGGCCTCCCCCAAAACGGGGGGATTTGCCATAATCGCCACGCTTGGCAGGCGGGTTGGCGATCGCAGTTGGATTGAATGTGTGTACTCAGAGGATGCTGCTGCCCATCCTCCGGTAGATCCTAGATTCGCCTTTTACGACACCCATATGGGAGGAAATGGGGCCTACGACCGGTTAAAGCTAACAAAACAACAGTTTACCTAGTGGTGTGATGGCGCGCGTGCTTGTGTGTGGGGCCCAGCTGTGTGATGGGCTTGCCGTCGCGCCCCACGATGTGCAGCTGCGACCCGATCAGCGTCCGCCGACCCCCCACCGTGCCCACCACTATCTGGTTACCGATCACCTGCCCCGACCTATTCGTTACCTGCAATTACAATTTATGGTTAGAGAGAGAAATATTCTGAAAGCAATAGAAAGCCGCAGAGGAAATACTATTGGGCACTTGATACGACACGACAATTTCGTCTAATCTAAACTATATTTAAATTGGTAGTTTTAAAACTATGTATCACAGCTGTAATGGAAGAGAGTATTGCGTATACACTATACATGGTGAACTGTAATTCTATAAATTAAGCCCAGTTAGCTAGTGGTCGAAAATGAAGACATTAACTAACATATTGCCGATAAATTAAATTGTAAAAAATAACTCTACCACATTCAATTAATACTTTTCGGAAAGCTGATAAATTTTAGATTATTTTAAACAAAAAAATGCATATGTACCTAGTTTAGGAATGCATGTTCAGAAATAAAAGGTTTGTAAGCAAGTTGTAAGTAGGCTATGATAATAATTTCGTAGCTCCACGCGGGGTACTGCTAAAAAAAATGTATAGCATTAGGCGTACAAATTACAGAACCCTCTCACTCTATGATACATAGCTCTGTCTAGGTCTTCATCTGCCTCTCTCTTGGGGAAGAGAGTCAGAGTCACACTAACCACTTGTATATTATGCGTGGGTTGTTGATGATCCTGCTCCATCTCCATGCTGTTTTGATGCTGCACCTGGTGTTGTTGCACTTGTTGTTGAAATGTATAGCATCAGGCGTACAAATTACAGAACCCTCTCACCTATAATACATAGCTCTGTCTAGGTCTTCATCTGCCTCTCTTGGGGAAGAGAGTCAGAGGAAGGCCAGCCAGTGACACTTACCACTTGTATATGCGTGGGTTGTTGATGATCCTGTTCCATCTCCATGCTGTTCTGATGCTGCACCTGGTGTTGTTGAACTTGCTGTTGAACCTGCTGTTGAACCTGTTGTTGAACCTGCTGCTGGACTTGCTGCTGGACTTGTTGCTGGACTTGTTGGGCGGCTTGCTGCGCCTGTTGTTGGGCTTGCTGCTGGGCTTGTTGGTTCGCTTGCTGCTGGGCTTGCGTCTGCAAAAGTAATGTCACGTTTGTCTCGATGGCGAGTAAAAGGGAAAGAGTTTTGTATGAGGATGAGAGTTGTTTTTAATTTATTTACTTCTCTAGATAAAATATGGCATAACATAATACATTCAATTTTTCATCACTCCATACAAAAAATGCATTGTATCTGTCAATGTCAAACAAAACTACAGGAAACCATAATCAACCATACAGCCTTGTTCGACTTAAATAGTTGCTGATTATGAATGACTAGCTGTTGCCCGCGACTTCGTCTGCGTTACCCGGATAAAAAGTACCCTATGTGTTAATCCAGGCCATGGTCTATCTGTATGCCAAATTTCATCAAAACCCGTTCAGCAGTTTTTGTATGAAAGCGGAACAAACATCCATCCATACTTACAAACTTTCGCGTTTATAATATTAGTAGGAAGTAGGATATGTTTAAATTTTTTTAATTATCTTTTCCCTCTTCATATTTTAAGGAACAATATATGGAAAATCGATATACAGTGAGAGTCAAAATAAAATGATGTCTTTTAATAAAATATTATGTGACTGGTACAAACATTTCTAGGCGGTAGGTCCATGTGTTGTCGCTGGTGCAGCATGAGGTGGTTCTTCTGGAAGAACGCCTTGCCGCACTGGTCGCATATGTGCGTGCGCAGCGTACAGCTGCCGTCTGGATGTCTGCAATAAATATAACCGAAAATTACTTACTTTTATTCATTTTTAGTAGCCGGTGATTCGATCCCCGTCCACTGGTACCAATGAGTTTTTCGGAATTTATGTACGATTTGCAACTCCACTGGGTGTTCGGTGAAGGAAAACATCGTGAGGAAACCGGCATGTTTAAATTTCGAGGCATATATTGTACCCACTGTCAATTATAAGCGACGACGGGCTAATTCCCTGTCACACTAGACAGAATTTCGGTAATACTAGTGAAATATTGATGTTCTGGTATCGCGCTAACCTTAGACTTTTTTACTATGTGATTGACAGCCTGAAACGTTTGAGCGATCTGTCAAACGGCTGTCATGAGCTGTCAAATGATAGGCGCGATACCGAATTTGTAAAAAGTTGTGATTCACACCAGGTTCAATGATGTTTCATTGGACATTTATTCAGCGCCATCTCGGTCCCGAGGTTCAAGTAGCAGCCACACTCTAGTAACAAGGTGTACTTAAAAGAGGATCGGCAGTAACGCTTACGGTCAGTGTTAGGAATCATATCAGAATGTGTAGCGGTCCTTGTTCATGTTTAAAGTAAATTAACAATAACTATGATGACGGTACGAACCAAAGTGAAGTGTCAGTATTTCAATTTCGTATTTCATTCCATATTTTGCATTTAAATGATGAACCTAATTATTTCACAATATCTCACCTCCTATGATGTGCTAGAAGGCCGTGTTTAGCGGCGAACCCTTTCCCGCAGTCCACACAGAAATGTATCTTAGGCCGCGGCGGCGTTATGTGGTGATTCTGTAATATTACACCTCATGTTTAGTTAGGTACTTACTATTCTTGTCAAAGATAAAGTATATAGGGTAGATAAAGAATATAAAGCAGACATTAAAACGCTACTTGACATCCATTCACACTTATGACAGTCGTCCGACCGTAGAATAAGCGAAAAGTCAATAGTAAACAGATACCATCTTGAATCATTTTGTCACCAGACCTCCAGCTGGACTATTTCCACTCCACTATTTCCTTACGTTAAGAACTAATTTTGCTTGAATTTGTGAAAGTGGTGACATTTGTTTAACAGACGTAACCGATTTACGTCTAATCTAGCTCTGTCACTCTTATGGCAATCTGTGTGCGACTGTAAGGAATGACTATACATGTTTTTGTATAGTTTGATATTGGGTAGACCTGATTCTTGTTTATGATAAAACAAGCTTATGGCCAGATGCACCGCGGGATATCACCCCTTCTTGGTTGACATCCCACATATTCGAACTAAGTGCCTTTGAGAATCTTTCATAATGTGCACCGACAAGGAGTGGAATACCCTGTCTGCGTCAGTATTTCCGAGCACTTACAACCCGAATTCCTTTAAAGTACGAGTGAATAGGCTTCTTCTGGTTAAGATCGCTACATCTTCGACCCCATCTTTGTCCTGAGGACTGGATTCAGGTCAAGAAAAAAACCCATCTTTTATTTAAAAAAAATGATTGTTAAGAATATCTGTCTACCCATCCTCCGGGAATATAGTCATGATCATATGAATGCATGCATATAATATTGTTAAATAGCTTATAGTGATGTGGTGTAGCTTACCGTTGCTATAACTTGCGTGTGAACAACATTGTTGGGGTTTGAAGATATTATTTGAATTGGTTGATCTGAAACGAACATTAAATGAATAAATAAAGTGTTATTAAAGTGTTATTATTTTAAATTAAACATCGACTTACGCGTGGAAAGTCGCAATTACAAATTAGTAAACACGGTAACTTCAAAACCTACTAGAAAGGTTTTATTAATTCAATTATAATTATGATAATATCATAGATACTATATCTATGTTCAATTCGTTACATTTTTGTAAGCGGTTACGGGCTTACTACCTATTACACTGGATCAAAGAAGATGGAAAAGCATAGAACGCTATTTCCTTGTATAACTCACAATAATTTTTAAAATGTCACTAGATGGCATTACTTGGTCCGCTAGAAGTAAAATTTGTCTGAAATCGACGAAATATCGCATTTTACTGTTCTGGTTCATCATATTTATTTATTTTGAGCAACAAAATATATTATTTTCATAACATCACATTGAAAATAACAATTTCATAAGCAGGTTTTTTTACATTTTTTTCATTGATCTACAATACGATATAATACTAAGCGGGAGTAGCATGCAGTTATAGAGAATTCCGGTAGATGGCGCACATTTCAAAATTCATACTAAACAAGATTGCTAGGAGAGCGATTTTTGAATCTCATTTGCTGAGTTCAGCTGTTGAAAATGTCAAAATTACTATGGAGACGTGCATCTTTCTACTGCTGATTTGACATTAAAAAATCATACTCCAGGAGTGCGATTTTTGAAAGTCAAATCAGCAGTAGAAAGATACTTATCTCCATAGTAATTTTGACATTTTCAACTGCTGAACTCACCGAATGAGATTCAAAAATCATACTCCAGGCTATTGAAAAAAAAACTAAATTTGAAATTGTTAAGCTTGCGTATATACTCACACATTTAAAAAAGAAAATATCAATGAATAAAATATTTTAACGCGTGGTGGACTAACGCCCCACCCGCCCTGTTCCCTACACGTTCAGTTTTGATAGCAAAACATATTTAACCAGGATCTGGTGCTGAAGACAGGAATGTCTCCGTACGATGGTACTCCTCAACGGTAAAGAGCGTGGGCTTGATTTTTTTTATTCTTGTTCAGTTTTGAAAGAAAAATACATTATTTAATCGGGAACTGGTGCTGAAGCCAAGAATGTCTCCGTACGAGGGTACTCCTCAACGGTAAATAGCATTGGCTTGTATTTTGTTTGTTCGCGTTCAGTTTTAATAGCAAAACACATATTTAACCAGGATCTGATGCCGAAGCCAGAGATGTCTTCGTACGAGGGTACTCCTCAACGGTAAATAGCATTGGCTTGAATTTTGTTTGTTCGCGTTCAGTTTTAATAGCAAAACACATATTTAACCAGGATCTGATGCCGAAGCCAGAGATGTCTTCGTACGAGGGTACTCCTCAACGGTAAATAGCATTGGCTTGAATTTTGTTTGTTCGCGTTCAGTTTTAATAGCAAAACACATATTTAACCAGGATCTGATGCTGAAGCCAGAGATGTCTTCGTACGAGGGTACTCCTCAACGGTAAATAGCATTGGCTTGAATTTTGTTTGTTCGCGTTCAGTTTTAATAGCAAAACACATATTTAACCAGGATCTGATGCCGAAGCCAGAGATGTCTTCGTACGAGGGTACTCCTCAACGGTAAATAGAATTGGCTTGAATTTTGTTTGTTCGCGTTCAGTTTTAATAGCAAAACACATATTTAACCAGGATCTGATGCCGAAGCCAGAGATGTCTTCGTACGAGGGTACTCCTCAACGGTAAATAGCATTGGCTTGAATTTTGTTTGTTCGCGTTCAGTTTTAATAGCAAAACACATATTTAACCAGGATCTGATGCTGAAGCCAGAGATGTCTTCGTACGAGGGTACTCCTCAACGGTAAATAGCATTGGCTTGAATTTTGTTTGTTCGCGTTCAGTTTTAATAGCAAAACACATATTTAACCAGGATCTGCGATTAAACACTAATTTTGAAACGGCATTATCTACATACTTTGCTTACGCAGACGCATGGCTGCGTTACGGTGTGATACTGTGGGCTAATAGCTGTGACGCGCACGACCTATTTGTGATGCAGAAAAAATGCATTCGTATATTAGCACGCATCCCCTCCACTGATAGCTGTAAACCGTACTTCCCTCGATATAACATTCTCACGCTACCTTCTTTGTATATATTAGAAATGGCCAAATTCGTTCATCAAAATAAACAATTATTTAATAAAAACAAGAAAGACTATCTGCGACACAATTTACGATCTAAAAATGAATTTTCTTTACCAGTCTCAACTATGACCATGTACCACAAAAGTCCGTACTTTTCAGCTATAAAGATTTACAATAAAATACCAGAATGTTTCAAGTTAGAACCAAAAACTCATATATTTAATAATAAACTTAAACAATATTTAATAGATAAATGTTACTATGATACGAAAGAATTTTTTGATGACATTTTATGATTTTTTGTAACATTTTTAATTTGATTTTTTTACCATTATTATTATTATTTTATTCGAATGCTTGTATAAATAATTTTCTAATGATTTTTTTTTGTAACATTTTTATTTTGATTTCATAGACATAAATTATACTTAAGTACCTATTATTACTATTATTTTGATTCAATGTTTGTATAAATAATTTTCAAATCTAATGCTGACTAAGCAATTGTTTTCTCTTTTATTTAATGTAAAATTTTATGTTTACGAATGTCGTTATTGTTTGGAGTTATTGAATTTTGTCACTGTTATATTTATTTTAATGAATGTTATGAATCTATTATGGTAATGTTATTGAATTTAATTTGTAATAGCTTTGATTTGAATACGATAAATGTTGTTCTGTGTTTCACAGCATGCTGTGCCCACAATGGGTATCATATGTTGATCCACTCTGTTTTGTAACACCTCTTATGTACCATATGATCGCATGAATAAATGAATTATGAATTATGAATTATTATCTGATGCTGAAGCCAGAGATGTCTTCGTACGAGGGTACTCCTCAACGGTAAATAGCATTGGCTTGAATTTTGTTTGTTCGCGTTAAGTTTTGATAGCAAAACACATATTTAACCAGGATCTGATGCTGAAGCCACAGATGTCTTCGTACGAGGGTACTCCTCAACGGTAAACAGCGTTGGCTTGAATTTTGTTTGTTCGCGTTAAGTTTTGATAGCAAAACACATATTTAACCAGGATCTCATGCTGAAGCCAGAGATGTCTTCGTACGAGGGTACTCCTCAACGGTAAACAGCGTTGGCTTGAATTTTGTTTGTTCGCGTTCAGTTTTGATAGCAAAACACATATTTAACCAGGATCTGATGCCGAAGCCAGAGATGTCTTCGTACGAGGGTACTCCTCAACGGTAAACAGCGTTGGCTTGAATTTTGTTTGTTCGCGTTCAGTTTTGCTAGCAAAATACATATTTAACCAGGATCTGATGCCGAAGCCAGAGATGTCTTCGTACGAGGGTACTCCTCAACGGTAAACAGCGTTGGCTTGAATTTTGTTTGTTCGCGTTAAGTTTTGATAGCAAAACACATATTTAACCAGGATCTGATGCTGAAGCCAGACATGTCTCCGTACGAGGGTACTCCTCAACGGTAAACAGCGTTGGCTTGAATTTTGTTTGTTCGCGTTCAGTTTTGATAGCAAAACACATATTTAACCAAGAGCTGATGCCGAAGCCAGAGATGGCTTCGTACGAGGGTACTCCTCAACGGTAAACAGCGTTGGCTTGAATTTTGTTTGTTCGCGTTCAGTTTTAATAGCAAAACACATATTTAACCAGGATCTGATGCTGAAGCCAGAGATGTCTTCGTACGAGGGTACTCGTCAACGGTAAATAGCATTGGCTTGAATTTTGTTTGTTCGCGTTCAGTTTTAATAGCAAAACACATATTTAACCAGGATCTGATGCCGAAGCCAGAGATGTCTTCGTACGAGGGTACTCCTCAACGGTAAATAGCATTGGCTTGAATTTTGTTTGTTCGCGTTCAGTTTTAATAGCAAAACACATATTTAACCAGGATCTGATGCCGAAGCCAGAGATGTCTTCGTACGAGGGTACTCCTCAACGGTAAATAGCATTGGCTTGAATTTTGTTTGTTCGCGTTCAGTTTTAATAGCAAAACACATATTTAACCAGGATCTGATGCTGAAGCCAGAGATGTCTTCGTACGAGGGTACTCCTCAACGGTAAATAGCATTGGCTTGAATTTTGTTTGTTCGCGTTAAGTTTTGATAGCAAAACACATATTTAACCAGGATCTGATGCTGAAGCCACAGATGTCTTCGTACGAGGGTACTCCTCAACGGTAAACAGCGTTGGCTTGAATTTTGTTTGTTCGCGTTAAGTTTTGATAGCAAAACACATATTTAACCAGGATCTCATGCTGAAGCCAGAGATGTCTTCGTACGAGGGTACTCCTCAACGGTAAACAGCGTTGGCTTGAATTTTGTTTGTTCGCGTTCAGTTTTGCTAGCAAAATACATATTTAACCAGGATCTGATGCCGAAGCCAGAGATGTCTTCGTACGAGGGTACTCCTCAACGGTAAACAGCGTTGGCTTGAATTTTGTTTGTTCGCGTTAAGTTTTGATAGCAAAACACATATTTAACCAGGATCTCATGCTGAAGCCAGAGATGTCTTCGTACGAGGGTACTCCTCAACGGTAAACAGCGTTGGCTTGAATTTTGTTTGTTCGCGTTCAGTTTTGATAGCAAAACACATATTTAACCAGGATCTGATGCCGAAGCCAGAGATGTCTTCGTACGAGGGTACTCCTCAACGGTAAACAGCGTTGGCTTGAATTTTGTTTGTTCGCGTTCAGTTTTGATAGCAAAACACATATTTAACCAAGAGCTGATGCCGAAGCCAGAGATGGCTTCGTACGAGGGTACTCCTCAACGGTAAACAGCGTTGGCTTGAATTTTGTTTATTCGCGTTCAGTTTTGATAGCAAAATACAAATTTAACCAAGATCTGATGCCGAAGCCAGGAATGTTTTCGTACAAGGGTACTCCTCAACGGTAAACAGCATTGACTTGCATATACCGTTTACAGTTGAGGAGTGCCTCCGTACGGACCATTCCTGGTTTCAGCACCAGATCCTGGTTAAATGTGTGTTTTGCTGTCAAAACTAAACAGGAAGAGATAAAAATCAAGCCAATGCTGTTTACCCTCGTACTAATGAGTACCCCCGTACGAAGACATCCCTGGCTTAAGCACCAGATCCTGGCTCAATATGTGTTTTGCTATCAAAACTGAACGTGAACAAAAAATTTCAAGGCAATCCTGTTCACCGTTGAGGAGTACTCTCGTACGAAGACATCCCTGGCTTCAGCACCAGATCCTGGTTGAATATGTGTTTTGCTATCAAAACTGAACGCGAAAAAAAAAATCAAGTCAATGCTGTTTACCGTTGAGGAGTACCCTCGTACGGAGACATTCCTGACTTCAGTACCAGATCCTGGTTAAATATATGTGTTTTGCTTTCAAAACTAAACAGGAAGAAATAAAAATCAAGCCAATGCTGTTTACCGTTGAGGAGTACCCTCGTACGAAGACATCCGTGGCTTCAGCACCAGATCCTGGTTCAATATGTGTTTTGCTATCAAAACTGAACGTGAACAAAAAAAGTGCAAGCCAATGCTGTTTACCGTTGAGGAGTACCCTCGTACGGAGACATTACTGGCTTCAGCATCAGATCCTGGTTCAATATGTGTTTTGTTATCAAAACTGAACGTGAACAAAAAAATTTCAAGACAATCCTGTTCACCGTTGAGGAGTACCCTCGTACGGAGACATTCCTGGCTTCAGCACCAGATCCTGGTTAAATATGTGTTTTGCTTTCAAAACTAAACAGGAAGAGATAAAAATCAAGCCAATGCTGTTTACCGTTGAGGAGTACCCTCGTACGAAGACATCCCTGGCTTCAGTACCAGATCCTGGTTGAATATGTGCTTTGCTATCAAAACTGAACGCGAACAAAAAAAAAACAAGCAAATGCTGTTTACCGTTGAGGAGTAACCTCGTACGAAGACATCCCTGGCTTCAGCACCAGATCCTGGTTCAATATGTGTTTTGCTATCAAAACTGAACGTGAACAAAAAAATTTCAAGACAATCCTGTTCACCGTTGAGGAGTACCCTCGTACGGAGACATTCCTGGCTTCAGCACCAGATCCTGGTTAAATATGTGTTTTGCTTTCAAAACTAAACAGGAAGAGATAAAAATCAAGCCAATGCTGTTTACCGTTGAGGAGTACCCTCGTACGAAGACATCCCTGGCTTCAGTACCAGATCCTGGTTGAATATGTGTTTTGCTATCAAAACTGAACACGAACAAAAAAAAATCAAGCCAATGCTGTTTACCGTTGAGGAGTACCCTCGTACGAAGACATCCCTGGCTTCAGCATCAGATCCTGGTTCAATATGTGTTTTGCTATCAAAACTGAACGTGAACAAAAAAAGTGCAAGCCAATGCTGTTTACCGTTGAGGAGTACCCTCGTACGGAGACATTACTGGCTTCAGCACCAGATCCTGGTTCAATATGTGTTTTGTTATCAAAACTGAACGTGAACAAAAAAATTTCAAGACAATCCTGTTCACCGTTGAGGAGTACCCTCGTACGGAGACATTCCTGGCTTCAGCACCAGATCCTGGTTAAATATGTGTTTTGCTTTCAAAACTAAACAGGAAGAGATAAAAATCAAGCCAATGCTGTTTACCGTTGAGGAGTACCCTCGTACGAAGACATCCCTGGCTTCAGTACCAGATCCTGGTTGTATATGTGTTTTGCTATCAAAACTGAACGCGAACAAAAAAAAATCAAGCCAATGCTGTTTACCGTTGAGGAGTACCCTCGTACGAAGACATCCCTGGCTTCAGCACCAGATCCTGGTTGAATATGTGTTTTGCTATCAAAACTGAACGCGAACAAAAAAAAATCAAGCCAACGCTGTTTACCGTTGTGGAGTGCCCTCGTACGGAGACATTCCTGGCTTCAGTACCAGATCCTGGTTAAATATGTGTTTTGCTTTCAAAACTAAACAGAAAGAGATAAAAATCAAGCCAATGCTGTTTACCGTTGAGGAGTACCCTCGTACGGAGACATCCCTGGCTTCAGCACCAGATCCTGGTTCAATATGTGTTTTGCTATCAAAACTGAACGTGAACAAAAAAAGTGCAAGCCAATGCTGTTTACCGTTGAGGAGTACCCTCGTACGGAGACATTACTGGCTTCAGCACCAGATCCTGGTTCAATATGTGTTTTGCTATCAAAACTGAACGTGAAAAAAAAAGTGCAAGCCAATGCTGTTTACCGTTGAGGAGTACCCTCGTACGGAGACATTACTGGCTTCAGCATCAGATCCTGGTTCAATATGTGTTTTGCTATCAAAATTGAACGTGTACAAGAAAATTGCGAGTCAATGCTGTTTACCGTTGAGGAGTACCCTCGTACGGAGTCATTCCTTGCTTCTGCACCAGATCCTGATTAAATATTTGTTTTGCTATCAAAACTGAACGTGAACAGAAAAATATCAAGCCAATGCTGTTTACCGTTGAGGAGTACCCTCAACGGTAAACAGCAGCAGAGTACATTTTTGTATGTAGATAAAACATGGTAAGTCGTGGTGATTCATAAAAACAAACCCCTGCTGTATTAAGAATTATCAAGCAGACACTTTAACCACTAAGCCAAGGTGTACTCATAAGGTACCTTTTACCTACCTACTTTATAAAATTGCGAATGTAATCTTTCTTTCAACTCGAGAAGCTAAAAGACACACACACTCCTATGTCATCTTAGGTCTACGCACACCTGCATCGAAGTTGAGTTTCATCAAATTTTTCGATAGATGGTACTAGGTATTCCACTTATAGGCGCGACTTCAGCTAGTATAGTAACGCCATCTAATATAATAAGTCGAACTACGAGGTACCGGCGACAATAATAAGTTTTACGAGAGCTTTGTTCTTTGTTTGACGTGAGCAATCTTGCCTACTTTAATTCATCTATGACTGGATAGAGTTCGGGCACTGCTAATGAAATGTAGATATTTTGAATTTGGTATAACTTTTTCGCACAGGTCCGTCACGCACGTGCGGTCCTGTGCGTGACGTGTGCGTGGCGGCATGTAGCATGTAGTAGTATATACACAGTGTACTCACGTTGTTGCTGCGCGGCGGCGACGAGGCCGGGTTGTACCGCGGCGGTGAGCGCGCACAGGTCCGTCACGCACGTGCGGTCCTGTGCGTGACGTGTGCGTGGCGGCATGTAGCATGTAGTAGTATATACACAGTGTACTCACGTTGTTGCTGCGCGGCGGCGACGAGGCCGGGTTGTAGCGCGGCGGTGAGCGCGCACAGGTCCGTCACGCACGTGCGGTCCTGTGCGTGACGTGTGCGTGGCGGCATGTAGCATGTAGTAGTATATACACAGTGTACTCACGTTGTTGCTGCGCGGCGGCGACGAGGCCGGGTTGTAGCGCGGCGGTGAGCGCGCACAGGTCCGTCACGCACGTGCGGTCCTGTGCGTGACGTGTGCGTGGCGGCATGTAGCATGTAGTAGTATATACACAGTGTACTCACGTTGTTGCTGCGCGGCGGCGACGAGGCCGGGTTGTAGCGCGGCGGTGAGCGCGCACAGGTCCGTCACGCACGTGCGGTCCTGTGCGTGACGTGTGCGTGGCGGCATGTAGCATGTAGTAGTATATACACAGTGTACTCACGTTGTTGCTGCGCGGCGGCGACGAGGCCGGGTTGTAGCGCGGCGGTGAGCGCGCACAGGTCCGTCACGCACGTGCGGTCCTGTGCGTGACGTGTGCGTGGCGGCATGTAGCATGTAGTAGTATATACACAGTGTACTCACGTTGTTGCTGCGCGGCGGCGACGAGGCCGGGTTGTAGCGCGGCGGTGAGCGCGCACAGGTCCGTCACGCACGTGCGGTCCTGTGCGTGACGTGTGCGTGGCGGCATGTAGCATGTAGTAGTATATACACAGTGTACTCACGTTGTTGCTGCGCGGCGGCGACGAGGCCGGGTTGTAGCGCGGCGGTGAGCGCGCACAGGTCCGTCACGCACGTGCGGTCCTGTGCGTGACGTGTGCGTGGCGGCATGTAGCATGTAGTAGTATATACACAGTGTACTCACGTTGTTGCTGCGCGGCGGCGACGAGGCCGGGTTGTAGCGCGGCGGTGAGCGCGCACAGGTCCGTCACGCACGTGCGGTCCTGTGCGTGACGTGTGCGTGGCGGCATGTAGCATGTAGTAGTATATACACAGTGTACTCACGTTGTTGCTGCGCGGCGGCGACGAGGCCGGGTTGTAGCGCGGCGGTGAGCGCGCACAGGTCCGTCACGCACGTGCGGTCCTGTGCGTGACGTGTGCGTGGCGGCATGTAGCATGTAGTAGTATATACACAGTGTACTCACGTTGTTGCTGCGCGGCGGCGACGAGGCCGGGTTGTAGCGCGGCGGTGAGCGCGCACAGGTCCGTCACGCACGTGCGGTCCTGTGCGTGACGTGTGCGTGGCGGCATGTAGCATGTAGTAGTATATACACAGTGTACTCACGTTGTTGCTGCGCGGCGGCGACGAGGCCGGGTTGTAGCGCGGCGGTGAGCGCGCACAGGTCCGTCACGCACGTGCGGTCCCCCGCGTGCAATCGCACGTGCAGAGATAACGCCTCCTGCAACAAACATACAATAAGATACTCTGATGAGTACACAATAAGGAATGTTTACAGTTTTTGCATTATTAAGCGTGCCCACACATATCTGCGACGACTGTATAGATAAATTACCCAAAATTGTTTTTTCCTAGTAGAAAAAATTCCAGTCGCGTTTTTCTCTAAACTGATTTTTCACCAGTCGAAGATTTTCTCAATCGATCGTATTCCTAATCGCCTTTCTTCCGAAAATAAGTATTTCTTACATTTCATCCACAGATTACCCCCAATTGATACCGCATAATGAACATTTTGTTCACGCCCGAAGTCACCATTTTAGGCGGTAGGTGCGGGTAGCGGGGCACGAAACGGTGCAACGTGATTGGCCATTTCAAGGTCGCACTACTTCTAGCTCGCTCACTCGCGTTGCTTATATCAGTGAAAAACCATAGATGTGTGGCGAGCGTCGGCGGCCCGGTATGCGGTATCTATTGGGGGTAATCTGTGATTTCATCTCACTAATATTATATTCCTAATATGATCGATTGGGAAAATCTTCTACTGGTGAAAACACAGTTTGGAGAAAAACGCGACTGGAATTTTTTCTACTAGGAAAAACCAATTTTGGATGGTTCTATACAGTCTATGCGATGTCGCATCGCAACGCAAATATCTGCGATGCGCTGCGTGCAATAATCATACATATGTCATCGTAATAAGTCATCGAGCGCTGGCAGATATTTGCGATGCGATGCGACGTCGCAGTTATGTGTGGGAGCCCTAATAGCCCAGTCATTTTACGGTTTGAGCCGGGACTAATTACTAATTGCATTTTTTTTTCGCTATAATATTGAAGAGACAATTTGAGCTTAAGAATGAACCAAAATTTAAAAAAAAATTACGTCAGCAACAGTTCCAATTTTAAAATATAGATATTATCTCGTTCTAAAAAAACCTGATGATGATTTTTTTTTTGCACATATTTAAGACTTTACCATCATACATACTTCAAACAAGGTGTAAATATTTGTGTCTACTTAAAAGGTTTTGAAAAATACTAATAAATACCTAATTTTTTAAATTTTAATGCCTATTTTATTGATCAAAAATAATGTATATTGTTAAATCTATTTCAAATGAGTGCATTGGTATTAAAATTATTAATTTAAAAGCCTTCTGGGACACACAATTTTGATTTCTATGTTGCATAGCAAATTTTTTTTAATTTGGTTTAGTATAGTATTTTTGTCACTATATGGTGCCGGTTACAGTTTAAAAGTCCAATTAATAATTACTCCCTACCCCGCCTAACAAAACCACAGATTATTTAATAGTTACTACCGTAACAGATAGTTCACACAACCCCATTTTTCAAATATCGAATGCGCACTTCAGGAACGAAAAATAAAATGCACCTTATGTCAATGAGCGACGATGCACACCTCGGAGGTGTCCGGCTGTCAAACGTAGCTGAGCTGAGAAGTGAGACAGGCCTGACAAAACTCCGTAAAATGACTGGCCTATAAAAGCTTTAAAAACATAAGTTCTAGCCTGTAGGATCTTATTGCAAGGCAAAGGCCTCTTACGAATAAGGATGGGATGAAGTGGGCTATACTCCACGAAGTGGGCCTAGAGCAGGTTGATGAAGGCAAGTTAGTGAATTGACAAAAAACACAGCACAAACAAAATCGGCCCGGTAGCTCAGCCGGTAGTGAACCTGCCTGCTGTGCCAAGGGTCGCGGGTTCTATATGAATCGGGATGAATATGAATCTTTGTACCTGAGTCAAGGATGTTTGTATCAATATTTGTTTTCTTTATCGTTGTTTAGTCATCATAATACAAGTCCAGGCTAGATTCTGGTACTTTCAATGTGACTAGATCATTGTCCATGAAATTTATTGTAATAAAACAACATTATTCTAGCCTCTTTTTTTCCATAATAATCTGATAGTAAAACATTGCACAGCGGTCCCGTTAGAGGTCAAAATTAAAAAAATCGGTCATCTATAATTCCAATTTTGTTTTCACGGAAAGGTAGTTGAAAACCCATAGTTTTAGAAAATATAAAAATTACCACATGTCTTTTAACAAAATCATTCATTTATTTGCATCGTAAGTCAGCGATTCCGCACACATTTCCCGTTATCGAAAAGTCGCAATTTACTGCTCCGTTTGGAAGGTGATTGCAATAATTGTGTTTAGAAGTGGATATTGTGAATCATGGAGATTTAAGAAGAGGTTACTCTAAACAGTCTAAACAGATATGTTCTATAGTATTACAAGTCTTGTCGTCTGGGTGTAACATTAATAACGAAGAATATGCCACAGAAACTGCCAAGCTTCTTGTAGCAGAATACCCTTGATATAATTTTCCTGCTTCTTGAATAAAATTCTTATTCACTGTTCTGATGTAACAGATTATGGTAAGTATTCTGTCTATAGGAGAGTTGTCATAAGCTGCGTAAGCAAAAAACAAAGACTTAAAATACTTCAGACAACATAATACCAGAAAGAACTCAAGGATTACACGCAACAGTGACATACTGAATCGATTTTTCTAATAACATCCGATCCCTAGATCACCAGTCTCCGAAGACTGCCTCAAAATAAGAAGAGTTCACTGCCAAAATAGCGTTTGTCATTGATTTCAGAACATAAGATGTAATTATAGAACCAATTTAAGCATCTATTTAAATGTTATTGAAACTTGTATTTTCGACCGCTGTAGTATGAACGCGGGACCACTGTGCATTGGCTGCTTATAGAATCCGCACAAGTCAAAAGAGTCGACCGAGGGAATGGTCAATAGTGTTACAAATATTCGCCTGTCGCACAGGCGGACAAATTGTCCATTCTACCAAAAGTGACTTCCCTGAACATGTATGCCCATCATTGGTAACTCAAATCAGACTTGTGACTTTAGATGGAGGCAATAACTCTTAGCTATCAGTGTAGGCAATTTATTTTAACTATCAGTTTTATTTACCTTAGTATTGAAACAGGAACCGCATTCAGGACACGCGTAACCCGGTGTCGCTTTTTCTGAGAGTATTTGACCATCTGCACCTATTACCTGAAAATTATACCGTAAAAATCAGTACCAATTCTTTTATATGCCGTGTTGTCCAGCTTCAAATAACACCCATTCATGATATGCTGGATCTCTTACGAAACTCGTTTTTTTTTTCACGGATTGGTGCCATTCTGTGCTGGACACCACACGGCAAACAACTACTAGAAAATGCCAAGATAATATTACATACTATCAGTTCAAAATAAGAATTTGCATGATCTTGAAATGCCAGTGGCTAATTTCGTCGGCCTAGATTGTGACACCTCGTAACTGCAAAACAGTTTGAGTTGCAGTTACGAGGTGTCACATCTACTTATTGTAGGTACTATATTCTTGCAAATAAATAAATCTTATCTTATCTAGGCCGACAATTTCACTTTGTTGAGTATGATCTGCAAAAAAAATTATTTGATAATAACTTTTTCGTAAGAAATGAACTACCTAAACCTGACCTAAACTGAATTTTCAATATGCTCATGAGTTTATTACCCAAGGGGGTAATCAGAGATATTTTGAAAACTCAGAATATCCGCGTTCACTAGAACTACCGGAACTCTGTCCAGTGACGGGGTGTGAGCCCGTCGCCACTTAGAATGGACAGTAGATACAATACATGCTTCATGCTGGTTTCCTCACGATGTTTTCCTTCATCGTTACGCCAGTGATGTTACAAATCATACATAGATTCCGAAAAAATATTTGGTACGAGTCGGCCTGGACGGGAGTCGAGCCAAAGCACGGCAGACATGGTTACTCGCCACTAGACCACCAGGACTTTAACAACAATGAATTTTACTCCGTATTTTTTATGAAGCCCCAGGGTACGAAGTGATAATTATCATGATAACTATCTTTATAATTATACGTTAATAATTATCTTGATAATTATACGTTAATAATTATCTTGATAATGACACGTTGATAATTATAAAATTATTGAAGAAACAAACAGCTTGTGCTAGCAATGTCACGACATGGTGTATCCGATCATGATCCGATCACGTTTCGCGAAAAAAGATGCTCACAGTCATGAAATTATTTTTCTCACTGTTTTCTGTTGTTTTTCTCAATTATTTGTTATTCTTTGTGATACGAAACGAAAATGCCGAAGACTGTGAGCTGGTTGGTTTGGATATAAGTGTATTAAAACAAAAACAATAATTTTAGGATTTTTGTTAGAAATTTTACTCAAAACTAAGAATCAGCTTGGATAATTATCTGATAATTATCCGATAATTATCAAAGAAAATAATTATCTTGATAATTTCTAACCCTGTGAAACCCATACTTTACCGCCAAGTGAAAATAAAGAAGCTTGCTTATTTTGAACTGATAGTATTTCCGTCCAAATCTTAAGCAAGTAAGCAAGTTTTAATTGTGCATCAAGTAAGCAAGTTTTAACTGTGCATAAATTAAGGATTAACATACAATTACCTGTACAATTTGAGGTTTAAATTCGTCCGTCTTTATAACAGTCTGTTGCACTTGCTGGGCTTGTTGTTGCGCCTGTTGTTGGGCCTGTTGCTGGGCTTGTTGTTGGGCCTGTTGTTGTGCTTGTTGCTGCGCCTGCTGCTGCTGTTGTTGTTGGACTTGTTGCTGCTGTTGCTGTTGTTGCGTCTGTTGTTGGGGCATACAGTGCCGCGTGATTTTGCAGTGTTGTTGTAGCTCCGCTTTGCATTTGAAAGCTTCGCCGCATTCTAGACATGCGACTACGCCTTCTCCCGTGTGGATTCTGTAAATATAAGCGTTATTTGTAAGTTTTAGTGACAAGAGGTCTGTAACACACCGAGGTGTGGACCCTTTATACAAAAGGGCTCGCATTGAAAAGAGGCTAACATAATTTAAGGACCTTCTTAATATCTTGACCGTTTTAAAGGGTATGATCAGAACATCAAACTAAACAACTTTTTCTAACGACCAAAGTCGGAATCAAAGAAAATTTGCTGTTCCATACAAAACTGCAATCCTACTCTACCCAAATGTGAGATGGGACAGCAGATTTCTTTTTTGCGATTTCGTTATTGGTCCAATAGAGAAAGTTGTTCAGTCTGATGGTCTGATCATCCTCCTAAAAACTTATGTATGGCTGAATTCTATTTGATAAGTTTTTGTGTTCTGGTCACACTGGTTTCTCGAAGTAGCTAATCTTCATGATATTTCTAATGGTTCCCTTTTCTGTGAATGACTAACTTCATGTGCGCGACGAGGGTGCGCTTCTGCAGGAACTCCTTGCCGCAGACGGGGCAGGCGTGGGGCACGCGGCCGTGGACGCGGCCGTGGTTCACGAGCTGGAACTTGCGCGCGAACGCCACCCCGCAGTCGGGGCACACGAACGGCGACAGCGACCCGTGGAACCTGCTGTGCATCACTAGGTGCTCCTGCGGGTATAATAACACACAATCATCATAATCTCATCATAAAAAAGTCCAATCAATCTTCTTAGATCAAAGTAAAATTAATGGATATGCCCAAAACGCGTTTATTTTAAGCACACAACTCGTACACTTGGTCCATACAAAATAGCACACTTGTCTGTCATCTTGTTTTGACTTATTTTTCTGATTTAAAATGTTCACGTAAGACTCATCTCTTAATTTTACTTTGATCTAAGTCAATCCTAAATGCTGATTGGTAAACTTCACATACACATCAGAATTTCTTTTTCAGTGTATGCAGGTTCCTCACGAGGTCTACCAATCCGCTTTTGGCACGCGTAGTGGACTAATGCCCATACACCCTCACTGACGGAAGGCCTGTGCCCTGCAGTGGGACGTATATAGACTGTGATGACGATGAGTCCTTAATGCAAGCACTAGACTGTCAGGAGAACTCCTGGGCGAGAATCCGTTATTTCAACTTTTTTTTGGTATTTGTTTTATATTTTTTACGGATGGTAGACATAATTTTAAGAAACAGCCAGCACAACAAACATTACTTTAAACCAGTACACAGAAGGTAGATTTTAATAAGCAATGGTTTCGAGTTTCATCAGAAAATGTTTGTCCCTAGGGGTTTGCGAGAACAAAGTTTGACGAAACAGCCAAAAAAATTTATTGTTATGTACGATAATAGATTTTCGGAGAAAATAGCTTTTATTACAAAGTAAAATAATCTTTCAGGCATGCATTGGTCACAAAGATGTTTCAGAGGCACAAAAGGAAACAAATAGCTCACCTTCTGAGCGAAGCTCTCCCCGCAGTCGCTACACACGTAGGGCCGCTCGCCCGCGTGGTACTTGCTGTGCGTCACCAGGTGGCGCTTCAGTGGGAACCCGCGCCCACACTCGCCGCATACAAACGGACGGTCCCGACTGTGCACCTATGGGAAAAATTAAATCATAATCATAAATCATAAATTCTTTATTGTGATACACAGGTTGAATAGGTTGTTACATTATATTATTATGTTCGCTGTGATCCGCCAGAAGGCATACAATAGGTATTTAAGTACATATACATTGAATTTATACACTTATATTTAGAAAATTAAAACCGCCTTCAAAAAAACTTAAAAGTTAAAAAATAATATTGCAGCCTATGACTTTTTCGTTCGCATCATAAGAACATTAATTTGTTTTATTGAAGTCGCTGTCAAGCCGGTACGATTCGCGACATGGCTTGCATTTTTTGGCTTGGCTTGACACCGACTTCTATAAAACAAATTAATGTTCTTATGATGCGAACGAAAAAGTCATAGGCTGCAATATTATTTTTTAACTTTTTAGTTTTTTTGAAGGCGGTTTTAATTTTTTGTTAAAATTTTGTTTATTTCACAATTTTCAGTGGTGAATTCATTAGTTCGATTTAATAGGAGTGCTTTAAATTAAAAAACGCACTAGTCGGCAGTACGATTTTCGAAGGTTCCCCTCGATTTCTCTGGGATGCCATCATCAGATCCTGGTTTCCTTATCATGGGACCACCCTTGGGATATCTCCTTTCCAACAAAAAAAGAATCATTACAATCGGTTCATAAACGAAGAAGTTATCCGCGAACACACATTAAAAAAAAAAAAAAAAAAAAAAAAAATATACGGTCGAACTGAGAACCTACTCCTTTTTTTGAAGTCGGTTAAATAATCATTACATTAATAATTAATTCAATACTATAGACTTTATCTGAAGTAATCTGGTACAGTACATTGATATCGTTGGAAGTAATCATAGGCATAATGTCAATCGATACAATCAATAAATTTAAATAGTATTATCATAAATCATAATCAAAATAATAGTTAACTTTATTAACCTTATAGTAAACAGCTTCAGTTCTTATATACAAGAGTACAAGAATTTTATTCAACAAGTAAGTCGAAGTGATTTCAATGTGCCATTAAGGCCAGTTGGCCGATGCAGCATCAGATGCGTATTGAGGCAATGCTTGAATGCATAACCATCATACAGACTTCAGTCTAAGAATATTTAAAGGATACTAACTCTAGAATGCGTGACGAGATGGTGCTTCAGCGTGAAGGCCATCTTACACTCGTGGCAGCGGTAGGGTCGGTCGGCGGAGTGCAGCAGTAGATGCGTGTTGAGGCAATGCTTGCGAGCGAACGCCTTGCCGCAGTGCGCGCATACGTGCGGCCGCTCTCCTGTTGGGTTTGTCGAGTTTCGGTTGTCTTGCAGCGCGACGATAGTGAGCGGTTCGATCACGCGTTTTCGGATGGATAACGGAATTTTTTTGACAGTTCGTTTTGTATATCCTAACGAGAAATAAAATCTAGTCATGTCTCGATGTAGCTACAAAGTAGTTTATGACTTCAAAATTGTTTTCGTTATATGAATTGTAAAAGTAAAGAACGCTGTAAGCATTATATTTTTTCCTCTGCCGCGGATAGATTACGACAAGGCGTACCAATAAATAGGCGGCCGAATTAATTACGATTCACACCTATCAAATCGGGAGTCAGCACGAAAGCAAGCGCATTGCCATTCTAATTCAAGCTTTCCCGGGAAAACATTTCTGAGTGTTCTCACTCATTATTTAATCGTCACAGAACCGCAGCGGGAAGCCTATCGGTAATACTTCGGTTACTAAGAGATTGGACTATTATTTTCATACGAGGCAACTAAGAATTACGAGGAATGGGCACCAGCCACCAGCATTAACTTCCACACTTCCTCCAGCTAACAGCGGTCGCTAAACAAGTGAGGCAATTAAAAAGCCCCTCTTTATAAGGACCATGTCCACGTCCAGCGGTAGCCTTGATGTGGTCAAGGAGGATGACAAGTAGTAGTGAGTAGATGGTGATTGAGCGTGAACGACGGGTCGGTCGGAGCTGTGCAGCAAAGCAACAGGAGGGTCGTAAGGCAGTGCTTGCGAGCGACCGTCTCATACGTGCTACCCTCTAGACTAGAGCCTATATAGAGCGTCCATCGCGTGACATTTACCCGCTCGTGCGTGAGTAGATGGTGTTTGAGCGTGAAGGACTTGCCGCAGTCCTTGCACCGGTGGGGTCGGTCGGAGCTGTGCAGCAGCAGGTGGGTGGTGAGGCAGTGCTTGTGAGCGAACGTCTCATACGTGATACCCTCTAGACTAGAGCCTATATAGAGCGTCCATCGCGTGACAATTACCCGCTCGTGCGTGAGTAGATGGTGTTTGAGCGTGAAGGACTTGCCGCAGTCCTTGCACCGGTGGGGTCGGTCGGAGCTGTGCAGCAGCAGGTGGGTGGTGAGGCAGTGCTTGTGAGCGAACGTCTCATACGTGCTACCCTCTAGACTAGAGCCTATATAGAGCGTCCATCGCGTGACAATTACCCGCTCGTGCGTGAGTAGATGGTGTTTGAGCGTGAAGGACTTGCCGCAGTCCTTGCACCGGTGGGGTCGGTCGGAGCTGTGCAGCAGCAGGTGGGTGGTGAGGCAGTGCTTGTGAGCGAACGTCTTGCCGCAGTGAGGGCACGCGTGCGGTCGCTCGCCTGAAACAGAGCGCCGCACGCTTACCTCACTGTGACAAGGGTTCTTGGTTTCCACTCAAAACTTCGCTACAACTAGCAACTAGCTAGCAGTTGTACCAAGGCTCACCTCTAGTATATTCAGTTTCCAATTACATGGAATTATGAGGCTCAAAGGGTGATAGATAGCCTTTCGCCCATAAAAGCACAGCATAAAAAACCCTATCGCTTAGTTGCCTCGAACGACACCCACGGGAAGAAATTTGGTTGTCCATTCTAAGTCGAAACCGGAAGGCCAGTGGGCCTAGTATGTCGAACCCGGCAAATCGAGAAAAATCGCAGGTCTCTTAGTTACTTTCCGAATGCAAAAAATGAGCACGCATTACGGTTTTGTCGTGGGTGGCATGTTAGTCATACAGGAAGGATGACAATTATTAAGATGCAGCTTTGTTCTTGTGATTATCTGAATTTATAGGAAAATTCACTCAGTATCTTAACGAATGTCATAAAAGATCGAAAAACTAATACTAATGACAATGTCATTCATGAAAATAAACTATAATTGATCCGTAAATTGTAAGTCCATGTAGCCTACTTCATTATTTCCTAAACATCAATCACTGTACTAAAAAGAGGAAAGAGGACAACACATTTGGTACCGAAAGTGTGTCTAATACTTTTATAGCGAGAAGACAAACTGAAGAATTGTACTCTTTCTAACTAGGGCGCTGTAATACTGTGTGAAAGAGACACGATCCTCCAATTTCTGTGGGCTTCATTTATTATATTTTCATTTTAGCAATACAGTTTCAATAATTCCGTAGTGACAGACAACCTATAGACGTTAACGAATATATAATATACTAAACATGGAGACCGTTAGACAAGTTTCATTCACGTGCCGTCCACGGTTATAATCTAAAATTAACGTCACGCGTGATCGAACCGCTAAATTATCGTGCGAGCCGCAAACTTATACATTCAACACCATTAAAATAAATATTAGAAAATAATAAAACATTCCTTTAACATATTTGTAGCCACACTGACGCAAATGCGCGTTTTTCGGACCGCCGAAATCGCATATATGAGTCCATCCATTATAAGGACGCATCGAGAACGAATTGAGAGTGGTCACAGAGTGAAAATCTCAAATGGGTCACAAATGTGTTAAAGAGTGTGAGAGTTTACATTTACAATCTGGGCCCCGTTCAATAAACGTGACAAGTCGACTTATTTGTCAAAAACCGACATAATTGTCGAATTGTCGCGAAAGGGCTGTTCAATAAAGACGACAAATAAGTCAGACAGCGACATAATTGTCATGGTAGAATTGTCACGCCTGTCGACCGTGTTTAATAAAACTTGACAATTGTCAGTCTCTAAAATTACTGTACTCGACAAATTTGTCATGACATATTTATCGTGGTACTTGACAATTGTCAATTTCCGACATTTATATTTATTATTAAGGAGTTGTATGAGGTTAAAATTTAAAAAACTATTATGTGAAGTGATTGATATGATTAGAGATCGGATAATCGGATGCATATTTACCTAATGTTGAGGTGTTGGCTATTATGGAGTGCTCTTTTCTAAAGAAAAAAATGTTTTTTGAATATTTTTATAATGTTAAGAACTCGCTTTTATACTATGTATACGAGTAGTTATGCATTCCCGGACTTCCTGACATACCAGGATTTATTTTACCAAAAAAAAAGATTTTTTTTTTCTAAATTAAAAAATTTAAAAAAGTTGCTTTCATATTATGCATCCGATTAGTTATGCAATCCCGCATTTTCATTGCTATCTATCTATCTATCTATCTATAACGTCACGCCTCTTTCCCAGTGGGGTAGGCAGAGACCAGGGCGCGCCACTTACTACGATCTTTACATACCTCTTTTGCCTCATGCACATCCATACATCTCTTCATACATGCCCGTCGGTTTCGAGTACTCCGCACCTCCCCTTTTTGTAGGACGCAACTGATTTGATCAGCATACGTCCTACGAGGGCGCCCTCTGCCGACACTTCCACTCACATTAGCAACATATATCTCTTTCGTACATCTGCTGTCACTCATCCTTTCCACATGACCAAACCAACGAAGCATACCTTTCTCTATTCTTGTCACAACATCTTCTTTCAATTTACATCGATCTCTTATTACACAATTTCTCACTCTATCTCTCATCGTGACACCACACATACTTCGCAAGGAACGCATTTCAACAGCATTAATTTTACTTGCATGCTTCTTCTGCCATACCCAGCACTCACTGCCATACATAAGTGTAGGCACCAACACACCACTGTGTATAGCAAGTCGTGCCTTTTTGGACACTAATTGGCTAGCCACAATAGTATGCAGAGCACCGTTTACTTTGTTTCCCGCTGTTACTCGCCTATGCATATCACCCTCACATTTCCCATCTCTAGTAAACATGCATCCTAAATATACAAACTCATTCACTTGTTGCACTTTTTCGTTCCCAATCATTATACAACAATCAGTCACACATTCATCCCTCTCCATTACCATTACTTTAGTTTTATTCACATTCACTTTCATTCCTTTCTTCTTCAATGCTGTATTCATGAGAGTTACCATGTCTTGTAGCTCTCCCGCTGACGATGCAAGTATCACTTGATCATCAGCGTACAGGAGGCACTTGACTAGTAACTCTCCCATTCTTAAACCATTTTCGCATTCTTTTAGATCAGTCAGACAGCTATCCATATACAGGTTAAAAAGCCAAGGGGACGCAACACAACCCTGTCTAACTCCACTGGTGATGTTAAACCATTTTGAGTGCGCCCCGTTGACCCTGACACAGGCACTAGAACCCTCGTATAATGATTTTAGTGCCTGCACCAAGTGATCGTCAACACCGTATATAGATAGCGTAGACCACAATTCTTCCCTCCACACTCGATCATACGCCTTTTCCAGGTCCACGAAGGCACAGTATACCTTCGCGTGCTTTGCCAGGTATTTTTCGGCTATGCACCTTAGGGAAAAGATTTGGTCCATACATCCCATTCCCTTTCGAAATCCTGCCTGCACATCCCACATTTTTTCTTCACTAACATCTATCACTCTTTCAATCAATACCTTAGCATACAATTTGCCAACAACACTCAAAAGACTAATGCCACGGTGGTTTTTGCACTCTTGCTTTGAGCCCTTTCCCTTATAAAGAGGAACGATAACGGCCTTGCACCAGTCTCCAGGAACGTGACCGCTTCGCCAGCATTTATTAAAGATTTGGCAAAGCAAACTTGCCACCACCATGCCACCGCTCTTCAGCATTTCGACGAACACTCCATCATACCCCGCACTCTTTCCTAATTTCATTCTTTTCATCGCTTTCATAATCTCATCCAAAGTTATCTCGCTGTTATCATTCTCATCTATCACCAAATTCTCCGACCCCATCCATCTACTAGACGCCTGGGGCGATTTATTATCACCACAAGCATAAACACTTTCAAAATATTCCTTCCAACGTTCCAGCACCTCATTTTCCTTACTTAACAAATTTCCTTCCTCTGATTTAACCACAGACACTTTAGAATTATCCAATACTCCACGAGCCAACCGAACCTCCTTCCAAAACAACTTTTGGTTGGCTCTGAAGTTTTTAGAAAATTTTCTGTCATACTTATCTTTCATTTCGTTTTTCTTCCTTTCTACAATTTCTTTCACTCTTCTTTTTGCATCGGTGTACATTCGTTTCTTATTTTCAATTGGTCCATTTACACTCATTGTTCCAGTCATCCTACTATTGGCTTTCAGCGCCAATACATCCAACCACGCCTTCTTCTTTTCATGCACAGCCTTTCGTACTTCATCATCCCACCAACCTTTATCCATCGACCTCTTATTCTTCTTCTTAACAACTCCACATACTTTGGAAGCTGCCTCAATTAGGCTCGATTTCAAAATCATCCACATATCCTCTAAATTATCAATTTCTCTCGTACTATCCCTAAGACTAGCTGTTCTTTGACATACTTCTTTCTTATACTCTTCTTTTATGCCTTCATCTTGCAACATCTCCACTTTTATCCTTTCTAACATAGACATCTGGCTCGTGATCTCGATGGCGCCATCGTTTGAGAAGACCATTTATCCGGCAGACTACCAAGTAATGGTCAGTCCCCACACTGACACCACGATATGATCTCGTGTCAACAACGGCATTCTTCATTCTTTCATCCACAATTACTAAATCAATCATACTTCTACTATTTTGTCTCTCCCACGTGTACATATGGATCCTTCTGTGTTTGAACATGGTGTTCATCACAGAAAGATTCCGTTCTACACACACGTCTAGCAGTTCCACACCGTTATCGTTCACTCTCTCATCACCAAACATACCCAACACTTGCTCATAACCATCTCTTCTAATACCTACCCATGCATTAAAGTCTCCTGTCATAATTACGCGTTCATTTGCTCTACTTTTATCCAAGGTATCTCGTAAGCTTTCCCAGAATGTGTCTCTCTCCGAAGGTTGGCAACCCATATCTGCGGCATAAGCACCGACCAGAAAGATACGGGTTAAACCAACCTTTAGTCTGACCCACATAAGCCTAGGACTCACACATTCATATTCTTTCATAGATTGAGCCATTCGATCAGACAGGACAATCCCAACACCCTGACAGCCTCGGTCCGTCTCGGCAACTCCCGACCAGATTGCTGTCAGCGGACCATGCTGAGAAATGCCCTGTCCTTTCTTTTTGGTCTCACTCACACACAATATATCAATTTTCCTTTCTTGCATCATTTCGCATACCTCATCCATCTTATCTTTCATACCTCCCTGCACATTCAACGTAGCAATACGGCACTCCGTAGCCCGCTTTTCGCCACGTGATGACCGTTGGCGTGACGTGTGGCGAACAACATCGCCGCCTCTTCCGCGCTTATTAGTTTTTTCGCACATCTTTAGTCCCACGATTTTCATTGCATCCCGATAAATATTTAAAAATAATAATTTTAAGAAGCCGCTTCCATAATTTTATAGCTAAAAATGAAGTTTAGGTAAATCCAAATATCCTATCTCTAGTTATGATATTTGCGATGGATCATAATAATAAATGAACAATTTTAGGCCAACTTAATGAAAATAAAGATTTATTATTCGGAAAATTTAGTGAAAAACTCACACACAAAATAAAAATTAAAAAATGTTGGCAAAACTTGGAAAAACCAAATATTACCCGAATAACACCCGAAATTTTTCATTAAATTCAAAGTCGGTTACACTAAACGAAAAGTTGATTCTGTTTTTAAAAAGCCGATGGCGCTGCTGTTGTTCAATTTCCACTAAATATTCATCATCGTTGCTTTTACTGCTAGATGTTAACACAAATTTTCTCTAAAAATTTCAATCAATCCTTGTTTGTACAATTTGTAAATGTTTTGACACACACCTAGGTCACCTGTCGCGATTTTATGACAATTCTACAAATATGTAACTTGGAACTAGGAACTTGTCATGACAATTTAGCGTTCAATAAAACAAAAATGTCAAGTTTTTCACGACAAATTGTCATATGTCGCCTGTCAGGAGAAAATGTTTATTGAACAGAAATATGTCAAATTGTCGTGACAATTCGACATATTTGTCAATTTTCCACCATGACAATTATGTCAATGTCAATTTTTATTGAACAGTAAATTGTCGAATTGTAGAATTGTCGCCTGTCGCCTGTCACCTGTCATTGTAGCGTTTATTGAACAGGGCCCTGGTATCTAATTCTGGTATCCAGAAAACCATCATGATTAGTCAGAAATGACCATGATGATGGTTCTCTGGCCGTGGCCAGGTCTCGGCCATGGCAACATTTCCTCAAAATCTCGAAGAATTTGATCTTGATCTTGTAAATGATAATAGTGAAAACTCAAAAACCGAACTTCTTAACTTTAAGCACATACACGATATTTTCCTTCACCGATAAGCAAGTGTTGTTACAAAGTTGTGAGCACATGAGCATGCAGAGTCCCACTGCAGGGCAAAGGTCTCGTATCTAAGGAACGTGAGGTCGCAATAATTTCGCCGTAGAGGTGGCGTCTCTCATGCTTTTTTCTTCTGATGCTCCAGCGTCGCATCTTTTTACACCCCTCCCCGCATCATCTCGCGGGTTGCAAGTTCGGTGTGTGATTATTAACGTGTAACCAATGACATTAGTAAACAAGAATGGACAGGCCTTGCGCGAACATTTCAAACCAGAAAAATGAGGCAAGACAATTGACAGTTTTACTTCGAAAATGTACCGAGATGACAGACCAAGTACCCTAATTTGTATTGAAGTGCCCTAGTTTTGCGTGCTTCAACTTAAAGCGCTTTGGGCCTATCCATTCATTTTACTTTGATCTAAGCGTGTAACATACCAGTGATTTTTGTATGTATAACGCCGCGTGTGAATTCTCTATGATAACGCCCATGGAGAGCGTGTGAATTCTCTATGATAACGCCTAAACTAAAGGAGTCCTTCTTACGTGGGGCACACTGAAAGTTTCAGGACAATAAAAAGTGGACCGAAGTAGGAGGTTCGGAATTCTTTTAATATTTTTAGAAGTGGCCTCCATTCCATTTTATGTATTGTCCCGTTTAATGGAACCTCTGTGAGAAGCAGTGGACCCCCTCTGCTTTACTATGAAATTATAGAAATCGGTTAAATTATGGGGTATTCATCTAGTACAAAGCTTCCCTACGCCTTAATATTCGTGTAGGATCTTTTGCACTTGACTCATATCAATGCTAAAGCTTGCCTGAATCTGCTAGTAGGTCACTTTCTTATCAGCCTCTCTCCTGAGCTGCACAGCATTGGCGTTTTCCTCAGTTGTCGCCGTTGACCGACCAACGTCTCCCAGGTAGATCATCACTGAGATTGCTCCGATCATGCCTAAACTCATTTAACCAGTTGTAAACAAGGGTCAAGGGAAAGGGCTTCATCATGAAATACCAATCGAAGTTTATCATTAACTTTGTTATGGACTAGGACCACGACGAAAATCGTAATAAATTGGGAAGAAAACATTTTTTCTTGCTAAATTCGTTTTTTCCTCCTGTCCTTGCTAAATTTTCGGCTATAGGTTGATAAAGAGTTCCTTATTCGAAATTAAAATAAATTTTTCATTGGCATACTCACTAACTGGCCCGTTCCAGAAACTTTCAGTGTGCCCTATGTAGTAGTATTATATAACCACATGAAATACGCGTCAAAGCACTGCCAAAATGCTTCTAGGTAAACACACCGTACAACGATAAAAATGGAGAGGAACTCAAAGAAGACAACGTTAAAAACAGTAGTACATACCAGTATGTACCCTGGCGTGCGTAGTGAGATGGTGCTTGAGTAGGAACGATTTGCCGCACTCGTCGCACGAGTAGGGCCTCTCTTTGACGGCCGCGGGGGGCGCTGTCGTCATCACCGTATTTGTGTTGAGGAGCTCCGTTTGAGAGTATACCGTCTGGAGGACAATGTTTCGTTTAGTCACGTGAGTTAGATGAATCGTAGAGGAATCACAGAGAGTAAACATAAAAGCGTTCGCTGCTGTAGGCGGACAACACGCGCGGACGCCCGCCTAAGCGTTAGCGCACACCTAGCGGAGAACTATTCGAGCAGTTTTCATTAATCAATTGATAATGAACTGAATGCACATTAAAATAGGATTGAAAATAGCATGCAGGAGATCCCTGTCTCTGTGACGTGTTCACATTATTTCTTGCACGATATTTTCAAATCTATTTCAATGCAAAAAGATGTAAAATTACATTTAAAATCCAAGTTCAATGTTCAATTGCAAATAGCTGATGAAATTAATTTGTCATTAAAAATACAAATATAGGCTTAGTGAAGAATTGGCCAAAGCAAACAATAAAGAAACTGTCTGATTTTGGCCTTGGCCACTGGCCTTTATCAGATGAAAATGAGTGAAACAACAAAAATAAAATATTTACCTACACTACATAGTATATAAACTATAATATAAACTATATAGTGTTTCAAAAAAAAGGGAAGTGTTTCTAGAAATTTTTTTTTTTTTTTTTTTTTTTTTTTTTTTTATTAACTATGGGTTTGCTCTTGACCTCAATCCAGTCCTCAGGACGAAGATGGGGTCGTAGATGTAGCGAGCTTACCCAGAAGATGCCTATTCACTCGTACTTTACTCGTACTTTTTTCCAGTTATTCAAATAACATAAATGATATTACAAAATCATGCTAAATAACTGTGCAATAAAAATGTTATATTTTTTATTACCATTATGTATCTTAGTCTTACCTTAGGAGAGTTATTAGCTGTCCCAGGCTCCTGCTTAGCATGCAACAACTGATGATGCTGCTGGTGTCCCGCAGTGGTCTGTATGGTCTCCACCTGGGACTGCTGCGTAGCCTCCGCAAGACTCTTCAGACTGCCATTCAGCAATGTGTGGTTGAGCTGAGATGCATCTATGACTGGTGTGGCGATCCCCTGAGCCTGCAGCGCTCGCTTCATGAGAATCTCATTGCATTCTTCAGCGGTTAGCTGGATGGGACCGATTGGTGTCATGAACGGTTTTGATGCTAGGTTTGCAGCTGTGAATAAATGGATGGTATTTAACATTTTGTTGATTGCAAGTTTGTATTCAAATAATTGAAGTCTTAAAAAGTAAAAAACTGGCCCAAGCCTTTAATTTCTCCGCAAATCTATCAAAATCAACATCTCAAAATAACATGTGAAAAATCCTACTATATTTACGACAAGATTTTTCCATTGCAATAAAGATTGGTAATGATGTTTAATTTCTTTTTCGATTCCGTTTCTTGGCTACACCTCTTTCTTATTAGAATAAAATATATGTAGCTTTGTGGTTAACTACATTATACGAACCTAACACCTTAACTTATAGCCTAAGACAAAATCATTCCATAGACAGTTCTTTAAAAACAAATGTCACACAAATCTAAAAGGAATATCTTGAACAAAGAGAAAACATGCACAAAAATTTAACAAGAATCAACTTCAACTTTATTGCTATCAAGACAAGGTGCTTCGTTCACGTAACGGTTTGAAATGACTGAGCCCATCACTGATTTAATCTCAATAACAGTATTGACAATCAGCTATTTTCTAAACAGCCTAAGGGCCCAGCCACATCTCCATGGCAACGTACCGTGGAAATTTTAAGCGTCGCGCCGGACCACGGTATGGCACCGCGTCATGAAAAGTTCCGGTGCGATCATGTTCTGTTTACTCCTTAGACTTTGATTTTCGTCCTTCCATCGTCGAGAGGCGAGGGGCGTTCGTTTAGTCCAAAAATCTAAGTCTAAACATAACACAATCGCACCAGAATTTTTTACGACAAGGCGCCGCGCCGTTAATTTTCACGGCACGGGGTTGTACCGTGATCCGGCGCGGCGCCGCCGTGGATTTCCACGGTACAGCGCCGTGGACATGTGGCCAGGCTCTTAGATATTACGAGCATTTACCCGCGACTTCGTCCGCATAAATTGTATACCAGATTTTAAGTCAGATCATAAGCTATCAAACAAAAAAGTTTCATCAAAATCGGTTCAGTAGTTTTTGCGTGATGCTCGAACAAACAAACAAAAAAACAGACAAAAAATCCAAAAATTTGTGGTTTGGAATCAGGGACATCTAAAAACCATATTGTAATCTTTTTTTTATAAATATCTTCAATGTACAGACACACTTCTGTTACAGTTTTATAATAGTTTAGATTTACTGAAACTTTATTTGTGTTAAAAATGAAAATACATAGGTACAAAAGAGATGCACAAAGGGTGACCTTATATCTAGCAGATGCATGATAAGAAAAAAATTTACATTGTATTATAACTCACATATAGTACATTACTGCAGCGGCCAGCAACAGAGGCATTGATGGACGAATGTGTAAATGTGGGCCGAGGCGAAGCCGAGGCACACATACGTAAGTCCATCAATGCCTAGTTGTGGCCAAGGCTTGTATAGTACTTTTCTCAAATAATGCGCGGAAATTAAAACTCTTTTCAAAATCAATGACGAACAAACGAACAACAATTTGTTATTTTTTTTTTAAAACAGCTTTCTATTTGCAAGCCCGTTCGAAATTTAAATAAAACCTTTGATGAGTTACCTCCTTGGTCGCCATGTTTCGGAGAAAAAGATCGTTCCATTTTTTAATTACACGACAGATATGAGTTTACTATGTAATTTATTTGGCCGCTAAACACGACAGATATGGATTTTCATACAACATTGCCGGCCGCTGCGCGCATGTATCAAAATAATGCTCACATTTCCAAGCATGTTTGAGAAAAATTACATAAATACCAACAAACCAAATACCTACACGAAAAATTAAAGTTTGTAGCTTTACCATAAAATGACTTTATGAAGCTATCTATTCCCCCCTAAATATAAAATAGTACTAAATAAAATAATACAAGTTTATTATTATTATTGTCACTTTTTCTTGTTGAGAGCTAGATCGAAAACCATTCAATAATTTAAATAACAATACTTTCTGTTAGAGATTTTAAAATATTTTGGTACAATGACCGAATTCGACATTTGATGTTTGCCATTTCTGATTCTAGCAAAGAGTAAGAAAGAGAAAACAGGTATTTTTTGCAATGATTTTCTCCATGGAGTTTTTATAGATTAACTCACGAGCTTTGCATTTAGAGATCTAATCATAATATTTTAAAAATTCAATGTTTATTGATAAACTAGATTAATCACAAAAAAATACTCTGTAACAACTCTATAAAATAATCACCGATCCATAAAAATAAAAAGTAAATACAAAATAATCTTGACATACTGAATTAGATATACATTTTATCCATCAATTGTATATGTATTAAATAAAATAAATAAAAATACTCACTATTTATCGTAGCAGTCTGGTTTTGCTGGACGACTCTGTTCAGCGTGTGAGGTGAATCGTTCAGAACGAACATGGCTCTCCGGCCTTGAACCGGAGTCCCCGTGGTCACCACTCTTGTCACCTGTGCTGTACCGACACTGTTTGACACTGCTACTACGGTACCCACTTTTTCTTGCACCTGAGGTGACTTGTGGGACATAACCGTTAGGGTCGTTTCGGGGGAAACCTGGAAATTTATTGGTTTGTTTAGCTTTGGGACAGAAAGTGTAAATTTGAGTGCTTACAGATGAGTGAAATGAGTCATCGATAAAGTCATCAGTGACAAGCAACAACATATGGTAGTAGTATTTTTAGTGTGGCATGCATGGCAAAACGTGTTGTTTGTTTGTGTGTCCTATGTACCAATTTGTTTATTACATTTCTCAAACATACAGTAGTATACACAGAGCACATAGAAGAAGTCGTGGCGCGCTTTTCATTCTGTTTCACCGTGAATTTGAAATAGTACTAGCAGCCTGAGTGGGAATACAAGTGGCGACAGTCGTCTTCACAGCAAGAGTGCTTCTTTGCATTTCTAACCCCTCTTATAATGTTCTGTGGTAGCATATATTCAGATTATCAGATTATTATTATAGATTTCAGGTTGACAGTTGAAGTTGTCTTTGCTGAAGATTGTCTACAGCTGAAGTTTGATTTATAAATGACACAGGTCATTCATCTATAAGAAGCCTTATTGGTTCGTTATTGAGTGTTATTAAGACTTGAACCAAATGAACCAGTGGCCAGCTACAAGCGGTTCACGCGCATTTTCATACATTTTATGGGGACTTGCTGTACGCGTGTGACCCATGGCCACCACCCCCAACCGTACCAATAAGTTTTTCTAACTTATGTAAGTAATACCGACTGCTCTCAAACGGTGAAGGATAACATAGTGAGGAAACCTGCAGACACTGGAAGAGATTCTGAAGTGGATGTGAAGTCTATCAATCGGCATTGGGCACATGTAGACTAAATGCCCATACACCCTCCCTGTGGGTAGGCCTGTGCCCTGCAGTGGGACGTTTATAGGATGATGATGATGGGGTAATTGAAACTATGGGGCAGTTGCAAATATGGAGCAATTACACTTTTTTTTTTATAATTAATAGACTCTTGCTTGTGCGTTAGCAGTTTAGCACTGCATTTCCGCCAATGTCAAGTAGTTTATGTGAGAATCTATCCCAATCTCAGGGATTGTTTTTGGTCAAGAACAAGAGATTGAGGATAGCAAAGCCTCGTGGCAGGCAAAAACGCGACGCGCGAAAACCACGCGAGACAAGTGCTCGGGTTAGACCCTGCAAAGTGACTCCTCAATTAACTCCTCAATTGACTCCTCAACTTATAAGAATCACAATTCAGTTCTTTTCTTTATTTACCAACCCCTGTCTTCTAGATGACTAGACATGCGTTTATAAAGAGTGGGTACTTTTTACATACATTTCAATTTGAATATCAGCGAAAAAATAAATTCTAATAATAAAAAAATTAAGTCTCAGACGGGACTTGAACTCGCAATCTTCCAAACTGGGGATTTGATTTGAAACAGCAGAACTTGGCTGTAAACATGTTTATATAATCAATAATATTTGAAATTGATTTCTACTGTCAAGAATTGTAATTACATATCAAATGTGCACTGTTAATGTAAAGATGTCTGTTTATATTTTTCAATGTCTTTACAAGAGCAATACAACAAAACAATTTACTTATAACAAATAATGTATCTATTCACTTTAAAGGTTTTGTGCAACTATTGTATCATGCAAGAATTAAAATGTTTAGTAAAAGGTTTGTTCACTTACAGTATTCCCGAGGGTGTAACTGAGGCTGCTAGGAACTTCCACCTCGCCCTTCGTGAGGTCACCACTCGTGAACCACGAGTACCCGAAGCCCGAGACATTGTTCGGCGTCGGCATACACATCTTAACCACTAAAAACTCTACACTACTTGATAACTAACCGACCACAAATCCACTATTTTGATAGTAAACACTAGTCATGACAGTTTTACCATTGTGAACATGTATGTATGCTTTCACAACTACTAACGCACGACGCACCCATCGACCAAGTCGCCGACTAAACCATATTAACGCTGTAAATCGATTGAATTTTGGTATCCCGCGCCTATGGAAACCAATTTCGTACAGATTTATCCTCGTAAATTGGACTAATCAAGTCAATATAAAAGGCGGCATACCACAACGACGCTACGGGGCACATAGACACGCTCAAAATTTCCAGCTTGATTTAAGTTTTTTTGCCTAATTAACTCGTTCTTACGCTTCATAATGTTCTAAAATTAGTATACGATAGCCAATTATCATCAAAACTTCATTAGATTTACCAGTTTTAGGAAAACAATAATTTTATCGCACACACAAAAAACCGGACGCCATTTTATTGTTTATGGTCTAAAAGTTTTTTCAAGTCAATTATTTTACACGGCATTGGATACTTGTGAAAATTTATATATTTTTAAAACACCGTTTTTTATATCAAATATGATAAGAACCCACATGTCCTTTTGAAATAACGAAAACAAAGCATTTTTTGCATAATTTGTGTCATTTTTCATGTATTTTCTTCAAACTTATGCTCTAGACTCCATAACCGATAAAACCGGTAAATCTATAACACCGCACATCACTATTGATATAGCTCTATTCTCTATGGATTTTGCGTTTAGTATTTGCAAAGTTACATTAAAATTGTCAGTTTTGTGTATTGGTTTCATCTTTTCTTTGCAAAAAACTAAACGTAAATTCTGTCAAACAAAGAGTAAAGTAATAAGGCTGTCAAAGCAGTGAAACAAGTAGTGAAATGTGAAATCGCATCATATTTATTTTATCAAAAAATTGTGAATACTTTATGATTGCAGCTGTAATTAGCTTGATCTGCTCAATTTTCACCCCTGTGTAGCCGTAAATACTCCACTGCAACCATGAATCCTATGTCAATGGACAGAGACGAACCATCGTCATTGTTATCTTTTTCGACGAACCACCCCTTGGAGCAATTCGTGCTTCTAGCAAAGGGTGCCAAGGGTTCCGCATGCGCTGAACTGATAAAGCAAGTCCTTGAGGCACCTGGAGTCCATGTTTTTGGAGAACTTCTTGAAATGCCGAACATAAAAGAGGTTAGAAAATTTTCTGTGAATGAGTCCAAGTGGAATTTACGAACTTATTTTCAAATATTAATAGTTTCTGAATTTAGTATATCATCATTAGGTTGATAATAAATTTAAATTTGTGTAATAAAACATAAAAAATTTAACCTTAACTACCTACATTTTATAAATAGCTCTAGCAAAAAACATTACCCTCCTTCTAAAGGAAGTTGGGTAAAAAGAACAGCTTTGCTATCTAATTGGTGGTTGTGGCAGAATAACCCTAAATATGGAGGCTCCACTATTTTATATTTATATTATAGCTCATTATAGCTATTAGAGCATTAGTGCTTTGAGCCATTTCTTTTATGTTATACAAAACTTTTTGGCATCCTTAATAGTTGTATAATGTTGATCTCGTACACATCAGCCCGGCAATGAATGGTTTAAAAGTTGCATAAATTTTTTAACTTTTTGTAATACTTTTGTTACAAAAAGACTTTTGTCGAATAATAAACGTGTGAAATAATTTCTTTCTTTTTGTTTAAAGGTAATCAGATATTTTTTTCAATGAAAACAACCAGGATCATTTTATAAGATTACAATTGTGGATGATTATCACTCATAATAAACATCATAAATGTTTTTGTTTATTGATGCGATTAAATGAGCAGAGATCTAGTTCTTTTGTAAAATTGTGCATAATACTGGCTGTGTTCCACAAAAAAAAATGTTTAAATCGCCATTAAAATAAAAAAGAAGATTTTAATTTCGTTCTTTTTGTTTAAAGGTCATCTGATATTTTTTTACATTGAAAACAACCAGGATTCTTTTATCAGATTACAACTGTGGACGATTTTCGCTCATAATGAACATAGCAAATGTTTTTGTTTTTTGGTTTGATTAAATGAGTGGGAATCTAGTTCTTTTGTAAAATTGTAAATAATACTGGCTGTGTTCCACAAATTTCCAAACCATTCCGTAAAATTGTGAACAAAAATAATAATTTCACTACAACTATAAAACATTTCCAACTTTTTATTTTTATATTTTTTAATGTTGTACCTTCGTAAAGAAATGAGACTCATTTTCAATAAAATCACCAGCGGGAGTCACGTTGCAGGAACTGACCCGAGTACACGTCTCGCGTGGTTTCGCACGTCGTGTTTGTGCCTGCCACGAGGCTCCACATTCCTCAATCTCTTCTTGTTCTTGTCCAAAAACAGTCCCTGAGATTGGGATAGATTCTCCCAATAAACTACACTTGACACTGGCGGAAATGCAGTGCTAACGCACAAGCAAGAGTCCATTTAATTATAAATAAAAAAAAAAAATCACCAGCGAGTATGATAAGCAGAATACGATTTTGTGGCAAACAATTGCCTAACTTCAGAAGCATCCTGTGAAAAAAAATGTACCTATGTAGCCTAGGTACTACAGAATAAAACCGGTCAAGTGCGAGTCGGGCTACTCGCGCACCGAGGGTTCCGTACCACACCACCGCAGAACACAACATTTTTAACTTAGAAAAAAAACTTTTTATGTTCAGGACCTTTAGCGCGAGACCGACTCACACTTGGCCGGTTTTTAGTATTTGTTGTTATTTTGTAGAGTTTGCTATAATTACACTAAGTTTGACGCTTGTATGTATTACCGTTTTTACTATAGAGCGTGGTTGATAAAAACTAGTTTCTTGTTGAAAACCCCCCTTAATTTTTAACTTTCTGCCATTTTTATTATTTGTTAACAAATCCGCCGCAATAAGGCATATTCTGAGAAAATTTCAACTATCTAGCTATTACGGTTCAAAAGTTACAGCCCTAAATACGTAGGACAGACGGACGGACGGACGGACAGACGGACGGACTGACGGACGGACGGACGGACAACGTAGGCTTAGTAATAGGGTCCCGTTTTCACCCTTTGGGTACGGAACCCTAAAAATGACCCTGTATTACAAACAGTTGCGTGCTGCACGGCTAGCATGCCACCCACGACAAAGCGTTTAAACGAGAAAAACGTCATGCGCGCTCTTTCTGGCATACGTAAAATAATAAAGATGGAGGCACATATCGATTTTTATCGTTTTCTCGGGGGTGGCATGCGAGGCCTAGTTGCATTGTATATGCCAAGATTGTGTGATCGAAAGAGTGAATGTATTAAGGCCCTATTAGACCGGTAAAATTTTGAGAAAAAGGCCTCCGTTTCAAGTCTAGAAGCAAATCATATTACTTTTTAGTAACAAATGTTTTCTTACTAATTCGACCCCGCTGAATCCGAAAATGCTTGTTACCAACTCGAAATTCCAGCCGGAAGCGAGATATTCAAGATGGCGGCCAAAAAACCGGAAATCGACGTATTTTACGCCTCCTAAGACCTATAACCCTGATTTAAACACCAAATTGTTTAGTTTTGAGGGCATAAAATACACATACATACAGACATTCATACACTCACGACCATAATCTCTTTCGGGGTGGACAGAAACGTTGCTATAACTACCAGTTGTCTTGCATACAGTTTCAAAGCTCACTTTAGCTTATTGAAGGTAGCATAGCATATTATGCTCACGACTATATTCCCCGAGGGGGTAGTCAGAGTTATTCTGAAAACTCAGAACATCCACGTTTCTCTAAGTAATAGGCGTAGGCAAGGCATAGGCCTATTAAAAGATTCAATATTAAATTAATTACGAATTCAAGATAAACGCACATACATAAAAATATAATTTGAAGTCAGTTTATATTATTATACTTATTATTTATTAAGAAATATTCAACTACTGCCGCGCCTCACAGGTATTACGTATGCCATTGGTGAGGCCGACCAGCCGGTATACCAGATATTGGCGCCTTAATTAAACTTATTAATGTTCATTTATTTAATGATGATAAAAAGGAAAATGGGAAACTATATACAAAATAAATAATTAGGAGTATTGTAGTTAGTGTAGTGGAGTGAGACAGGGTGGTCTATCCTCGCCGAAACTCTTCAGTTTATACGTGAATGAACTGATCGTCGAGCTCAGCAGTACACGTGTCGGCTGTCATATTGATGGTGTATCAGTCAATAATACAAGCTATGCAGACGACATGGTACTGCTGGCCCCGTCGATTAGTGCTCTCAGAAAGCTGCTCGTGACATGTGAGACCTATGCTCGCTCGCATGGATTGTTGTACAATGTGAAGAAGTCTGAACTCATGGTCTTTATGGCTGGTTCTAAATGTCCCCTGGTGATACCTCCTGTACAGCTACTCGGTGTTACTCTAAACAGAGTATTCCAATTTAAATATCTAGGTCATTTAGTTACCGACGACCTTAAAGACGATGCAGATATAGAGAGGGAATGCAGAGCATTGTCGATAAGAGCTAACATGCTGGCGCGCAGGTTTGCCAGATGTTCTGATGCAGTGAAGATAACATTGTTTAAAGCATACTGCACTTCATTTTACAGTGGCAGCCTGTGGGTTAGTTTCACTCAAAAGTCGTACAATGCTCTGCGGATCCAGTACAACAATGCCTTCAGGGCGCTGTTGCGCCTGCCACGTTTCTGCAGTGCATCGGAGATGTTTGTACAAGCCCGAACGGATGGGTTTGCAAAGTAGAGTGCGGGGCGGTGGCAACGGCATCCTGAAGGTTATCTCTGGAAAGATTGATTGCCCCATAATGAGGCACTTCGTCGAGATGACTAAATCTCAATTAGTGATTAAGTACTAACTTCGTTTGTAAGGTTTTATTTTATTTTGTTTTATTTGTACTAACCCTGTATGGATCACATAGTTATCTGAATAAATAAAGATTTAATTTAATTTAATTTATGGGGAATTAGGGGATAGGAAATTAGGGTTATGGTATCCCAGAGATGGCATACGCAGTAGAGGCAGACCGGTACGACGGTGGGAGGATGATTTTCCAAAGGGTTGGAGAGTCAGTTTAAAGGAAACAACTGAGTGGAGAATGTTGGAGGAGGCCTATGTCTTAGGACAACCCGACCAAATGTAGGATCAAGAATTATGTTAAGTAAATAGTGTAGAAAAAGGAAATATTGTGTCGGTGAATAAAGGCTATTTTATTTTATTTTATTTTATTTTAACCATGTATGGATCACATAGTTATCTGAATAAATAAAGATTTAATTTAATTTAATTTATGGGGAATTAGGGGATAGGAAATTTGGGTTTAGGAATGTAATGCATTAAGATCAATTCTTGAATTGTCGTCTCTTTGTCTGTTTGTTTGTGCACGCATAACTTAAAATCTACTGAATCTATTACAATGGAGTTTTTACAAAAGCATAGAAAATAGTGTGTATTAACATTTAATTTTTAATTTATCGCAATCGATAAACTAAATCAAAAGTTATGAGTATTAAACGTTTTCAAGTACGCGTATCAGTGGTTTGCGCGTACGATATTGCGAACGCCACTAGTAACACATAAAAAAAACGCACTACCAGATTCCAAATGCTATTTTCATGTATTTGGGTGTATTTCTTGTCCTCAAAAACTTAAAATTAGCTTTAAATTTCGTTTAAATAGACCTTAGATGGCGAAAAAAGTTTCGATTTCCGGTTATAACCGCCATCATGAATATCTCACTTCCGGTTAGGATTTCGAGTTGGTAACAAGCATTTTCGGATTCAGCGGGGTCGAATTAGCTAGAAAACACTTGTTACCAAAAAGTAATATGATTTGCTTCTAGCTGTCAAATTTTTCAATTTTAATTCTGGTCTATATGGTAGGACGAAACACCTTGGAGGCATCTTTTATTTTTCATGTTTTGACCAGATTTATACAATTTACCGAAAACATAGTCATACCTCAGTATTCTTGGATTTTATCTAGTGAAAGCATCAATTGAATACACAATTGGAATTACTGCACTCGATAGAAAATCGTCACAAAGATGACGTATTTTCTTGTATTTTTAAACATTTTTCTCCTGTTAGAAGAATTTAAAATAGTTTCAGATTTTTGGTATTTATACTCACATATTCACCATTAGTTTATCGAGTGAAATAATTAAAAAAATCGGTAAAAAGTACTTTCGTTAACTCTTTTTAATCGAAAATACGGCACGCGCACGCACTTTTCAGAGGACTGGGCAATCGCTTTTCTCATAGAAAATACTTGTCTGAACCTATGGCCCCTTAACTGCTCGCTTAAAATGCTTTAATGAAATGTAAAATTTCTCAATATTTACAGTTAGAAGAAGGCACATACGCAGCTCACTTCAAGACGCTCAATCTATTCGCGTACGGCACATACAAAGATTACCTCGAGAACAAATCAGACTACCTAGAACTCACCCCGGTCCAATGCAAGAAGCTACAGCACCTGACCATCGCGACGCTAGCCACACAGGAGAAATGTATTCCTTACAGCGTGCTGCTGAAGGAGCTAGATATTAAGAACGTTCGAGATTTAGAAGATCTCATCATTGAAGCTATTTATGCAGGTGAGAACATTCATATACAGGTCAAGTAGAAGTAGTAGGTGCTTGTGGTACGGGAGGGGTAAAATATGACATCCGTCATCTGCCATGCCATAACGCGAAAGTGCAATACATCATTTTTCACCTCCTCTCGCACCATTCAGTACTATTTCTTAGGGTCGGAGAAAGGGGCTGGTTTGTACAAGAATGAAAAAAATAAGATTTTTCCGTCAATCATCATTTTATTTTATTAAAAAAAAAAACGAAACGTGATGTGGATTTTTATGTACCTATACTTTCTTGTGACGAAGCTTGTCATGGATATTTGACTGTACATTCTTTTGGATGAGGCATGTTGCCAATTTTGTGATTAATATTTTTAATGTTGTTTCCAATAATAATGTTTTATTTCGATTTATTCATTAATTGGTCCAAGAAAAACTATAATTTTGTTTATAATAAAAATTTTAATATCTACAGGGTGAAATTGATATCATTAGCATCCTTTTAAACTAAGAGTCTACCCATCAAACTGAACAACTTTTACTATGGGAGCAAACCGATCGGAGCAACTAAAAAATCTGCTGTCCCATACTAAACTGCAATGCAAACTCGACTCAAATGTATGCAACAGCTGATTTCTTTTTTTGCTCTGATCGGTTTGCTCCTATATTAAAAGTTGCTCAGTTTGATGTGACTCTTAATCTAAAACGATACTAATGATATCAATTTCACCCTGTATAGTTCTTGGTAATACATTTTTGAACAACATTTTTCTGGCACTGTTGTGTAGGCTAAGAGCAAAGCTAAGAGCTAAGATCCTTGCGCTTATTGTGTAGGACTCAAATGCAAAAATTATCAATACAAAACAAAGCATATTGATTTTAAAAAACTGGTCAAGTGCGAGTCGGGCTACTCGCGCACCGAGGGTTCCGTACCACCACAGAACACAACATTATTAACTTAGAAAAAAAAACGTTTTTTGTCCGGGACCTTTAACGCGAGACTGACTCACACTTGGCTGGTTTTTAGTATTTGTTGTTATTCTGTAGAGTTTGCTCTATAATCACACTTAAGTTTGACGCTTGTATGTATTACCGTTTTTACGATAGAGCGTGAAGAAAAAACGTTGATAAAAACTAGTTTCTTGTTGAGAACCCCCCTTAATTTTTAACTTTTTGAAATTTTTATTATTTGTTAAAAAATCCGCCGTAATAACGCATAATCTGAGAAAATTTCAACTATCTAGCTATTATGGTTCAAAAGTTACAGCCCTAAATAGGTAGGACAGACGGACAGACAGACGGACGGACGGACGGACAGACGGACGGATGGACAACGTAAGCTTAGTAATAGGGTCCCGTTTTCATCCTTTGGGTACGGAACCCTAAAAAAGATGACAAAAAGAAAAAGCATATTTAACCTTGTTCCTTTCTTTCCACAGTGTGGTGTGTCACTTAACATTTTATTTGAGCCTAAATTCTGACCCATAAACATAAAAGTTCCCTTTAGTGTAATCTTTACAATTTCTCCTTTCGTTACATCGGTCATAGAGATTTAAATATCATCATCATCCCAGCCAATGGAAATCCAATTCCAAAAAGATTCTAATAAGAATGTCCCCCAAATATTCCAGACATAATCCATGGCAAATTAGATCAAGAATGCAAGAGGATCGAAGTGGACGTCGCTCTAGGGCGCGACGCTCGTCTCGAAGACGCGTCGGCCATCTCCGACGTGCTGGCAGACTGGTGCAACGCCTGTGAGGCCGTCCTGAACTCTGTAGACTGCCACATACAGCGGGCTAACCATCACAAACAAAGGGCTACTAGGCATCATCAGGCTATTGATCAAGAGGTAATTATCTATACTTATAAAACAGTTCAGTGACCAAGAACGCAAGAGGAAGTAGACGTCGCTCTAGGGCGCGACGCGAGTCTCGAAGACGCATCGGCCATCTCCGACGTGCTGTCAGACTGCAATGCCTGTGAAGCTGTCCTGAACTCTGTAGACTGCCACATACAACGGGCTAACCATCACAAACAAAGGGCTACTAGGCATCATCAGGCTATTGATCAAGAGGTAATTATCTATACTTATAAAACAGTTCAGTGATCAAGAACGCAAGAGGAAGTAGACGTCGCTCTAGGGCGCGACGCGCGTATCGAAGATGCATCGGCCATCTCCGACGTGCTGGCAGACTGCAATGCCTGTGAAGCTGTCCTGAACTCTGTAGACTGCCACATACAGCGGGCTAATCATCACAAACAGAGGGCTACTAGACATCATCAGGCTATTGATCAAGAGGTAATTATTCATACTTACAAAACAGTTCAGTGATCAAGAATGCAAGAGGATCGAAGTGGACGTCGCTCTAGGGCGCGACGCTCGTCTCGAAGACGCGTCGGCCATCTCCGACGTTCTGGCAGACTGGTGCAACGCTTGTGAAGCAGTCCTGAACTCCGTAGACTGCAACATACAGCGGGCTAACCATCACAAACAGAGAGCTACTAGGCATCATCAGGCTATTGATCAGGAGGTAATTATGTTTGTATAAAATGAGTCTTCTTATGGTGTGGGCAGAGCCCTGGTGTCAGAGTTTTTTCAGACCGCCTTACGGCCTCTAACGTGGTTTTCAGACAGTGTTGAATTCATCTAGCATAACATATTCTGTGTTTTTATTCCAGATAATGTTCATAAAGAAAACGCTAAAGACGAAGCCTGAAAACGAAGATTCAGCATCTGGTGGCGGTACAGAAACCCATTCCGCGCCAAAGAAAAACTCCGGCAAAGGCAAGACCCCGCGAAACGCCGCCAAGTTCTGGCAGAAAAACACATAACTTTCATAGACTGCTGTTGTTTTATTGTGATACTGATAAATAAACGTTTTAGGTACTGCTGCTCTAATTATGTGTTTATTCTTTGTGTAATGCCTGACCAGCATAATAAAAACCTGTTTTGGGGGCGCTGCAATCGACTATAACCTTTAATGACAATATTGCAAGTACAAAAATTAGTTCCAATGATTTTCCGCAACATGGCGAGGTTTTTTATTTTTCTGTTATGTTTTTATTAGGGTCAGGATACATTGACCGACGTCGGGCCCATACAAAAACGACGATTGGTATGGCACAGAGTACTATAATTACTAGAGTAACCCATACTAAACGACCTTTTTTTTATGGACCCGCCGTTTTCGCCGTCAGTCAATGTGTATACTTTATTACTATGTGTATACTTGCTTGACCCTTAAGGTATACCTATGCCCAAGGGCCCAAGTCTTTATTCCTCAAAGGGAGATTCAAAATTTAGTAATGTTTCGAATGTCCACAGTTCACTACCTGTGCCCAAATGCTAATATTTATATGAAGTGTATAAGGTTCTAATATTTGTAAAGCATAGCAGAGTAGGTGTAATGATAGTAAGATACAAATTATTAAGTGCCTAGATATCACTGAGCAAGTACAACTAACGTTGAAGGTATTCTAAAGTATCCAGTCCTCAGAGCACCTCAGAGGAATGATCTTGATCTATGTTTGTTTTGAAGATGTTCCCTTTGCAGGGCACTTAATTAACTTGCTACCATAAGAATTTCTACCAAAAAGGTAGAATATTAATATTTTTTTAACCCTATTTGAATTTTTTTTTACCAGTTGTTAGGGCCCTTCCCAGTAGATAGTAACATTTCTTGGTGTAGTTCTCCCTCTACGCAGTAGAATAGAGTTGGCCTAGGAACAGCGAGCGGGAAGATCAGGTATACAAGTTTCAACTGACCAGATCAGAAGTTTTAAGAATAGAAGAAAGAAAAAAGTGAAATTGTGATCAAAATGAGGGCTAAGGGAAAAAGTTGAAATAAACTCCTTCGGCCGGAAACCCGTGTTATGATTCGTACAAGGCACACAAGGGATCTGAACATTGTGAACCCCGAAGCCGCGACAGCACCAGCAGCGCCATTTGGTTCACATAATACGAAAGGTAACAAAGTTTTTTTGCAATTGTTGAGTAAATATTTTATGGTAGGTACAGGCTATTCAAATGTCGTTTCAGCTGATCAGTCTGTGCATCTGATGATTACTTAAATTTGAAACAGAAATACCCATCGACCAGCATGCCAATCATCATCTCAGCCGATGGACGTCCACTGCTGGACATAGGCCTCCCCCAAGGATCGCTATAACGACCGGTCCTGCGCTACCCTCATCCAACGGGTTCCCGCCGCCTTCACCAGGTCGTCTTCACCCACGCTGCGTTTTCCGGTACGCGGTCGCCACTCGAGAACTTTTTGGCCCAATCGGCTATCGGTTCTGCAAGCAATGTGCCCCTGCCAATGACGCAATAAAATACCTTTTTAATAACAAAAGCTCCTGATATAAAATGTTAAGGATTCAAATGGCTATCGGTGACGGATTGCTTTACAAGTTTGCTATTATTAATTGGTAGGGAAATCTTTATAAGGTACCAAATGAAAAACGTGAGGAAACGTTGAACTTATAACAAGATCCTCCACTTCAATCAAAAGGTATTTTGCAGCTGTACTGTAAACTGTCTAGTGCCTTTACTTTAGTAGAGTTGAGTTTAGTAGAAAACCACCAAACACGGTAGATTCACCATAGAAAAGCGGCAACCCCATAGACGAAACGTCAAACGAGCGAGTAGGACCCCAACAGCTGATTTCTAGGCTAGCGACCGAGAGGGAGAACTGGCACGAAACTACGACGAATTTCCCCGTCCTCGGCCGAATGTTTGTTGACGCAGAAGCGCAAATAAAGTGCGCAGGCAGTGCAACGATTATCACGTTCGCAGGCCACTGAAAAGTGATGTAAATAACGCTTAAAACACAGAACGTTGTAAACAAAGACTTCATTCCGTACTTACAAATCTATTCGCCTTGAAAACAGACAAATTTTCGTGTCGTTATTGGTCCGAGCACCATAGCAACCGCTCAGTGAAAAAAACTACGACACAAGTGACGAACGTCTACTAAAATGATTCCGTGATAATTATCTTGATATAAAAGACTTTAAAGTTGAGTAAGGAGACTGTTGTTCCCCGGAGTGCCACGTTTCGAGGGCCTTCGTGTATTGGATGAACAAAAAGGCAAGTACCAAGCGCCCTTTGTTCACATACGGTCATAGATGAATTCACCTTTTACGTAGGTCGGATTCATGGTCAACAATGTTTACTCGATATTTTATTCAGTAGAGTTGCATTCAATCACTGCAATCACGCGATAAATGTCTGGATTTATGAGCGCTGAGCTGACTACAATAATCTAATCATAAACTTTACAATGCAATGGATAAAACACTAAGGAAACAGAGTGTTTTATTTATTTGATGACACATGCATGTTCTATGCAGCCGTTGATGATGAAAAGGGTTACAATTACATTTACAATCAAATACGTGCATACGTGCATGATTGTGATTGTTGTGCGTGTGTGGGTTGGGTTGATGTTCTTTGTTGTGCGAGCAGTCAGCTGTTTGAGGCGACGAGTGCGAGGGGGGAGGGATCAACTGGTCGAACCGGTCGCGCCCCGTCTCGACTCGACTCGACTCGTATTATTTATACCCTGTCGGCACGAGGCAAAACTGAGACGCTTTATTTCATGATGTCCTGGTACTTGATCCTTTGGCGTGTGCCAGAAATCCCCCCATTTTTAGATACGTAACAAAGAAAACTTTTTGTTGTTTGTTTTCTTTGTGTTAAAACGCAGCTGACACGCGTCCTGCTTTTTGTTGTCGAACTATAAATAAGTGATAATGTCGAAAAAACGCCAAGTTCTTTTAACCAAGGCACAAAAAATGCAGACTTGTTCCAATTGATCACTTTTTGTTGGTCTCGGATCTCGATTCGCACCTGCCGATCTAATTTATCTATCTAAGTACCTACCTATTTGTTGCGAGATTACTTGCTGCCTTTATCTGCCTACTTCCTATGAATCATTGGAAATAACCATAAATAAACAGTTCAGCCTATTCTACATCTACTGCTACATTTGTTTTGTCTTACCAAGGTCCTACTCCTACCTGCCTATCAAAATTTTCCAGCATCACGTAATCTGAAATTGGACCCCTTAACACCCGTAATCCTGTAAACTAGATAGGTGCAGTACAGATGACAAATGCGATTGACAGAAGTCATCATCATCATTTTCAGCTCCACCCACTGCAGGGCATTAGCCTCCTCCCTATTTTGCCATTCTTCTCGGTCCTGTGCCAGTCGCATCCAGTTCTTGCCTATACCTTTCCAGATGTCGTCAACCTAACGGACGGATGACCCACTCCTCTTTTGCCTAATCTCGGCCACCACTTTGTCAAAGCTTTGCTCCACCTGCCATCAATTCGCCTAGCTACGTGTCCTGCCCACCGCCACTTTAAGCGAGCTATTCGGTCCCCGACGTCCTGAACCTTAGTTCGACGTCGTATCTCGACGTTTGTGACGTGGTCAAGAAGGGTGATGCCTATCATGACGTGCTCCATGGCTCTCTGTGCTACTTTGATTTTATGCATAGTTTCCTTGGTTAGCGTCCATGTTTCGGCACAACATGTCATTGACAGAAGTACAAAACACCAACTAAGATATCTAATCTACTGCTATTTGCCGACTATCCCAGAAGACCACAAAACCTATTTATCTACGTTTAACACGTTCGCGGACACTGAACGAGACACAATAGAACTTTTATTGTTATCACTGCTATAGCCGGTCAGTGTCCGCGAAAGAGTTAAGTTTTGAGCGCCGACTTTCCTGGCATAATACCTACCTCTAAGTACCTATTAGATTTAGGCACACGAACTAAAACTTCGCTGACGACCTCTGCGGTGAAATATTTCTCATGGCAACAAAATAAGTTAGCCCACAAACTTATTTTGACTAATTTTCATTTGTTCTGTGGTTTTTGTGGCGAAACTTATTTTCTACGCCCCGCAGAATCAGCAACGCCTTCTCTAGGGGTTTCATAAAATAGCCCAGGATTCTTTGTTTGGAACTCAGAAGTATGAACTTAATATAAAGATCTTTATAATTATGAGTACAATAGTCTTCCAATGCCCTACTTGCAGACAATGACTTACAACTTCCCTTTATTTGATCTTTCCCTTTTGTAAACTAGGTTTTACTGTAAGGCTTCCACTGTTCCACTTCATAATGCGATAGTGCAGGCCAGCGTAGATGTGGGTGAAGCTATTATACTCCTTGTCCGTCCGCAATAAGGGATTAACCCATTCTACTGCAACTGTAACCTAGTTCACACTAGGCATGTGTGAAAGAGATATTTAAGAGAAACAAAGGAACGCCGGGTGAAAATGCTGGGTTTTCTGCAATCCCAAAATTACAAGATAAATGCGAGTTTGCTTTCATTGAGAGTTATTTGTATCTCCAGAATCTTAGGGATTCTCTAGTCTAGAGAGGCATAAACGACTGTACAATTTTTGCTATAAAGAGAAAAAGTCACTGCAGAGAGACTCATCCTAAAGAGAATCACTGCAGAGAGACTCACCGCAGAGAGAATCAATGCAGAGAGAATTCTATGCAGTGAGAAATCACTACAAAGGCAAAGGTAACAACTCGTTTAAAGATCAAGCAAGATGCAAGGAAATTTTGAATACACCACGAATTTTTTTCCGTGTCTATCGTAAGAGGCGACTTTAACTTTGCTGTAGGTAATTCCTTGCTTAAAAAGCTAATGGTAATTTCGATAACTCCGAAAAGGAATATGGCAGCGAGTTTATAAATAGAATCAACTTCAAAAGGAAACAAAAGTAAAACCAAAAACCATGGCACCAGCGAACTACCTTCCATTAGCACAAATAGTTTGCTAGGAACCGTCAAACAAATCATCCGTGGCGGCAAACAACAAAGTTCTGCAACCGCTGCAGAATTAAAACCGCTCATAACATAAATGTACCGCAAAATGTTTTCAGTTTTACAATGAATGTTGTGGTTTTCTCTGGGTATGACCGCCGCTGCTAAGGCCGTAAGGCACCACGTCTCCTGAGAGAATTGTTTGGACCAAGGAATAAATGTGAAAATGGCTTGATTTGTGGAGATTCTCATGTGGAAAGAACAAAGCACGAACCTAGAATGCTACTCACACTTACGCTGCGATTCGATACTATCGTCGTTTTAATTGAGAGATTAACAATTTTTAGGTTGTTTTTAGGTAACAAATCATCGGTAGCATCCATCAGAAATGATAAAAGACCATGCGGGACCAGTGCATATTGGTGGAAATAGCCATCCAAACATACTCAAGCTTCAAACAATTGGGCTCTGAATTGGCTTAACGAATTCCAGCAGAATTTGGAAGTTTGGAAAACACGAAGTAGTCCAAAATACGGAGGCGTTCAAGATGCAATACCAGTACGTCAAAAAGGGCAGCCTCATCAAATAACGTGCACCTCTTAGTGTACCTAACTCCAGAAATAAAACTATTCTAATTTATTTTCTGTTCTATAGAGAGAATTTGTAGAAAAGCGACCCTCGATTATCGTAAATCGTACTCCATAAGTCAACTCTCAGTAGACTCTCTGATCTCAAGTTACGGTCCGTATTGTTAGTCAAACCTGCTATTATTCCACCTCGACCAACGAACCCAAAGCCTTTCTCCTCAATGCAATGCTACAATGACATTTTTTCTAACAATTGTTCTCGCTTTTTTTAAACTTTATGGGAAGCTATTGTTGAAAATAATGAATGAATTGTAACTAAATATACCCTTTTATGAGACCTCTCAGTTTTATCATTAAAAGCAATCTTTATTGCTGTACAGGTTTCTGTTCATAAATTGGCTCCATTTATTCCTTTGAGGCCGACAAAGGCGTAACAATTAGTGCCTTTTCTTACCTCGAGATGTTTTATTTAGTGTCTATATTAAAGTTTCTAACTCACGCAATGAAGAGCTTTTAAAACATTCAGGCCTATGAGTTTAGTGACCGGTCAGGGTCTGTCAGTATGGCGTAACTACCCGATTCAATCGGTATCAAATGGACATGGTGTTTTTTGCCAGTTAGAGATTCTACTTCTTAAGACAATGCATATATGATGATCACTGAAACAAAATATTGAGTACCTACTTGAAAATAACCTACATACAAACATATTCTGACGCCTGTCTCCTACTTGAGTAGGCAGAGACAACGGAACGCCACCTTCTATGATCCTGAAAAACCTTTCTAGCTTCCTCCACATTCATTAGTCCTTTCATGCATGGTTTGGTCATATGAAAAGAATGGATGAGAGCAGATTGACTAGTATCACGGAATATACTATAAGAGTTTACAACAGAAGGTTCACTATCTAACGAACGCACACATGCCTGAATGTGCAAGGGATGTCAGTCAGGGCTGCCGATTCCGGGGAATTTCCCCGATTTTCGGGGAATGAGGGGTGCGTGCGGGGAGAGCGCGAGGAATGATTCAAATCGGGGAATTTCGGGGAATCGCCTATTTGTAATAAATGTCGAACAAAGGATATCTAAAGAAGAGGAAATTGCTAAAATTAGAATCGAATCAGACTATCCTTAGTCCGAAAGTGAGGGAGAAATATAAATAATAAATAAAACTCATTGAATTCTAAATATTTAAGTAGACTTTTTGATAAAAATTAGAAGACAAAGAAGTTGATAAGCTAATTTTTGAAACATTTAACTACATATTGCATGAAAAAATGCTTTATTTCTTGCATATTACAGTGACGGGGAATTGTCGGGGAATGCATGATTGGAAATCGGGGAAATTCGGGGAATTGAGCCTACTTAAGCGGGGAATCAAGAAATTTACATTGGCAGCACTGATGTCAGTAGTGCGTTCCGATTCCGAACGAACGAATGTTCCGTCACGGTGCGATTTAGAAAAAAGAGTCGTTAAAAAAACACTACCCATGCTAGACTTAAATAAACAAATTTTGTGTTAGTCATCAGAATAATTCCTAACAATGAAAAATACATAAAATACGAGCCAAAAAACCGATTGCGATGCAGTATTTTTTCAAATCTTTTTATTACCTACTTTATTATGTTTGTACATCCGACGATTTATAAAATAATAATTTAAATTTAAATTTTACAAACGAAAAAACAAGTATCAAGGTCGTTCGGTGCGATACAATGAACGCGTGGCACTCGACCACAGACACTCGACTGAATTAGGCCGCGACGTCGCGGCGTGACCGCGTAGGTACATTTTACAGTGCGGAGTGTTGGGCGGAGTGAGACAGGCCTGCTAGTATAAAGCAAGCGTAAGTTGAAATGTTGGAAGGGGATGGCCTATAGGGCCTAGACGTACATATCCTATATACTGAACAAATCGGCGACGTGCCGGGCCAGCACGTCTCGCATGATTTCTCTACACGCGCGCTACGCGCCTTCGCTGCATACAAAATAACCTGTTCCCGCGCTTGCCGCGACTTGTAGTATGGCACAAAGCCGAGTCGCGCCCAAGTAGAGAAATCATGCTAGAGGGTCTGGTCACCTGAAAATTGCCTAGAGTAGTCGTAATACGTTACCGATCTTGTGATATAATCGGAAACTTACACAATAGTCCTTCACGTTTTTTCCATAGTATGGGGAACTACTTGTACCTATAACCAGGCCTGTCTCATTCCACAGCTCAGGTACGTTTGACAGCCGGACACCTCCGAGGTGTGCATCGTCGCTCATTGCCATAAGGCCATCATAAGGCGTACTTTATTTTTCGTTCCTGAAGTACGCGTTCCAAATTCGAAAAATCGGGTTGAGTGAACTATCTGTTACGGTAGTAACTACTAAATAATCTGTGCTATAGCTATAACGTTGACTTTCGCCATTTGTGAAGCAGTGTGTAACAGTCGAGGGCGTATTGTTGCTTCTTCCTTGTAACTATACCTATTACTTTATTTTATACGAGCTTTTACCCGCGACTTCGTCCGCATAAATTATATACTAGATTTTAAGTCAGATGATAAGTTATCAAACAAAAAAGGTTTCATCAAAATCGGTTCAGTAGTTTTTGCGTGATACTCAAACAAACAAACACCCAAACAAACGAACAAACAAACAAACAGACAGACAGACAAAAAATCCAAAAATTGGTGATTTGGAATCAGGGACATCTAAAAATCATATCGTAATCTTTTTTTTGTAAATATCTTCAATGTACAGACACACTTCTGTTACAGTTTAATAATAGTTTAGATACTTGTAATATTGTTACCATCTATTACGATGTTTTGTGTTGGTATAAAGTAAACCTTTGTCTGATAAAAGATAGAAGGCAAGGTCGTACCTAATTATGATGTTCCTTAGCAAAGAACTTCAAACAATGAACAAAATATTCGAATTCTCGTTTTATTTCGTTCACTCACAGTTTGAGATAAGTCTATAGGTACTGGGTAAAGTTTATTTTATAATTATTACGCCCGTACCGAGCGTTTGCAAATCTTTTAATTTGCTTTATTTTCTACCTGTTCCCACCTTTTAGGGTTAAGCTTAGATCAAAGTAAAATGAATGGATAGGCCCAAAGCGCTTTAAGTTGAAGCACGCAAAACTAGGGCACTTCAATACAAATTAGGGTACTTGGTCTGTCATCTCGGTACAAATTCAAAGTAAAACTGTCAATTGTTTTGCCTCATTTTTCTGGTTTGAAATGTTCGCGTAAGGCCTATCCATTAAGGTTTAGGCTCATAATTAGAAAGCTACGTCATTATTCTCCATTCGATACGTAGGCTATCGACCCAACATCAAATAAACTAAATTTTACTATGGGAGTATTAACGATATTGCAATTTTAAAAAGGCAGAGGAAGATCTACACTGAGCTATCTAGCAATGAAGGAAATGGTTGATGTCCAGTCGTATCGGGAACTAAAGACACCGGAAAGAGACTGAATTGGTTAAATGTCCACCGACAATTACCGACATAGATCTTAATGTCCTAAATAAGATGTAGATGATGATAAAAAAGAATCTAACATAAATAATTTTATTCAGTTTGGTCTAAAAGACTTCTTAAAATGGGGATCAATTCCAAGATACGGCCCACGCATCCGCGTACATTACGCGTCCCTATTTTCTCTGTATCTCCTCGGGAGTATAGTCGTGCGTGAGCATATACTTATGAAATCCCAAGATATAAAAAACGACGAGATGACTTATCAAAACAATGTACCTATGTGACTAAACATTGCGGTTTTCTTTAATCCACCAATGTAACGATTTACCTTCTCATCACGTCCGAAGTCTTTTGTACCTTTGACTATTTATAAAGGTGCTTAGCTAGCCTTGAGGCTTCAAGTGATTCAAGTGACCAAGTCAATGAACTGCGCTTCGTTTCATCTTGAAGGTTTATTTTCCCAGTACCGGATTTAGATTTGTGTTCTTTATTTCTAGAGTTGTTCGAGCGATTAGGTACTTTAAACTGCTACGAAACCCGCAACAAATTGAATCGAAAAATGTCATGGAGAAGGAAAAATAATTACACCAGTAAGAAAGAATGGTGGAAGGTAAGGTAATATCGGAAACAGACGTAAAAACAGTTTTATTGACGAGGCTTCTATCGACTTCAAAAGTCTTATATTATGTGTCTAGAATGAGCCTCACGCTTTTAGGGGACAACTTGCATAGGTTGGTGACTTGGTCTGCGTGAGGTGTCATACAAATTATGTCTGTGTGCGTGTATATGGATAGGGTATAGCGGCTTTACCTGGGCCTAAGCTCTACCCGGACATTTGAATTTCGCAATTGTAAACGTTTTCGCTGCAATGTCAACTCTATTACAATGAAGTTTAGACCGAAACGGGTCGCGATATATCGAAAATCGAAAGTCCGGGTACAGGAGTGCGATTTTTTAACATCACACTTTCAAACGAGTAGTAGAAAATGTCAAAATTACTATGGAGATTATGCATCTTTCTACTACTCGTCTGAACGTGTGATGTCCAAAAATCTCACTTCAGAGGCAGAAGTGCGATTTTTGAATCTCATTCGCTGAGTTCAGCAGTTAAAAATGTCGAAATTACCGTGGAGATACGCATCTTTCTACTGCTGATTTGACTTTCAAAAATCATACTTCAGGAGTGCCATTTCTGAAAGTCAAATCAGCAGTAGAAAGATGCGTATCTCCACGGTAATTTTGACATTTTCAACTGCTGAACTCGGCGAATGAGATTCAAAAATCGCACTCCTGGTTGCAATTTTTTTCGATGTATTCGTAGCTTCAACTGTCTATCTTGACATAATATAATATAACTTATCAAAGGGAAGAACTTAAGTTAAACATTTTAAACAGTCGTCATAACTAAGCAAAGCTACTAAGCTTTAAGAAGGAGTGGTTTTTTACTTCCAGAATTTTTTTTTATTAAGAGGCTTAAAAAATAATGAGCAATATTTTTTTAAAGAAAGAAGCATTACATTCAAAACATGACGAAGGTCGGTAATTTAAGTGGCTATGCTGTACTCTGGCCCTGTACCCGGACTTTCGATGTTCGATATATCGCCACTGTTTCGATCTGCACTTCATTGTAATAGAGTTGACATTGGAACGAAAACGCTCACGCAATTGCGAAGTTCGAATGTGCGGGTAGAGGCCCTGGCTATGCTATGTATTGAACGTCATTATTATCCAAGTTTATGTCAATTGTTCGGCTAATTGGCCGAAGCGGAGCCTTTCGTACACTAATTAAGTTGCTGTAGGTACTTCTTACGACTTAGAAACTTATGAAGTTTTCGATTCTCATGTGCGTAAAAAAGACAAAATAATGGAGCAGTTTGCTTTAAATAATTAAGCCTTTGTGAATTCTAAAGTTCTTGACCAACTTGGCAATGCTCAAAATTGTGACAGAAAGCCGTGTCAACCTAAGGCCAGTCTATATTGCGGCTGAGAGAGTAAATATGTGAGCAGATGGTTTCAGAATCCTTAGCTCAAACGAAATGAAAGTTCTTGCCATATACATTGCTCGAATTTCAGAAAGGCCACGACCTTGTCCGTCCTAGCTTTAGAAGGTCTAGTAAAACGTTCTTGGAATTTTCACCCCAATTAATTAATTTTTCATGAAGCCCTTTGAAATGTCAATCCCTACCTGCCAACAAGCTAATATTATACTAATAACTATCGGCTTTCAATTAACTCTATAACATGAACATTTCGGAGTAATTTAGGTACCTACATTTCATCCAGTTTTTAAAAGTTCAGTGCTAAGTTTTAACTAATAATCGGCGCAGAGGCATTTTAAAATAAGTCCTACCTACATCTATAACCTACATCTACAGGGTGAAATTGATATCATTAGCATCCTTTATGAGTATACCCATCAAACTGAACAACTTTTACTATGGGAGCAAACCGATCGGAGCAAAAAATAAATCTGCTGTTCCATACTAAACTGCAATGCCTACTCGACTCAAATGTATGTAACAGCTGATTTTTTTGTTGCTTTGATCGGTTTGCTCCCATAGTAAAAGTTGTATAAGATGTTTTTATTTTGGCACAATTTTATTATAATTGACATGATGTTATGCATTTGGTCTATTAGATAAAGATATGGTACCTACTACGCTACTACCTACCAAGTTTCATCGATCCAGACGTTTTATAACAAACATCCATCTGCACTGGTAGCATGCACACCCGCGATAGCCGTGATACGGCTTTATCACGTCTTTTATCTCGTTCTTTTGCGCGCGAACGAACGAGATAAAAGACGTAATAAAGCCGTATCACGGCTATCGCGGGTGTGCATGCTACCAGTGCTGGTTGTAGTTACATCGGCATCGATAGCAGAGTTTTCTTTATGCTTGGTCTTGCCTACTATCAGTTGGAACTCTTAAAACTAAATTTCACCCTGAAACATTTAACAATTTACAGTAAAAGTGAGCCTTGCTACAACTACTACAAAAGATAGTTGGTAATTTTAGGTACGTTTCTGACCACCCCGAAAACGATAATGGTCGTGAGGTTTATCTAGGCAGATGGTCCTTTCATCCAGTCTATTACCTATTTCATATCCACTTCAATAAACACGTAGGTACACGTACACGTTCTTAATTTTCACAGGAGCAAGGAGAAAATTCCATATGAGTTTTAATTTTCCGTGCCGTATTGATAATTTACTTTCAGCACAATAAAGCGGGACAGACTGAATTGACTTTCTCTGTCGGTGCATCCGCACTATGTGACGTCACTGCCCTACATTCCGGGCCATGTCAGAATGCAACTGAAATTAGGTTAGGTTGAATTTTCTGCCAAATCTGCTCGCTATCATTCATGTAATGAGGAAAGTTTTGCGATAGCACTCTATTCAAATATGCGCTAGCTTTTGTTGATTCTGTTGTGCCTTTACAGGGCTTGTGTGCTGTTGAACGAAGGAATTATAGTCATGAAATGACTAGTTATCTATTAGGGGTGAAAGAGCCTCCAGTTCGGAAACCAGAGTTCGTCTGGCGCACCCTGGGCAGTCAGCCTCGATACTACCATTGCTGATTTTTTAGAAACTATTATATGACTACCTACCAATTATCTCAACACAGTCAAGTTTTGTAGCAAAGCTCTCTTTTATGATGCTCAAGGCGCTAGATCTTCTAATAAATCCGTACCATTGAGCTGACGGTTTTTAAGGGAGTGATCAGACCATATACTAATCAACTTTCTCTAAACGTCTCTCACTGGTCTGCTCAGCTCTGCTAATTTAGTTTTTCAACAATTTATTTTATTATTTTAGAACCCTAACCAATTTTATCAAAATTATACTAAGCTTTATTTTCATTGTACTAGCGCATATTTTATCAGAAGAGAACAAATCTTCGTGGCGGGTCTTGCTTGTGACATTCGATACTTAACTCTTTTATGGTTAGAGGAAATGCTGGTATTCTTTGTGGTTCATATTTCTATCGTGTATTCAGACAGTTTATTATGTCAGTTGGCTAGACTGAGGTAACGTGATTCTCGTCTCTTTGTTAGAAGTTAGAACCAGTGCCTCTACCCGGACATTCGAACTTCACAATTGCGTGAACGTTTTCGTTCCAATGTCAACTCTATTACAATTAAGTTCAGACCGAAACGGTCTCGAAATATCGAAAATCGAAAGTCCGGGTACAGGGCCAGACCCATTCCAACTATGTAATATCGCGAGCAGAAGCGTATCAACAATTCTTTGAAAGCTGTGGTGTTTTATGACACTGGGCAAAACCTTTTGATGTCAGAGGAGATTCAGGGCCCTTTGCGAGTGGTCGTTTTGGTTGCAGTTGAGTTGCAGACCGCATCATTTTTATTCGAGGCGCGAAACCTTGCCTTCCTCCGTGAACGGTGCGGTAATTTATACAATATAAAGGCGTGTGGACCTCGTCGCCCACGCACGCATTACCCCGCTTCTGAAACAAATGGTAAACATGAGAAATCGGACGAAATACAAAGGCGAGCAGTGGATGCTGAGCTGACTAGCCAGGTCATTGTAGAATGAAGAGAAAGAAAGAACAGGCACATCGTATACCCAGCACTTTCATTTCTGACGTGCCAGTGATGCCAGGGTGCCGGTGATACGTATTTCAAACAATACTCTGTTTGAACCAGTATGCCTTAATTTTAAAGGTTCACTCAATTCACTTTTCTTCGTGACAGTGCCTAACCTACACCAACATAATCCCTAAATTCCTTGTTTTGGGTACACGTTATATAAAATTTTTAATGTTTTTAAACAATAGAAGTAAACAGTATTACTCGAGCAATAAATTCAACATGAATTTAATACTTTTAATACCCTGTGAATAATTTTTTTTAGAAAAAAAAAATGTTATGAATGAAGTGTAGAGAATATTTGTAGTTTATAGTTTGTAGGCATGTAAATTTTGACTGGGTTATACAACGTGTTAATGAAATAGCGCAAAACCTCATACACCCCAACTGATTTATAACAAAATAATTATATTGAAACAATAATTTAATTATTTTGATAATTAAAATTTTAAGTTATTCGCATTTTAAGTTTTGAGGCAAAAATGATTTGTTATCATTTCAGCAATGAAAGAAAGCGCTAACTTACTCATGGATACATTTTTATAATCTTGTTTTGGTAGTAAGTAGGGTGGGTATGCCCGTGCGGTGGGTTGACATCAGGTTCAGAAAATTTTAAATTTTTCAAACAAATTATTTAATATTTTGAAGAAAATTACCTATGTTGAAACCATGATATTTCGACTCTGCTCTCGATTCTAAACAAACTACTTTCTAGTTTTGCGTTAATTCATTAACACGTTGTATAAGTATGTACCTAAGTAGGTAGTATAATATTCGATGGCAACTCATTGGCAAGTCATGAGCTGCCCTTCCCAGAACCCGCAGTCGCGGCGACGTTTGATGCCCCTAGAATTATTTCAGGGTTGACAATATAGAGTTTGGAATCTATTTAAATTGAACAGAAAACCTTGATGTATTTATTTTATTTCTATCTTTGGCTTATTCAAGTCATAAGTATTCCAGAATAGAACGGACTAAATCCAGCAATAGAACTTTTAAAGGTATGAGAAAAGTTATACCGCGGTAAGTCAAAAAAGTAAAACCAGTCAGACATGATGTTGATGAAATTCCAGACACAAAAGAATTTGTATTGTTTTATGAAGAGATTTGCAAACCAGAAACAACTTCATTGACTCGACAGTAAAAGAGAAGCTTGTTTTTGCACTGATTCTTGACAAATACTTTAAACCAAGTTTAACGAGAAATGTTGACAGAAAATGTTCCGGAAAATCTAACAGATTGTTTTACTTGTTTGTGGTAACCGTTTTTTCTTGAAGTTTCTTCAATATTTTCTATAGCATCTGCTGTATCTGACATTTCAGCGCTAATAGTATAAGAGATAAAGTGTACTTTTTGCAACCATCAGCAGCAAGGCTGATTCATTGTTTATGGGGTGTAGAGCATCTCTGTGATGGGGATGGACCAGGTCTGCCTGCATAACTTCAGTCGGTTTAGGAGTTATAGACGTTTAAAGGTCAGTAAAAAATTAAAGATCAGCTGCAAGGCTGATCGTATGATATTATTGTAGTATGCACTGTAGCTATGGGAACAGTAGAAAAACTGACATAAACGGCCAGTCCAGTAAGGTTCGACCTTTGAACGGCTGTATCTCCTAAACCGACTGGAGTTATGCAGGCAGACCGGGTCCATCCCCATCACAGAGATGCTCTACACTACACCCCATAAACACTGAATCAGCCTTGCTGCTGATGGTTGCAAAAAGTACACTTTATCTCTTATAAATATAAGCGTTTTGTAGAATATTTCTCTTAGCAGACCACAAGCCGTTAAATAATCGTTATACCCAGATAAAAGGCGATAAAAGAGTGACCCTTGCTTTTTGCAAATTCTTAGAATGGCTATCCCTAGTTTATTTAGGTACTACAGATTTAAATCAGACGCCACCACCGGAAGCAGTCCTCTACGATATGATTATGAATTTTCTATACTGGAACGCCAGTAAATCGATTTAGTTATGATGTTGAAAATGACGCTTATTTTTATGTAAACTACCTTCATTTATACATGTATATGCTTACGACTATCGATCTAGAAACTCTGTTTAACCCAGTAAAATTAAGCTGAAATATACCAATCAGGAGAAGTAATTTCCGGAGTTCTAAAACTTTTTTTAAACGTTCCTTTGGTACGTAATATTGAAGAAAAAAATAAGTCCTGGTGAGGGGGGGGTGAGCTCGAGGAAGGGGGGGGCTCTGAAGGTGACTTTTTTCAGTTTTTCGCTTATTTCTTGAAATCTAAAAGTCGTATCGAAATACTTTGTATGGACAAATTATACCCAACAAAATTTTCTACAAAACAAGTTGTATGCATTTTTGTCATAGGACTTAACCTTTGAGGGCTACGGGGTCGAGAATGTAACGGCATTTCAAAAATTATGAAATTTGTATGGCGACCCTCATGAAAGTTGAAGATAAAAACAAAATGATTTCATATTCTTAATCAGCAACCCCGAAAACCCCCAGATACAAATTTTCTGTCGGTTCGGAGAACCCTTAAGAGCTGCATTGGCTTTTGAAATTTCCATGGCAGTCATCTTGGATATCGCAATTTTGGATTTTTTTCACCGCCAACCAAATCTGACCAGGGTCCTCTATGACATTTGTTCGAGGTCCATAACCCTATCTGTCATAGTTTCCGCGGGCCGTTGACCTCATCCATCAGGAGTCGACCTTCCGAGGAAGTCACCAGTCACCCTCACCAGTCACCCTCACCAGGACTTTTTTTTTTCTAAAATATTGCGTACCAAAGGAACGTTTAAAAAAAGTTTCAAAACTCCGGAAATTATTTCTTCTGATTTATCTAATTTTACTGGGTTAGTTGGTAACCCTAAATAAATCTAAAGACAAGTAGCTCTCTACATACACAAGGTGTAAGGAAAAGTATCATTAACCTTTAAACCACATACTCTACCCATCAAACTGAACAATTTTATTAAGGGAGCAAACCTGTCAGAACGAAAAAAAGTCAGCTGCTGCGTTTGAGTCGAGTAGGTATTGCAGTTTAGTATGGAACAGCAGATTTTTTTCGTTCTGACAGGTTTGCTCCCATAGTAAAAGTTGTTCAGTTTGATGGGTAGAGTATGTGGTTTAAAGGTTAATGATACTTTTCCTTACACCCTGTATTCTAAAAATTCCCTTTGGGTGTCCGAACTCTGACCGCATGGCTAGCATGCCACCCACGACAAAGCGTTTAAACGAGAAAAATGTCATGCGCGTTCTTTCTGGCATTCGTAAAATTATAAGGATGGAGGCACATCTCGATTTTTATCGTTTTCTCGAGGGTGGCATGCGAGGCCTACTGTGTAGTACGGTAGATAAAACATTATATGTAGAGGATCGCATCAAGTATTTTTTCCCAAGTTATACAGGGTGTAAATTAAAATAGGACAGCTACTTAAAGAGGTGCTTCAGACCATCAAACTGAACAACTTTCTCTATGGGACCAATATCGAAATCGCGAAAAAAAAATCTGCTGTCCCATACATTTCAGTCGAGTTATGTTTGCAGTTTTGTATGGGAGATCGGAATTTTTTTTCGTGATTTCGATATTGGTCCCATAGAGAAAGTTGTTCAGTTTGATGGTCTGAAGCACCCCTTTAAGTAGCTGTCCCATTTTATTGTACATCCTGTATTTTAGTTCTGGCCTGAACCTGCTTAAAATAATTTACCACAGGAAGAAAATCCCTGTTTATGAAATCTAAGACTGATTTGCGTTGATCGCATGAATAGAGTGCTCGATTTCATCTGTTGAGCCTTACTATTACAACTGCTTGATTAGTGTTTAAATACCTACTGGTCACTATTTACGTCACACTTTTTTTTACCGTTATTTCAATTAATTATTCTATTATCCCTCTTCAACAAAAATGTTCATAAAGTATTTTAGCAATTGTTCTCACAAAAGTCACCAGGACAAAGGTTAACGGGCCTTACGGTTTTCTTTTTAATTAACCGAGCTGTCAAACCAGTTTGCTACCAGTTTTTGTGTAATAATGGCGTAATTAGAAACTATAATTTGCTCAGTTAGTTAGAGATAATATTTTAATTAAGATCAATGCCCTTATTAATAAGATTATGCCAAAATGTCATTGCACCGAGAGAAACATTTCTTTAAAATAATTATGTGTCTTTTAACAGCGTTTTTTTGTCTTTGTGAATCGATCAAATCATATCGTGAACAAGACATAAAGCTCTTTAATTTTGAGGCATCAGGGATGTAAAGTTAGACGTTGGTGGAAAGGTGTTTAAAAAGCAATAAAATCCATTATAGAAGGTACCTAAACCCTGGGTGTCATCGTCACAGACTGACTAGCTTTCTCGCTGGAGTTCTCGCTCTTTTATTGACAAGCGGATTTCTATATCTCTTTTAGTCACAAGTCTGCCTCAAGAGCCGTAGGAGCTTCTATCTCTGTACATCGGCTATAAGTGACGACCCATCTATCACTAAGTGCACTGTGGCAGGAAAGCGTACCCCCCACCAGCTGAATTTATTTCCCCACAGGAACATCTACCTCCCGGGCACAATCTGCAATGGCCAGTGTGGAAGTCCTTAAATGAGGAAGGCTTCAAGTTGACCGTTGCAAACAAAGTTTATGTAATCGGGGGTACAGGGACCCTGGTCTAATGCAGTGCGATTGCGGTGAACCTATCCAGTCGATGGCACACCTGCTAAAATGTCCGTTGTTCCCTAACACCTGAACGAGAGAGGACCTCAATAAAGCTACACTGGACGCTGACAGGCTCCCCGAATATCTGGCCAATAAAATATTGAAATAGTAGAACAATTTGACACGAGAAGAAGATGTAGCCTCATCCTCATCTAACCATGTCATAAATATTTTCAGGTCCATTCCGAGTTCACTGTAGTTGTAAGGAAATGAAAATTGACCAGCGTATTTCTATCTATCTTTTAGTCACATACACAGAAAGACCATCTACATATACCGGGCCTCTACCCGCACATTCGAACTTCGCAATTGTGTGAACGTTTTCGTTCCAATGTCTACTCTATTATAATGAAGTGCGGACCGAAACAGTGGCGATATATCGAACATCGAAAGTCCGGGTACAGGGCGAGGGTCCTTAATATGCTGACACGTTTTTAAAGGGATGATTAGACCGCCTAACTGAACAACTTTCTCTATGGCACTAACATTGAAATCGCCAAAAAAAATCAGCTCTTTCATACAAAACTGCAAACCTACTCGAGCCAAATGTATGGGACAGCAGATTTTTTTTTTCGCGATTTCCATGTTGGCCCCATAGAGAAAGTTGTTCAGTTTGATGGTCTGATCATCCCCTTAAAAAAGTGTCAGCATATTAAGAAGGACCCTGTATGTTAAAAATTATCCTTCCTTACTTTAGCGTAGTGTTCGGATCTTTTGGCACTCCTTTCCAGAGCTACTCTCAGGTTCATTAACAATTGATGTAATCTGTGGTTCAGTCAACTATCAGTTTTTTGCTCCGTCTGAACTTTTAATCAGCTTATTGTGTTATTATTATACGCAACATTTTTCTTATACAACGTTCCTTGGGAGCGGACACGAACTATTTTTTCCGCCTTCTAATTAAATAGATTGTTCAGATCGGTATCTACCATACGTTTTAAATTAATTAGGTACTTGCTAAGCAAAAAGTTCATATTAATCGGACATAGGTACTCTACGCGGGCCAAGCCGCTGGCAAAAACTAGCAGCCTATAACAATTAAGTATTCCTATAGATACATAAACTTACAAAGATATGACAGAGCGCAATGTCTCCGAAGACGATGTCAGGGATAGGGCGAAGTGGAGAGAATAGGCGCGGAAGGCTGACCCCACAACCATATGGGAAATAACAAGCAAGAAAGAGAGAGAGAGAGATACATAAACATACAATCATACCATCTTTGGGGATGGTTGGAAGTTGGAAACCAGCAGTCTATATAAGATTGGCTTATGTCTACCCCATATCCCAAGATCCCAACTGGCTTTATAACCAATTTATGTCGATCAAAATATAACATTTGAAGCTCATTTGACGTGCAGCCGTGCAAGATGCCAGGTCGCCTGTCAAACTAAAGGTTATTTGTTATACATTCACGTTTATTCAGCTTAATGTCTGGTCTGACGTAACCAACCTAATATAACTTATCGATATATCACTGTTTAGACAGTGCATAAATTGTTGATACTTAGAATTTCTCTGATCTTAGGATCTTTCTTCCCCTCAATGGTATCGCGTCCTTCATTGACCATGTATGTGAAGAAAACAAAAAGTACCTATTGAGGCTAACACAAAAGATCCCACTGGATCGTAGTGTTGCTGGCTTGCCCCAACAACAAGATAAGATACTTAGAATTTCAGATTACTGTAATTTCATTCAAGCCCCTTCCTTCAGTTCGCTAGCTCATCGGCGCACCTGGCTGCAAGACGGCCCTCTCTAATCTAATCATGCGTGATCTTGGTGTCCATCATTGACCAAGAAGTTTCGCTTACGCTTCTAGAAATTCCTGGACTGAACGCCGCACAAATGAGTCCATCCTCGATAAGTTGAACATCAAGACGAGACTCTCCACCATCTGTATGCAACGAGTCCTTAAATTCTTGGGGCATACGGTCAGGAGATCAGATAGTTTGGAAAAACTCATGACCAACGGCCGTATGGAGGGAAAGAGAGGTAGAGGACGCCATGCCTACAAGATGGACCGATGTGGTAAAAGAAATGGCCGAGACAACACTACAGGCCAGCATACACCGGGCTCAAGATCGAGCGGCCTGGAGAGCTGTGGTGGCACAAGCGACCCACGATAGTCACGTCCCTCAGCCATGAGGTTACGACCAAGATGAAGAAGAGAGTAGAAATTCTGTCAGCGTAACCGCGTATGAGATAGCGATATTGAGTTGTTGGATATATACAATTTGAGCATCTCGGATGGGCACGAGTGCCCAGTCTTAGTCACATAAATAATGGTTACGTCGATAAGGACAGCAATAAGGTAGCGATCTCCTTTCTTAACGAGAGCAAACTTCCTATACAAGGTCTAACTTAATATGCTGACGGTTTTTTAAGAGGATCTTTCTCTACGGGAACTGCATCAAAATCGCGAAAAAAATAGCCGCCCTCGTCCCATTCATTTGGGTCGAGTAGGATTGCAATTTGGTATGGAACAGCAGATTTTTTTTCGTGATTGCGACTTTGGTCCCTTAGAGGAAGTTATTCAGTTTCATGGTCTGATCATCCCCTTAAAAAACCGTCCGCATATTAAGAAGGAACCTGTATGCATCTCTTATTGAGTGAATAGGATAAAACACGTACTTTGACCTCTATTCCTCTATGCCCTCTACGGCCTTCATACAGTCAAGGTCTTGTCCCATCTGTTGTATTGTATGGATGTAGTCTCATTTAACGACGTGTCATCAATATTTTCAGGTCCATTGCGAGTTGACTGTAGTTGTGAAGACTTGGAAAAGTTTGACGACCCGCTATTCCTAACTTTATTAGGTTGTTACTAGGACCTTTGTAGAATCCATGATAAAGGTTGACGACTTTTTTTAGACCCGTCCGCGCGTCCTTTGGAATCCTTTATATGCTTACTCGCCTACATATGTGTACTTTTTTAAGCCAGCAATATTCACATTTGCGTTTGTGATTAACCAAGTGAGTGTGATTATTAGTGTTGCCAAACCAGGGTCCTGGGTTCGAATCCCGGTTCGGTCATGGATGTTTATATGTTTGTGCCGTTGTTGTATGGTTTCCATAATAAACAGCCTATAAATAGTGCTTTCTTGGGATCATTACAATGTATGTGCCTGTGAGCGTTATTTATTTATTTATTACTAGCGGCCCGTCCCGGCTTCGCACGGGTGGATGTCTAATCTTTTCTGACAATAAATATAGCCTATGTTACTCAGGGTGAATGTAGCTTTCTAATGGTGAAAGAATTTTTGAAATCGGCACAGTAGTTTTTGAGTTTATTCATTACAAACATACAAACATACAAAAATAGGTACAAATCTTTCCTCTTTATAATATTAGTGTAGATTAGCAAGAGCCATTTCAGTCTTCTGAATCCAGGCCTCTTAACTAAAATCAGCCCACATTTAATCGTCTTTTGGACATATAGGCCTCTCCTTTATTGCCATATAATGTAGCCTATAATAACGTATATCACGGTGCAAGGGCAAATTTTTTTTTAATTATTATTACATACATTACAAAACAAATAAGTAATAAATAATAGGTAATAATAATAAAGTACGATGCACACCTCAAAACCAATTTGTTGGTTTTCGTCGATCGATCCAAAGTGCTGGTGGTCATCATACTGACCCCTCTCTGACAAGCACCCCCCCCCCCCCCCCCCAAATCCGTATATTTGTATGGAAGACAACAGATTGGACCCAAATTAGAGTTATTTATAGTAGTCCGAGATCCAACCGTAACATTATGCACCTATTTCATAGGCGAACGAAATGGCTTCTTTGAACGTGGCAACCCTATAGCTGCGACATATTGAGAGGTGGCAACCCTAGTTTTTCCAGTACTTTACATCAGTCTCCTTCCGATGGCACCTCATTTACTTCCCTAACAGACAGGTGGAAAAAGTTATACCAAAAATCATAATGGAAAAGGCAACTTGGCGGCGTTGAATTAACCCCTGAGTACACTAGAATCACATTTCGTTCGCCTATGAAATAGGTGCATAATTTTACGGTCGGATCTCGGACTATATGTAGAGGAAAGAGTGAAGCTACAGAAACAATGGCCACTTTTGTTTCACGGTTCAGCAGTTTTTAACGGTGTTTCCAGTGATATGAACTTTAAATCTCCTTTTTTTCAGGTTCCGAAATTTGAATAGAGAACGCTTGTTGCCGTTAAGTTTAATAGCCCGTGTGTGGACCAACGGCAACGATAAAATGCACTGAAACTTTAAGTCAGTTTCAACTTCGAGCTCAATGTATACCTAACATTTTTATACAATACGCCTGTGTTTAAAGTCGCATGATATCAAAACAAAATAATTACTTCTTATAAGCTTATGGCTTGATAGATGTGACTCACATCTATCAACGAAAAAATTTTCCCCGTGCACTTCGCGCGACTGTACCTGCTTATTATAAGTTCTTGGGTTTATCTAAGCCATAAGCTTATAAGAAGTCATTATTTATGTGACAAATATTTATTTTATCAGACTTTACTAATAGATATGTTATAAGTCGATTTTAATAAAATCTGCCAGAATTAGATTTATACTTGCCAAGAAATTTTCTAGTAATTTTTAAGCTATTTTCTAGTAAAGTCTAAAAAAATAAATAATTGTCACATATGTACTGAACAACTTTCACCATTGGAGCAAACAAATCGGAGCAAAAAAAAAAAAAAATCTGCTGTTCCATGCTAAACTGCACCGCCGGCGCCGCGCCGCTGCGTACGCGACTCAAATGTATGCAATAGCTGATTTTTTAGTTGCTCCGATCGGTTTGCTCCTATAGTAAAAGTTGTTCAGTTTGATGAGTAGACTCTTAGTTTAAAAGGATGCCAATGATATCAATTTCACCCTGTATTATACATACTACCTATCTGCGTGAACTCTACTTTAAGTCCTAAGCTATTCTTTGCGACACTTTGTTTTAATAACAAAAAAATTAAAACCGCCTTCAAAAAACTAAAAAGATGCGAACGGGAAAGTCATCGGCTGCAATATTATTTTTTAACTTTTTAGTTTTTTGAAGGCGGTTTTAATTTTTTTGTTAAAATTTTGTTTATTTCACAATTTTCAGTGGTAAATTAATTAGTTCGATTTAATAGTAGTGCTTTAAATTAACAAACGCACTAGTCGGCACTACGATTTTCGAAGGTTCCCCTCGATATCTCTGGGATCCATCATCAGATCCTGGTTTCCTTATCATGGGACCTCACTTGGGATGTCTCCTTTCCAACAAAAAAAGAATCATCAAAATCGGTTCATAAACGACGAAGTTATCCGCGAACACACATAAAAAAAAAAAAAAAATATATACGGTCGAATTGAGAAACCTCCTCCTTTTTTTGAAGTCGGTTAAAAATGATGATGACCAACTGATCTTTTCACTATCAGTATCGTATTTTATCATATTTTATGTTATAAACAATTATTTAATTTACTACGTTTTAACTAAACTGGGTTATTTGCTTATCTTGACGACCTACTTTTGTGATTATAAATTTCAACTCCGAAAAATTATGCTAAACGGCAATTTGATTAACATAAATTATATTAAAGACTTCCGAAAAACACTCAACCGAAAAACTGTCAAAATAAAATGACGTTTAAAAGATTAATGGTCGTTTAATACAACATACAACAGTCTTCCAGCCATTTTGATGGGTATCGCTAGATGGCGCCACAGCTCAATTTCAATCTACAACGAATTTTCAAAATGTTTCTGAAAAATAAGGAAAAGGCGATCAAAAATGCAAACATATCTTTTAAAACGAAGGTAAAATTAAATCATGAATCATATTGCAAAAGAAATCAAAAACTACTCACGCCTGACAAGGCTGTGTGGGCTCGATCCCTTCGCCCATAGTCTTGTTTGAGATTGACATCGTATTCTAAATGCCGAACATAGCAGAGACGCATAGACCAAGATTTTTTTTTCTCTCTTTACGATGACGACCATTGTGATGTTAAATTTTTTGAAAAGTTTTAAAAAGAAAAGAAACACGCTCATTATAAAATAATGATCTCAAGAAAATAAACTTAAATCCCAGCAGTGATGCTCTACAGAAAATTAAAATTTATGTACTTACCAGAGTAACCGAAAGAAAATTAAATTAGCGGCTGTGTAATTTATTTTATCAAGAGCAGATGACAGTTTGTTTAATTTATAACCTTATTTAGTGTCTGCTTTTTCTCAGATCTGAAAATTATTATTGTTTAGTTTAGTTTTTTTAAAGCTTACATTAACCACAACACTTTGAAATATTAAACACTTGATTTTTTTTTGTAATAATCATTACCTACTAGAGGCGACACCACATTATAAGAAAGAGTATTTCTAGATACAGTACGGACACTCCCTTCCTCCCACCAACTTTTTACCTCACCCCCTCTATCGCCCTCTGGTTACCTCGCACTGGTCGCGCAAAAAATGTTTGACTCAATCTCAACCTCAAGCTCTCCTTAGCATGTGCTGCACCGCGACGCTCCCAGTCCCCCGCACTGCTGATCGAGGTGCACAAATTTTGTTCGCGTTGTCTGTTTTATACATAATAATTCAATTTATTATCTGGTATTAGTAATCCCAGTGCAGTGCCTACAAATATCTTTCATACTTTCTATGCTATAACAATAACTAAATGTATCCATATATCGTACCGAAGTAGAGCAGGAACTGTTCGAAAATTATTGATGTAAAACTTAACCATCCTTCTAGCGCAGTCGGGTAAAAACCGGCTTGGACCTAGTTGGGCCATCAGCCATCACAATAGGAACCCGAAATTGATGTTCAAGCTCTTGTTCCCTGATACTCATATTATTATGTTTGATATTCTTGTAAGAAAATTGTGTGGCCTTGCCACACGGAATTGCATGCGTTGCACTTTGACATTATGAGGCACTAAGAGGAAAAGTGTAACCTTTCTGAGAAGTGAGAGCTACTAAGATACTCAGCAATAGGCAAAGACATATATATTACTAGCGTAAGGACATGGCCTATGAGCTTGACTATTGTCCCCAGTTCGTTGGCTCTAAAATGCAAGGAAAAATGTCAGTTTAGAGCACTACAAATATATGACAGGATATAGTTCGTATACGAGTTACGACAGATGGCGCAAATTTTTGTTTCTATGAAGAAGGTTTTTGTAAAATATTCTGACGGGCCTATCCTTACGCTAGTAATATATAAATCTATGGCAATAGGTAATGATATGCCTAATTACTTTATAATCACCTCATATTTACCTATAAGTATTGAGTCAGTGCCACGTGCTTTTTATTTTTTTTTTAAATTTAATTGGACATAAAATATAAGGTCTAACAAAATTTGCTGAAACTATTTTAACGAGATGATCAGACCATCAAACTGAACAACTTTCTCTATTGGACCAATATCGAAATCGCGAAAAATCTGCTGTCCCATCCCAGTTTAATGGACTGATCATACCCTTAAAATAGTTTCAGCTACTTTTGTTAGACCTTATATAAAGAACAATAATGTTAAATTGTGTAACGTCAAAGGACAAAACGTGAAACAAACGTGGAACATATCTGACTTTAAGTCTCCTATAAACTGTCTATTGTGTACCCATATACAAAATAAAAATATACAAAATAAAAATTTATTGATTGATTGATCTAGTACCTACCTAGTTAAGTACTTATTTTTATAATGAACTATTAAAACGATCCATAGCGAGTTCGATGTACGAATTTATTTATTACTAGCGGCCTGTCCCGGCTTCGCACGGGTGGACGTCTAGTCTTTTCTAGCAATAAATATAGCCTATGTTACTCAGGGCGAATGCAGCTTTCTAATGGTGAAAGAATTTTTTAAATCGGCCCAGTACTTTTTGAGCCTATTCATTACAAACATACAAACATACAAAAATAGGTACAAATCTTTCCTCTTTATAATATTAGAGTAGATTAGTGTAGATTTAATCCATCCATAACTTATGCGCGAGACTAAAACAAAAAGAACAATGAGTGCATTACAAAAACAGCAGGTGAACTGCACCATTGGTTACGTGAAACGTTGTGCAATGCTATTTACATTATATTACACAAAGTACGACTGAGTTTTAAACTGCATCACACACACCTGCTTCGCGTGGAATTCTCGCTTATCATAAAGGGCAAATGGAAACGGAACTTGAATTTAAAACGGAAACAGGCTAATGGGGATAGAAGGGGAAGCTATCAAATTGCAGTTGGTTATTAAAGAGTCGGTATCTTGTTCTCCCGATAAACTGTCCGAATCCCATGCGAAGTCATGTCATGCGAAGGTCGGATAATGCCTATCCATTGAAACAAGTAAAAGACGTCGAGGAAGACCTGTAACCTTGTGGTTGACAACATGACAACTGTCCCCATAAGGATTCAAAAGCCTGAACTGAAGGGAACAAGACGCTCAAAATAGAGCTTCCTGGAGACTCTGTATAAGGAAATTCGACCCCGTATAACGGGAAAAGTCGAGGAGGAAGAACGTACCTTCTTCTCCAATAGACTACCTCCTCCAAAATGGACAGACGATTTGTGGTGCGAATGGATGGCCAACGGCATAGATCGCTTCTCATATAATGAAACTCGATCCCCACTACCCAATCAACAGCGTAGTCCCAGCAACGCCCTAATGCGGAGGTCAATACTACTTCTGAGTGCCCTTAGGCCGGTTGATTCATCATCATCATTCAGAGCATCTTTCATCCTACGGTTGACCTAACAGGGCGATCCGCCGTCATTTGTGTCTCCCGATAGCCCGCAATAATAAGCAGTGGCTGCTTCCTGTATTTGTCATTTCGGAAAAAAAGAGGCGCATGTACCTACCACTATCCAGAAATGCACCCGGAAACAGGCTAAAAATTATTAATCTAAGCCATCATCAGGGCTGCCACCTCAAAAAATTTATTGGGCGCTAAAACAAAAGCGCTAGATTCAGCGCTAAATTCTTATTACATACAAAAATTTAAAAGTCCTTTAAAGTTCTCTAAATAGTCTAATCTGCCTTTCCAAAACCCATTCTTAAGTCAATTTGTAAGTCCCCTGTAAAATGAATGATAACACTTAATTAAGCGTTCGTATTTGAATTTTCCGAACAATGTAGTATACATTGTGGACATGTTTTGACCATAATATGCTATCAATATTTATCATATTCCAATTAAAAAACACAAAGTATAGCATAGTAAAACACAAATAATGTTGCTTTAAAAATAGTTAAAAAAGCGCAAGATTCTCCGCTAGGCGCTAAATTCTGAGATACGGCGCTAAAGATACCAAAAAAGCGCTAGATCTAGCGCCGAAAGCGCTAAGGTGGCAGCACTGGCCATCATCATCCCACATCAGTCCATAAATCCAGGATATGTATAGGCATCTCCCAAGGCGTTCATTTTGCGCTTGATCTCAACTCTACGCATACTGTCACTGGCATTTTATCGCGATCCAAAAAAGAATGCCTCGGTTTTTAAAGGTACTGGAACTGGACTACCTACCTAATGAATTAATGACCCAAGAAGCGAACTCAGAAAGGAAGAAAGGTATTTTGAAAGGTTATTGAGCGAACGTAATTTACGACGATTGGCATTTGAACTTTCGTAGGGAGCCTAACTTACATGGCTTCCAACTCAAGTATGTGCTAAGTTCAATAAAACTTTAATGAAGGGAATTTAAAACTTGAGTCTAATCCGTTGGAGGGTAGAAAGCAGTCATCCAATATCGCGCAGTTGAATCCACCAATCCCCTCTCAGAACTCTTTACGTGTACGAAATAAGTTTCAAAAACGCTTGGTTCGTGTGACTTAGTATTTTGAACAAACTATTGAGTCGGTAATACCAAGACATTAAAGCTTGTTTCAACTCCGATTAAACGAATGGCTTCTGAACTGAAACCTTAGCTGAACTCGTGACGGCTTATCTAGAGCGATGAATTTCTTATTGATTTAAGGGGATTATAAAATTGCAGTTAGAAGTCTGTTAAGTTTGCTGGATAATTTTCTGGCAGCGAGTAAAACAGTAACTTAATTGGCATTACTAAAACGCTTTGCAGCAGAGGGAGGCATGTGGTCTGCAGTGGACGACTATAGACTAATGATCATCAGCCTATCCTATCATCGTCTACTGCCGAACATGGCCTTCTCCCAAGGCGCGCCACAAAACTCTGTCCTCGGCCTTCCTCATCCAGTCGCTCCCCGCAACTTTTTTTAGGTCGTCTGTCCAGCGGGCATCAGGGCGTCCCACACTACGCCTACCAGTTCGCGGGTCTCCACTCTAGAACTCTGGCACCCCTCACCGCACTGGTTGTCAGTGAAAAAATGATTCTTATACGGCCCTAAAATTGCAGTAGGTATTATCAGTATTATGGTGCCTGGTAGCCTATCTTTGAACTACTACCTAATTAATACAGGGTGTTAGGGGAAACAGTTGCATTCCTTTAAGGGGTGATTGTACCTATGATACTGAACAACTTTCCCTAAGAAACCTATAGGAAATTCGTAAAAAAAATTGTGGACTTCCCATACAAAATGCAATCAGCTGATCGAATTTTTGTATAAAAGTCTTTTTTTTTTTGTGAAGTTCCTATTAGTTTCATTGGGAAAGTTTTTCAGTATCTTGGGTACAATCACCCCTAAAGGAAAGCAACTGTTTACCCTAACACCCTGTATTAGTTGCTTTAAATCTCACTTCATATTTTCCTACCAAAAAATATTGGTATTAAAATTCTCACTCGTTGCGTGTAATTATCGGTGTTACCAAAATGTTAAGAATTCCGTTTTTTTACTCTTTTTATCCTAACCTAATAAAAACGTATCCGCCATCAATTCGTATTATCCCAAAAGAACAATTTGATCCACCTTGATGAATTTTTAACGTTTATTCCCAAATTTTCTCGCGGGAAAAGGTAAAATAGATGGAGTATATTTTAGAACATGTCCAATTCGTACCTTCGTCAGTTACTATATTATATATGCATCGTTCAACGTTGAATTATACATTCGCTATCGCAGAAAATATTGAGGAAAATTGTGGAAATTCACCGACGTCCCACCGGCGAGGTACCTACCAATATTTTATTCCTCGAATAATATTTGCCATCTTCTATTTACTTTTAAAGCCTTGTTTGCTGTCTTCTTAGTTCTGTTCCGTTTAACTTTTATGAATGAAAAGTTCAAAGGAAAAGTTCAAAGGCTTACGAAGATAGTTCCTCATCAGGCAGTTGTTACACTGTTGAAATATAGGTAAGTATAGTAATACCACGTTTATATAAAGTAAGTCTTACGGATTTATCTGCACAGTTGACTAGTTTTAAAACCGCCCGAACCAATCTGGACGCTCCACGGTCTACGGTTGCGCGGCAAAAATCACCTGGGCCTCTACCCGCAAATTCGAACTTCGCAATTGCGTGAACGCTTTCGTTCTAATGTCAACTCTATTACAATGAAGTGCGGACCGAAACAGTGGCGATATCTCGAACATCGAAAGTCCGGGTACAGGGCCTGGTTCCCATTAGTCGTGTCCGTATAGTTAGCAGCCTCACCAGCTCATTCGAAGGTTTTGACTAAGCCACGATTTAGTGCCCAATTAGTGCAATTTGGTGCCCAAAGCACAGATTTGGTGCTCATGTAGTTTAAAAGATATTTGGGTACCTTACTGAGGCTGCTAGATAGACGTCAAGCTAGCAGTCGCATTTTGAAATACTGTTTGTATCGATGTGATTTATATGTCACGATTTAGTGCTCATTTAGTGATCCCTATATCCAAAATTTCATGAATATTGATCCAATACAAGCCGAGATATGATAGTACATTGTTGAGGCTGCTAACTAGACGTTTCTTCCAACGATGATTCCAATGAAACGGATGCACATTTGAAACAGATAAATACATAGCGATTTAGTGCTCGATTTGGTGACTCTTATGATATTTATGAAAAGTAGAACTTTCTTTCCTATTTCCCAAAAAAATTACGTAAACTTCTACATACTAATCGTAATTTAGGTCTGACAAAACCGTTGATCAAATTTAGTCTTTATTCAACTGTGATAGGGTTTAAAATTGTTTTTAATTTTATGGTTAGTACTGCCAAGCAAAAAAGTTAAATGACATTAAATTTTTATAACTGTGACAATACTCACTCTCTTATGTATGTATTGAGTGACTCAATTTGAGTCCAGGAGTGCGATTTTTGAATCTCATTCGCGGAGTTTAGCAGTTGAAAATATCAAAATTACTGTGGAGATATGCATCTTTCTACTGCTGATTTGACTTTCAAAAATCATACTTCAGGAGTGCAATTTTTGAAAGTCAAATCAGCAGTAGAAAGATGCTTATCTCCATAGTAATTTTGACATTTTCAACTGCTGAACTCGGCGAATGAGATTCAAAAATCGCACTCCAGGAGTCTATTATTCTTCTCTACTATTTGACTATTACTGTATTAATTGACTAGTCCCAAATCATTTGTGTCAAGCTTGCAAAGCAAGCAAGTCAAAAATCTGTGTGTGATTTATTCTCTTATAATAAATCTGTTCATTATTCTCCTAGTTTCATTTAGTTTTTCTTATAAACATTCAGTTTTTACCCGACTGCGCTAGAAGGAGGGTAATAGTAATCTTAAAGTAAAATAAGGACGTAGTTTGCAAAAAAATTACCTTATCTGTCGGCAAAAATCCTCATTACTATCAAGCAATGAGGATTTTAGGACTTTTCTTATTGAAATGCCCTGCCAATAACTGCCTCTCTGTGGTCTAATGGTTAAGAGCAATGGGCTCTCGACACGGAGGTCGTGGGTTCGATTCCCACGGGGGACACCTCCTGATATGTCACTGTGTGCATTTTTCCCCAGTTGGTAAGAACATTACAGGCTAAATACCAGATTGTCTGAAAAGAAAGATGATCCCTTGCTTCGGATGGCACGTTAAGCCGTTGGTCCCTGCTACTATCTCTTGTGGTAGTAGCCGTTACATAGTTACATAGTTTTATGGTTTTTGCTACCAAAATCTACCAGAAATTACCAAAAACTAGGTACCAGAAGAAACAAAAATTTCCAAAATCTACAAAAAAGAACCAAAAACAACCAAAATCTACAAAAAATCTAGGAAGAACTACCAAAAACGTTCCAAATCTATCATAAAGAACCAAAATGAACTGAAATTTAAAATTTGTATTTTATTTTGTTACGTGAGCTTAACATTGTACACGTCTGACCACTTGACGCACGCTTCCCGCTCCGCTGACGCTGCCTTCCCGCGTCATGGTCGCGTTGGTTTGGGCGACTTGGCGGTACGCCGTAAGGGCTCTTACAGACCAGCGACAGTTGTCTGCGACAGCTCGCGACAGGGTCGCGCGACAGTTGAAGACCGTGACGCCAGTGTTGTATAGTCTGAGAGATAGACCTCCATATCCAAAACAGTTTTTTTGGTAGTTTGTAACATCCCATACAACGTGTTAATGAATTAACGCAAAACTAGAAAGTAGTTTGTTTAGAATCGAGAGCAGAGTCGAATTATCATGGTTTCAACGTAGGTAATTTTTTTCAAAATATTAAATAATTTGTTTGCAAAATTTAAAATTTTCTGAACCCGATGTCAACCCACCGCACATGCACACTCACCCTACTTACTACCAAAACAATATCATAAAAATGTATGCATGAGTACGTTAGCGCTTTCTTTCAGTGCCGAAATGATAACAAATAATTTTTGCCTCAAAACTTAAAATGCTAATAACTTTAAATTTTAACTATCAAAGTAATTAAATTATTGTTTCAATCTAATTATTTTGTTATAAATCAGTTGGGGTGTATGAGGTTTTGCGCTAAATCATTAACACGTTGTATACAGGGTCCTTCTTAATATGCTGACACTTTTTTAAGGCGATGACCAGACTAATAAATAAATAAATAAATATCTTGGACATTGTCACACAAATTATCTAGTCACATTTAAAGTAACAGAATCTAGCCTGGACTTGTATTTTGATGACTAGACAACGATATAGAATACATATATAGATACAAACATCCATGACTCGGAAAATTATTATTATTAAATTATTATTATATTATTAAACTGAACAACTTTCTCTATGGAATCAACATCGAAATCGCGAAAAAAAAAACAGTTGTCCCATACGTTTGGCTCCGAGTAGGTTTGTAGTTTTGTATGAAAGAGCTGATTTTTTTTCGCGATTTCGATGTTGGCTCCATAGTGAAAGTTGTTCAGTTTGATGGTCTGAAGCACCCCCTTAAGTATTACTAGGGTGTTTTGTTACACCCTGTATACGTATTTATAAATATTTATGTGTATAATATTATGTGTATAATATTATGTGTTATAATTATTAGTGTTGTGTTAAGTATTATATCATAACTAATTAACTATACAGGTTGTAACAAAACACCCTAGTAATACTTAAGGGGGTGCTTCAGACCATCAAACTGAACAACTTTCACTATGGAGCCAACATCGAAATCGCGATAAAAAAATGCACTCTTTCATACAAAACTGCAGTACCGTCTCGACTCAAATGTATGGGACGGCAATTTTTTTTTTTCTCGACGTTGGCTCCATAGTGAAAGTTGTTCAGATTGATGGTCTGAAGCACCCCCTTAAGTATTACTAGGGTGTTTTGTTACACCCTGTATAATGGCCTCGATTCGGACTGTGCCACGACTTAACTAAATTTATTCCTGTCACTTTCTAAAATAAGATTAAGAAAAGAGACAGAAAACCAACAGCTGACTTTAGTGCTGTCAAAGTGACGTTACACGCCCAAAAACGCTTTAAATAAGATGGCGTACATTATGATGGCATCTTATTTTGGGCGTTTAATTAGTTCTTCATTCTATGTAATAAAAAGACACGTATTCGCATCTCCGTAACTCACGTAAACAATCCGCCAGTCCCACCATCTCTCGGTATAACTATGAACTACTTGCGCGAGTGCAAGCGCTAGCTCATGGCAGTAGTTCCGAGAAATGATAATTTTTGTGCACGGTTGTACCGAAAATCGTTGTATGTAGAAGTTTACGTAATTTTTTTGGGAAATAGGAAAGAAAATTCTACTTTTCATAAATATCATAAGAGTCACCAAATCGAGCACTAAATCGCTATGTATTTATCTGTTTCAAATGTGCATCCGTTTCATTGGAATCATCGTTGGAAGAAACGTCTAGTTAGCAGCCTCAACAATGTACTATCATATCTCGGCTTGTATTGGATCAATATTCATGAAATTTTGGATATAGGGATCACTAAATGAGCACTAAATCGTGACATATAAATCACATCGATACAAACAGTATTTCAAAATGCGACTGCTAGCTTGACGTCTATCTAGCAGCCTCAGTAAGGTACCCAAATATCTTTTAAACTACATGAGCACCAAATCTGTGCTTTGGGCACCAAATTGCACTAATTGGGCACTAAATCGTGGCTTAGTCAAAACCTTCAAATGAGCTGGTGAGGCTGCTAACTATACGGACACCATTAGTCGATTGAAACTCGGTCATTTAAAACTGCACGACAACCGATTTCTCACTTTAAAGTTAGTAAATATAAAGTTGATTATATTATGAATAGTTTCAAGTAGCATCGGGTATTATTTTGCCCCTGTCTGCGCGAACGGAGATTGACGAAACGACAAATAAACGATGTCGTACCTTAAGACGTAACCTTAAGACCGATGTAACCTTAAGGCTATTCTACCGTTGGCGCGCTCCATACAAACGTAGTATGGTGATATTTTCAATACTATCTAATTAAAGTCAATGAAATTTTTCAAAAACAATCAAGTAACTAATCTCTATGTCGGTATGAAGTCAGATTTTCGTTAAAATATACAGTTTCAATGCTAGGATTAATTTAAGATTTGTATGGAAATATTTGTGGCACTGTAACTTTAAAACTATAAATTTTATCGAAAATCTGACTTCATACCGACATAGAAATAACTTACTAGATTGTTTTTGAAAAATTTCATTGACTTTAATTGGATAGTATTGAAAATATCACCATACTACGTTTGTATGGAGCGCGCCAACGGTAGAATAGCCTTAACACAATTTAGGAATTCACAAAAACTCTCCCGAAAGATTACTCCGTTAGTCAAATCCTAAATCAATGACCTAATATTGCTTTATCTTTCATAATAATCTGGGGGTAGGTAGGTACAGGAGTGCTTTCGCCAAGACGAACCAAACGACCGAAGGTGCACTGCCGTACATTTTCTGGAACCGATACGGCTTATTAGTAATCCACTAGATCATAGGTCTAATTCGGGATGTATGTAGGTGACACGTGCGGAAATGCGGTTACAACAATGTTGGTTGGTTGACATCTTCCCCGCTGTTCATGCATCACTAAACATACGTTATCAACATCATTACCTCTAAAGTTAGCGCTGGAAATATTTCTAACCTATGTATAAGAAGATATTTCATGCTATAATAAGAACGTCAATGTAGTTTGACGCAGTCGGGAATCTACGTTTTGTATTATTTAGTGGGTCTTTTTGATCTCGTTTCTTGGCAATATGATTTCAGCATACCGCTGCACGTCAGTTATGCATTTAGATGGACATAGTTTGAGAGATAGGGCAAATTTTGTTGAGGAAATGCGAGCAATCCTATGTATCTGGCTTTATTTATCTTCAAAATATCAATCAAGAGAAGTCGGCGAATTATTGTTATGACTTTTTCTCCATTTTCTTCAGTGAAATTCGTTGCCAGTTCCAAGAGAGTACCTACTTAATGTACTAAGACTTTACTCTTTTGGAAATCGCCACGAATGATAATATCAATCACATCTTTCAGATAAACTGCCAGTTGCACTCACGTTCATTAAAGCTAATCCTCCATTAAATGTATTGCTGTCACTTTTTGTCTTGTTGACGTAGTAAAAGCTAGCAAGAGATTTAATGGAGGATTAACTCTAATGAATATACGTGTAACTGACCCTAAATATCCCTTCCTTTCATGATTTCAGTTAATGAGTTCAAATATCCGAAGAACGGTTATAAATATAAGCTCCACAAACTAAGCCATAAAGTTTAATGTTAGAATATACCTCGTAACCCAATTCGGAAGACGTCCATTGAGAAACATTTCAAAATATCCTAACCTCTATTTATTTAGTTCTCAGATAAACATGCCGCGGCGTAGATACAGTGGAACTGGGACATCTAATCTGTGAGTTTCCTCTTGCAACACTGCATTATGGGTTACTTCATAGTAGATCGTAAATTTTGAGCCTCCTTCGTACTTGATACTAGCGTGTGGGTGTGGTGTGAAGTGATTTGGCTTTAGAGCCATCAATAATAATTATGATCATGTAGGTACCTATTATTATTGTTATACAGGGTCCTTCTTAAGTTTAGCAACTCTTTGGGCTATGTCAGTTACCCTGGTTCTTCTGCGGATCTCTTCATTTCTGATTCGAACTCGCAGGGAAACTCCGAGCATAGCCCTCTCCATTGCCCTTTTGGTGACTTTCAGCCTTTTTATGAGGCCTTGAGTGAACGACCACGTTTCTGTTCCATATGTCATCACTGGCAACACACACTGATCGAAGACTCGTTTTAAGACACTGCGGTATTTGGGACGTGGCAGTGGGCGGGGCACATTGCTCGCAGAACCGATGGCCGTTGGGGCCGAAAAGTTCTCGAGTGGCGACCGCGTACCGGAAAGCGCAGCGTGGGTAGGCCCCTCACACGGTGGACCGACGACCTGGTGAAGGCGGCGGGAAAACGTTGGATGAGGGCAGCGCAGGACCGGTCGTTATGGCGATCCTTGGGGGAGGCCTATGTCCAGCAGTGGACGTCCATCGGCTGAGATTATGATGATGATGATGAGGGTCCTTCTTAATATGCTGACACTTTTTTAAGGGCATGATCAGACCATCAAACTGAACAACTTTCTCTATGAGACCAACATCGAAATCGCGAAAAAAAACTCTGCTGTCCCATACTATTCGGCTCGAGTAGGTTTGCAGTTTTGTATGGAGGAGCAGATTTTTTTTTCGCGATTTCGTTGTTGGTGCCATAGAGAAAGTTGTTCAGTTTGATGGTCTGATCATCCCCTTAAAAATGTGTCAGCGTATTAAGAAGGACCCTGTATTTTTATACAGTTATATCTTATCTAATAGACGACAAATTAAACAGACTGGTTTTATAATGTTTGTGAATATTACAATTACAGCTCGTTAAATCTAAAGTAGATCTAAAATTTTCTTCTCATCTTTGCTGTATTGCAATGAAAAACTAAACCTATCAATAAACCGACCTTTGACATTCTGGCAAAGGGTGTTCTGAAATCAGGGTACATTTTGGGAAAGAGAAGACTATTTATTACGCTTTAAAACAAAATAATGAATCTTTTAGTTGTTGTAAGGTTCACTTGAATAAATTAACTATTTATCTATTCAGCCCACATCCACCCACACTGTACCTAGGCGTCCTTTTTACTGCGTCATTTATCTTTATCATTCTGCACTGGAAAAAATGATCAACCAGACTAGTGTTAAATATAACCAAACCTTAGTGAGTTAAAACTGTTTTGTAGCACATAATCAAACATTTGGTTATAAATAGCAAAACGTTTGGTTATTTATAGCCGAAAGTTCGTTTATATGGTACAAAACAGAAAAAAATGATCAACCTGACTAGTGTTAAATATAACCAAACTTTAGTGACTTCCAAACTGTTTTATAGCACATAATCACATAATCAAACATTTGGTTATAAATAGCAAAACGTGTTGTTATTTATAGCCGAAAGTTTGTTTATATGCTACAAAACAGAAAAAAATGATCAACCCGACTAGTGTTAAATATAACCAAACTTTAGTGACTTCCAAACTGTATTGTAGAACATAATCAAACATTTGGTTATAAATAGCAAAACGTGTTGTTATTTATAGCCGAAAGTTTGTTCATATGCTACAAAACGGTTTGGAAGTCACTAAAGTTTGATTATATTTAGCACTAGAGGACCGCGGCGAACTTCGTACCGCCTTTGAATCTTCCCGACACACACTTGGCCGTTTTTTTAGCCTATGTTCATCACGGATAATGTAGCATTCTAATGGTGAAATAATTATTCAGATCGGAATCAGATCAGAAACAAAAATCTTTCCTCTTTATAATATTAGTACAGATATAGACTAGTTTGGTTGATCATTTTTTTCAGTGTGTATGCTAGTCTGATCCATTGCAGACCTTGACAACGACATCTGACCAACGTTCTGGTTATCTGTTTACTGGTCTCTGTCCATCCCTGGCCACCACTTTGATCCTGCTTTAATTCACCGTCAATCGTCATCTCTAGCTAAATTCCCAGCTCACCTTCATTTTTAGAAAGAGTGCCTCATAAAGTCCTGAAAAGAGAGATGAGAGAGACTGAACTATCTGAATTGCCGATTTTTCCGACGCATCCTGCGCAATCAGCAAGATTCTAATGCTGGTTGGACAATCTCCTCACAACAATAGTGAAGTTACACTATGACATCATATCGACTGACCGCCAGGTCAGGTGGGCTGATGATATCGCGAAGGCAGCTGGAATGACTTGGATGAGACTAGCACAAGACAGGAAAGAGTGGTATAACGGGCAGGAGGCTTATACCACGCCGTAGTCACTTAGTTGCACGCCGTAGTCACACAATTTCATACAAATATTGGAACACCCTAGAACTGACGGACTGAGAGAGGACTATACTGCTAAAGACAAATATAGGTAAGGTACTCTAACGCCTACTGTCGTCTTCCGAGAGGGGATGAGGTAAAAAAATTAGTGCGGGGCAGGGAGTGTCCGTATTGTCTGTAGTACTAGATACTCTTTCTTATACTTTACTGTATTCTAATATCTGTGACTTTACTTAACAAAAGCAGATGACGATGATGATCCCATTGAATCTACTAACCTCCACATTAACTTTGTGATTCATTTACACTCAGTTGCAGAATCGCTCATTAAAGTTAATCCTCCATTAAATCTCTTGCTGTCACTTTTTGTCTTGTTGACGTAGTAAAAGCTAGCAAGAGATTTAATTGAGGATTAACTCTAAATACTCTAATGAGCGTTTCTGCAACTTGTTAAACGAACTAAAAAGGATTAATAAAGACTGGAGAAGAAGAAAACAAGTAAACAATCTTGCACTCAATACCAATACAATGGTTATTGCCACTTCATTGGCAAATTGATAGCAGTCAATAGGCATGAATGTTATTTAACGGCACAATATTGGCCGGATGACGTCGGTAGATGCATTCGGTGCACGCCGCCGCCATTACGTTGAAAAGCGCATTCCTATTGATCTATGCAGATAGATGACTCTATCTGTTGCAGTTCATTATAACTTTATTTTGTAGCCAGTATACTCACGTATGTTCACGAAATTTGTAATTTTATTACAGTTTCTTGTAATTCAGCATTCCGTGTGGTTTTCGGCTTAGCATAGGCCACACCATTTCTTTCCGTGGGTATCGTATCGTATGAGACTACTAGGAGGTGATTTGTGTTTTCTTGGGTGGAAGGCTGGCCACCTATCAAGTCTTTGACTTCATATCATTCTTAACACCCAATGACCTTGTGTTTAGAAGGTCATTGTTAAAACACTTAAATTATTCTAACAACTGTGAGCTTGAAATAAAATTTAGTTGGTAGAGACCACCCCGAAAGGGATTATGATCGTGAGTTGAAACTCGTACGTAGGTACTAATACGTATACGTATTTAATATGTATGGAATGCAGCAGTTTTTTATGCTCGAGTTTGGTATTTGATTAATGTAATTAAAAACAGGTGTCGTCGCGTACAAAGTAGCGCTATCGATCGGCTTGCCATTATAAAATAATAGCAATAATTGTGTGGCCTTTAGTTTAGTGACTATATAGACTTAAGGCCACAAAACATGACTAGGCTCTGGAACCTAATGACTGGTCATTAATTATTAATGATCCGATATCTACAGTCAGATCAGAGACAATGCCACCGTATACTAATATACCTCTTTTTCGTTTACGTCTGGTCTGAAGTGCGATTTTTGAAAATTATACGAGCGAATTTGCAGTAGAAAAATGCATAATCTCTATAGTCATTTTGACATTTTCTACTGCCAAGTCGCTCGTATGATTTTCAAAAATCGCACTTCTGGTGACATTTTTAGAGAGAAATGAGTATATCATTCATAGTTGTTTCATTTCGTTCATTATGAATAAGTAATATTTCAGATTTTACTTTTCGGGCTAATCAGTAGGAAGATTGTTCCAACTACGTACGTTTTACTTTGTTTATATTGCAATATTACGTTTCGAATTGCATAACATTACCGCTGGATTGGAGGCCTTAGGAGGCCTAAGGCGTTTACCTGCATCCTGCATATTATTATGGTCAATTTGGGTAAGTCGTAAGTCCCACATATTTTATTGTTAAGTCCGTCTACCGTTTTTAAGAAGATTTAAATTATTTGAACAAGACTCAATTTGAGTATCATGAAAAAAATTTTAGTGTGTTTCTCCTACTTAGTTTCAAAAGCAAATTACTTCTTTCAATATTCAATAGTTTTCGGGAAATAGGTAGAAAGGTAGACTGACGGACCGACCCAACTTGATTGAACTGAACAACATTCACTAGGTATGGGACCAAATATTGAAACCGTGAAAATAACCAGCTTTTCCATACATTTGAGTCGAGTACCTACCCATCGTCATTTTTATCATCATCTTCTTGTCGGTGGAGTATTCGACAATCCTGTCTCTTTTCCGCTAGTGTCTTCATTACGACACGACATTAACCTTTTCTTTCACTTTGGCTACATAACTCTGCTCGTCATTTTTATGGGACAACCAATTTTTTGGTCCCATGGTGACAGTTGTTCAGTTTACTGATGTAACGCATTTATGATTAACAGTCTGTATAGGTACCTACCTACTTACCCAATATTTAACAGTATTTATTTTGTTTCATCAAATAGCTTGTAAGTAACTGCTATCTTAATAATAATAGACTGATGTAAATAAACATTATTACTTCTAAAAGGTTTGTACGATAACAAAATGTTTACTGACAAAATGCTTACTTTTTGATAAGAGCATTCCTATCTTTTATTATGATAAAAACACGTGTAATTGTTGATATACAAACTGTTTTCTTCATTCATATTATTATACTTAGCTCTTTTTACTTATAATAATTGTCATTGGTTTTCTTCCGAAGTGCGATTCCAAGATAGGTAAGTGTCTACTTAGGTACTCACATTTTCGCAGTTCGTTTAAAAAGTATTGAGTTTCTGACATTACATCATTATATTGCATCATATGCTTTCTAATAGTGAAAACTGCATCAAAATCAGTTCATTTGTTTTTTCGTCATGCACAAACAAATATAATCAAAGAAAAAACATGTTTTTTTGGGTTCAGAACCTCCTTTAGCTACCATAAATTTGACTCACCGACAAGTCAACAATAATTCCAGTTTCTAATTCATTCTTGCCAATTTTCCCATTTCTTTCTACTTATGTCTAAATCGCAATAGAATGAGTTAGTAAATTTTTAACCCCGTACTGGCAAACTGAATGGCAAATGCTCTTTTTTGGTATGAAAGCGTAAGGGATTGAGGCCCACTCCACCAAAACAGCAGCACAATAGATTTCTTTGACAGCAGAGTGTACGTTGGTCGAGGCAGGTTAGTAATCTATTTGGAGACAGAATTTAATAGCCCATAAAATAACAGCTGAGATATCATCAATGACATTGGCCTCGATTCGGAGTGTACCACGGCTAAACTAAACTAAATGTATTCCTGTCACTTTCTAAAATAAGATTAAGAAAAGAGACGGAAAACCAACAGCTGACTTTAGTGCTGTCAAAGTGACGTTAAACGCCCAAAAACGACTTAAATAAGATGGCGTACATTATGATGGCATCTTATTTTGCGCATTTAACGTCACTTTGACAGCACTAAAGTCAGCTGTTGGTTTTCTGTCTCTTTTCTTAATCTTATTTTAGAAAGTGACAGGAATACATTTAGTTTAGTTTAGTCGTGGTACACTCCGAATCGAGGCCATTAGTAAACAAGAATGGACAGGCCTTACGCGAACATTTCAAACCAGAAAAATGAGGCAAAACAATTGACAGTTTTACTTGGAAAATGTACTGAGATGACAGACCAAGTACCCTAATTTGTATTGAAGTGCCCTAGTTTTGCGTGCTTCAACTTAAAGCGCTTTGGGCCTATTCATCATCTTTAACTCCAAGATTTTTATCTTGTCTATTCAGTTGTATACCACTTTTTGGCCGATACTGAAATGTTTTTCCTTATTTCTCGTGTTTTCAGTCTTGTTCTTTTCACATACGGATTCCCTGAAATCAAGCCATTTTCGTTCGTATGGTATTCTAACAAAGGCTCCATCAGGTGACTTCTTATGTTGAATGGACTGTATATTTGTTGACAGACGCCATATTGTCTTGTATGAGCGAATAGGATTATCTGATAAGCAGCCATGTTTTTGTGCCTGACTTGTCTGGTCTTTATCGATATCATTTCCATCCTATCTTATGACGTCATTTGTTTACAGAAACAATAACCACTTTCTGGCTAAATGCAAGGCGCTTATCCATCACCTATCACTTTTAAATAATAAACAAGATCAAAAATGAAACTTTGAAATTGAAATAACATTTCAAAATATTGACGTTGATATGTTTGTGAAAAATGTTTTTCAATATTTCACGTTGCATTGTTTACATTTAGTTTCGATGCGTAAACAAACGAGTTGATGTAGGAATACTTTCTTATTTATTATTATGGTAATTTAATCCCGAAGGTAACTAACTTTCGGATTCAAATATTAGTCCTAATTTGAAGGTACCAGACGTGATCCTGATCACAGATTACCCCCAAGCTTATTCTGCAGTCTCGTTATACAGGGTGTAACAAAACACCCTAGTAATACTTAAGGGGGTGCTTCAGACCATCAAACTGAACAACTTTCACTATGGAGCCAACATCGAGAAAAAATAAAAAAAATCAGCTGTCCCATACAAAACTGCTGTACCGACTCGACTAAAATGTATGGGACAGCTGTTTTTTTTTTGCGATTTCGAAGTTGGCTCCATAGTGAACGTTGTTCAGTTTGATGGTCTGAAGCACCCCCTTAAGTATTACTAGGGTGTTTTCTTCAGACCATCAAACTGAAAAACTTTCACTTTGGAGCCAACATCGAGAAAAAATAAAAAAAATCAGCTGTCCCATACAAAACTGCTGTACCGACTCGACTAAAATGTATGGGACAGCTGATTTTTTTTCGCGATTTCGAAGTTGGCTCCATAGTGAAAGTTGTTCAGTTTGATGGTCTGAAGCACCCCCTTAAGTATTACTAGGGTGTTTTGTTACACCCTGTATGTTCAGTGGATATCTGATCTGTATGAAGCATAAACTAATAATAACAGTCTCCAAGCAAATAACAAGCCGTATCCACATCCACAAGAATGATGGATAATGAAGACTGAACAGGATATTATTCCTCTGGCCATCATTATCGTTAGTGTCGTGGAATTCGCATCATTGTGTGCTCTGTTCGCTGGCGATCGTTTCTCGTCTCTTCCTCGAGTTATTTATAGGGGTTTGTGACGCAAATTGCACGTAAGCACGATCTCGCTGTTGCAGGTATAATGCGAGAAATTATTTACTCAACACAAAATACTTCGCTGCATCGTTGATGCATGCTCTTTTGAGCGAGATACAGAGTATAGGGACCTAGTGTACGACACTTGCATAAGGACCTATTATATCTACAGGGTGAAATTGATATCATTAGCATCCTTTTAAACTAAGATCTACCCATCAAACTGAACAACTTTAACTATGGGAGCAAACCGATCGGAGCTACTAAAAAATCAGCTGTTAGTTAGTATACATTTGAGTCGAGTAGGCACTGCAGTTCAGTATGAAGCAGCTGATTTTTTTGTTGCTCCGATCGTTTCGCTCCCATAGTAAAAGTTGTTCAGTTTGATGGGTATATGGAGGTGCTACTTGGGAATGTTCCTCCATTGAAAAGGGAAGTACTTCCGCCAGGCTAGGTGTGATGCCTGGGGACCGGCCGTGGTCCAACAGTTCTTAGTTGGACCTTGTATATATATCGAATCTCTGTGATTATTTCTCTTGCGCGATTTATGTCTTGCATTCGATTGTGAACCTTATTTGTAGTAGGTTACGAGTTACGTAGTTACGATGAACGTTGTCTTTGTATGGAGCATATTTCCGCGAGCGACGGTATCGCCATCTGTTGGCATCTTTGCTATAACTTGTGGGTGATGATCTGAAGCAAGTCCCCACATGACTCCCCCCTCAGACCGGAGGTCGTTGAGTAGTTCGAAGTTTGCAGTCTGTATATCCATGTAGTGTAGGTGCAGGGCTCCAGTCAAGTGAGTCTGACGAGCGATGTGCTGCGGTGTGTGCATCTGTCAGGGAGACCAGTCCTGATGTGATGCGGGCGAGTGACAGGCGTGGAGAAGGCGAGCAGAACTGCCACGTGGAGGTGAGCTCAGACACGTGGGCTGCGGGAGATCCTTCTATGCAGACGCTGACTGTCGTTGAGGAAGCTGCAGGCCCAGGAAGCGGTGTGAAGACAGCTGCGATGGACCTGGTGCGGCTTCGGGTTGATGGTGTGACTGCTGCTTGTTTGACCTGGTCGAGGGGTGTGAAGAGTTGGTTGAAGCTGGTTGCTGCTCTGTGCTGCTGGGGCTGCTCTGCGGTGTTCAGGTTGCGATGTTCTTTGTCGAGGGTCACCAATATGGAGGTGCTACTTGAGAATGTTCCTCCATTGAAAAGGGAAGTACTTCCGCCAGGCTAGGTGTGATGCCTGGGGACCGGCCGTGGTCCAACAGTTCTTAGTTGGACCTTGTATATATATCGAATCTCTGTGATTATTTCTCTTGCGCGATTTATGTCTTGCATTCGATTGTGAACCTTATTTGTAGTAGGTTACGAGTTACGTAGTTACGATGAACGTTGTCTTTGTATGGAGCATATTTCCGCGAGCGACGGTATCGCCATCTGTTGGCATCTTTGCTATAACTTGTGGGTGATGATCTGAAGCAAGTCCCCACAGGTAGACTCTTAGTTTATAAGGATGCTAATGATATCAATTTCACCGTGTATATGTACAGGGTTCTTCTTTAATATGCTGACGGATTTTAAGGGGCGATAAAAGGGGGGGGAGGGTTTAGGGGGGTAAATCTTTAAAAAAAAATACCTATATGGTGTCGTAAATTGAAGAGATTTGACGGTGACATGAAAAACTCAATGGCATGAGACATGACATCGACTCGACAGAAGAAGATGGTCTTGTAGGCTCCCTACGAATAGTTTCATATCCAATTATTTTGGAACCGTTTCTGAAAATCATCAATCAACTATTCTTGGTGACAACTTTTTTGCCTCTCTTGTTATGTGTCTAACTTCCAAAAGCCTATACTTGGAAGTGACTAGTTACTCTAACAAGTTAACCACTTTTGGGATGATTTATAGAAATAATGTTCTTTGTTTCGTAACTTATAAGGGTTCTTAGTCACTGTGATTGTGCAAGCCTTACAGGGTTGCCAGACGTTGACTATTTTTCCTCGTACAAAAAGCAAGAAAAATCTCGTACTTTGGCTATTAAACCTCGTACATTTATCTAAAGTGTGAAAAAACAAAGATTGGGCATAAAACACAATTAAATTTTTGACCTTTCATGTAGTAAAAAAGAAATTTGTTAAAAATAAAATTTTAATGTTGTTTACAACGAAAAAAAAAGAGGATAAGAGCAGCTAATACGAGGATCAAATCGAAGTAATGATCGGTTTCATGTGGATTTCCCGGCAAACTACAAACTAACAATACACATCTGATAACTTTTGATGGTGTAGATATTCATTTATTCAATAAATAGTCGCCTGCAATGGATAATCATGTCATAATTTCCTTAAAAGTCAAAACCTCGTACATATTTGTACGAGGTTGACATCATCCTCGTACCTCGTACGGGAGACCCCAAATCTCGTATTTGTACGAGGAACCTCGTACGTCTGGCAACCCTGAAGCCTTAGCTATTTATGGAAGCGCGTTATGGAAACTGCTCCATGGGTTCGAGTTATTGACTCGACGTAGTGCAGTCAGCGTTAATAGGTAATGCGCAAATAAGAGCCTAGCTTGCAAGCGACAAGGATTGAAGAATCAAATGAAACGGTTTCACCGGAAGGGAGAATAACAGATTCGTCCCTTACTTACCTACTTGGACTAAGCTTACCTATCAGCAACAGTGAACTATCAAGGAAAAGATTGCTTTTACTGATTAAAACTAATACTGAGCTGGGAAAAATTTAATGACTTTGCTATCGACTGGATAGAAGAAGAGAAGGAAAAGTCTATTGTAAGGCACATTGTTGAGTAGTGAGTTGCAAAGACAGTTTAAGGGCGTTGGTACTTCTTGTGGTGCTATCTCCTATCGGTGGTTGGCTATCATTAGGGCTATTCGGACCCTGGAGAATGCAGCCCTAAATAGTGAGGTAGGCTCATGTCTAACCATTCACACAAGTCCTTAACGTTGGTATTTACCTACTAGAAAAGATAATTTTACAGGAGAAAATTCGCTCCTATTACCTACCTATGTTTTTCTCCACACTCCTTTGAGAAACAGGGGACAATTTTACGCCTGCTACCTTTATGCACACTTAAGAATAGATTTTAGTATTTAGTAGTACTCAGTTTGTGCCAGACCTAAAGCATTACATAAGTGTAGCAGCCCTTTTAGCGTGCAAATAATCACGGAAGTGAGAGGCGGGTGTGGGTCACGAACTCGAGGTTACCTCTAAGTGGGTCGCACATGCGGGTTCTGCATAAAGCCGAAGCAATCCGAGGTGTAGATGTACCCGTAGAACCGTACAGCCGTCGATCTTCATGCAACTGCCACCGTCGACGCAACTATCATCGTTAATAAGCTAAGATTTACAGTCCATTATCAATTATCAAGATTGCGGGATCGTTCATTGAGCAATTTAGCTTGCTACTGGCCAGCTCTGAATCGAACTGGAAACAATCTCAGCTATAACTACGTAGCGCTGACATAAAGCATTCATACTCCATTGTTAAGTAGGTCACCAGTTATTTTGCAATGGCACTTTAGTATGGCCCAGTTACAGAATCCTGGAAATGTTTGTAAGCTTTTGGAAATAGAATAACGAGCAAACAGGCAACTTTTAGCTTTAGCACGGGGCTTGCAGCTACTAGGGTAACAAGAACGTATAAGAATTCACCCCGAAGCAGATAAGTCTGAATGTGAGCGGCGGGAGAGATGCGGGCGTCGGCGACCTAGGCCGAGAGGTCAACTGGGGTCATGTTCCAGCTTTAACTAGGTCACAGATTATTGCTACACCTGCACCGAATAGGAGCCAAAATAAGCTGCTTTTGATTTATAAATGATTCTCACGAATAACACGAATTAAGGATAAGGTATTTTGAGGAAAACTAATTTCTTGCTTTTTTGTAGTGAAACATGTGCTTAGTAGCTTTTTATATAATAGACTAAAGAGGTAAATAAACTAAAATAATGTTAAAAAACACTAGGAACCAACAGAAATGAAGATGTGAATAGAACGAACGAACTTTGGGATGTACTTATAGCTCTGGCTGTGAACGTCTGAACAAAGGAACTGTGGGTCGATATAATGGACGAGTACCAGGAGAGCATGGATCGATAGAAGCTATTTGTTCATTGTTTCGCAAGATGCAGGTGAATCTGAGGCCAGGTCAAGCGGCGCGGCGTCCCAGTCACTAAATATAGGTCGCATCAGTTTTTGTTTTCCGATGAAAGCGTGTTGGTAAACAAAGTGGGCCTCGTAGTATGAATATAACCAATCCTATCTTAGGTTTTTAATGTTGACGAAATGAAGAAGCACGGAATTGTTTTTTTTTTTTAATTTCACTAAGAGTGTAAAATAATGAGTCCACTCATGTACAGAAATGTGATCAAGTCACTTTATTTAATTAAGCATTTTATGTTCTGTCACCATTCACCAACGAATCATTTATTTATAATCTGACATTTTGTTTTAATTAATAATTTGGTAAAAATGTTATCTTTCAGGGTTGACAACATAATTTATATTCATGTTTTTTTTTATTGTTACTTAATACATGGTCCTGATTCTTATGCTAACTAAAGTTTCGATTTCAAAGAATTCAAGAGTAATCTTTATGTAGTTTTTAATCTTAACTTTTTTCAAAGATGGTTATAAAAACTCATTGTTTTTTCTAAACTTTTATAGACAGTCTTTTGTGAAACTAAATCTTAAAGTAAGACACTTGCTATGCTACAACTTTTGACTCTCAATACAAATTGCGGTGAACTTTAAATGTAATTTGAAGCCTAAAAGACTTTGCGGTCATCACTAATTTTCTCATGAAGAAGGTCGTCCAGGGTTCGTTAACCTTACTCAGCAAAAACATTAAATTATTTCAGACGTCAGAAATTTTATTTTCGATTCGAGAATTTGTTTATTTGTGATATCGAATCGATGTTGTGAAAAGAAAGTGCAAATAAATCACGAATCCAACCCACTTCGGAGTTCCGGTCTCGAATTTTCGTTACAAATTGCCTTTGTAAAATGAATTTGATTTAAAAATAACTGGATGCTGGTCGTTTCACTTTTGTAGCTGATATTATATATCTTGCATAGCTTGCATTACACTGAAATATATCGGTATTGGAAAACTGTTAAAGTTCAATTCAAAAAGTTTCAGATCAAGTTCGTATGTCGGGTTTGAAGAACGGTTTGGCGTTCATTTTTTAACATCTTGTATTTACTACTCTCTACTTTCGTAACAGAAACAAAAAAAACTAGATTGACAACGAAAAACGATCGAAAATCTCGCGAGATCTCAGCCTGGAGTACACGACATCCCATGCACGGCTTCATTCCTGCGCCGCAAAGGCTGCCAAGCCGACGCAGCTTTATGAAGTGTGTCGACCCACTGAATACTGGCCCAGCGCAAGCGAGGTGTACTCTTTGGAGACAAGAAGTGGCCCTCCCAATCCCAACTCCATTTGTGCCGCCGTTTGAGAGCTTCCCGCCTGGACATGACTTGCCTTGGGCGACCTGGAAGTCCTTAAACCGACTTCGAACCCAGGTCGGTCGCAGTAAGGACAACATGGTCAGGTGGGGATTCTTAGATGCGCAAAATGTGACTTGCTTGTGCGGAGCTCCATAAACGATGGCCCACCTCACATAGTGCCCTGCGTGCCCTAACATCTGCACGCAGGAGGAGCTCATGACCGCTAGCGACGGTGCAGTATCGGTTGCCCAATTCTGGCAAGGTACTATTTAGCGACTTTGTTGTGTTGAAGTCGACACGATAAGCAAGCAAGCCTGGAGTGCGGTTTTTGAACATCATACGAGGGACTCGGCAGTAGAAAATGTCAAAATTACTATGGAGATTATGCATCTTTCTACTGCCGAGTCGGTCGTATGATGTTCAAAAATCGCACTCCTGACCAAAATCTCGCGTATCACATTCTCTACTGGGTAATTAATTACACTTCTTTTCTTTATCATCCAGACACATCTACATCTTCAACGTTCAAGTGCTTCAATAATAATTATGTACAATATTTTTTTAGATTGTTCTGTTCCTGCAACGTCCTTCAATTATATTTTTGTTTATTTTCGTAACTATTCTAGTAGCTACTCTTAACATTAATTTAAGATCATTTCCTCTTCAGATCAGAATTTCGATCTGATTATGAGAAGATTATCAATTCTGTTCAGCACTGAAAATGCAACATTTCATTCAGTTATAGTTTGGTTTATTTCAACACTTCGCGTGGCGTGCAGCGTTAACATTTCATATGCAATGCATTTCATTGAAGCGTTGACCTCGTGCAAAACGTATTACCATTTGCTGTACCCAGGGCTTCTTCAATAAAAGTTTTACGTTCTCGCATCAGTGGCGTAGTTAGGTGACCAAGGGCCCTGGGGAAAAAATGGGCCCTTTAAAAAATATTTATCTTTAATCCCAAACTACATGCACCACCATGTTTTTGGTTTTCATTGTCAACTTATGTCACCATGGAAGTGCTAAAGGCCGTCGTGAGTTTTCGTCACTCCTACCGGTTCCTGGTCGTCTGCTTGGCACTCCAGGCCTAATTAACTTGAGTTAATTGTCTACTGTACCTATACCACGGTACTAGTGAAACGTGGATGTTCTGAGGTTTTAGAATATCTCTGACTACCCCCTCGGGGAATATAGTCGTGAGCATATGCTATGCTATGGTATGTATACCACTGTCCTGTGTGTGCGTGTGCGTGTGTGTAGTTATGTCTTGTCTGTAAATAATTAATACCTAGTTAAATATGATTACCTATTAAATTGTAATAAATTCATATTCCATTCTATGTTTAGCCTCTGTAGCACCCTTAGGGATCCACAGAGCCACAGGGCCCAGTTGTAGTGCCCCACTTTGGTTCAAGGGTACACCTCTGTCTCGGATATTCCATTCTATTGGATTTTGTTACTTATACCCGTAAGTTATGGTCGATTGTCGTATGCCAGCATTTGTCATTGAATATTGAGAATGTGGACATTCTTTATTGTGTAAGAAACTCATGAAAATCATCTACTATTTATAATAATAATAAAATTATCGGTCGCTCATTAATCGTAAACAGAGTGAGAAATCGATATGCCTTTTGCAACCGAACAAAACAATTACAAAGAGCATAAAAACAAAATCGATAAAACCTGAAAACTGTTTCTTCGTTGAGATTTTTTTTTTACTTTTTTTTTTTCCCGTTAATCATTTCCATTATCTGGAAACCGAATTTGCCAATTAGAAAACACAACACAGGGTGTAAAATTAAATGCTTTCCATTTACATAATAAACGGGATTCTACAGACCATCAAACTGAAAAACTTTAAATACTTACCAGTCCTATGGAGCCAAGATTAAAATCGCGAAAAGAAATTGGCCGTTCCATAGAAAACGTCAACGACCCAAATGTGTATGGAACAGTTGATTATTTTTTCACGTATTCGATGTTATATCCATAGTAAAAGTTGTTCAGTTTGATGGTCTGCTTCAGCAACCTCTTTAATATGTTACGCATTAAAGAAGAACGACCACTTTCCATTCATTCGTATACCTGTCAAATTATTTTTTATTTAGTTGAAGTTAATATTGATATAGGAAAACTATAAGTTAATTCCATTTACATCGGTAATAATTTATTTTAATTTGAAAATGAGGAATAAAAGTTATACACGTTAATAGCACGGACCTGAAAAAAAGACGGACGTAATGTCACACTAAAAAGAGGTGAAGCATGCAAGGTCCTACAATTTCGTTTGTTCTACAAGGGACCTGCACTCAAACAGATGCACATCACTTCGAGGCGCAGGTCTGACAACCCGCCGCCATGACAGCACGCACACACACTCATATAAAAGAATGCTTGAAGGGGGTTTGATTAGACGAGATTCCGTCCGTCTTTTTTTCAGGTCCGTGGTTAATAGTTGTTAAATTATTTGACTGGTAAAAAGTGGACATCCTTCTTTACACCGAGTTAGATATACGATATTCATTATTGATCATCGGCGTGTTACACAATATCAAACGAGGTTTTTGTTCATTTATTGTCACTAAATAACTTCCCTCGGTGTAAAAGTAATAACACTAATACACAGACGGATGAATTAAATTGTCTCATGGCATCGGTCTCGTTCAGTACGGTACGAGTAGATCACGATCGTGGGATACTATATAATGCAACTATTCTGAGAGATCCGCTTTCCTGGGAAAGTAAATAGTATCATGATCTCAAGCCCGTCTGTAATAATTGATACGGCAAAGGACGTTCCGACAGAATACAGCATACTGTTAATAAATTATGTACCTAACTGAGATGTGATTTCTTTTTCTGGTACTTGTTGTTGCTATAAAATAACTTAATTAGTATACATTATTATTGTAATATGCACTGTATGTCTGTGAACAGTACAAAAACTGACTTCAAAGTTCCGACCTTTGAACGGCTGTATCTTCTACACGGCATATTACATAATACCTGCATATTCATGTTTATTCATTTTTAGCAACCATACCAGACCTTTGAACGTCTGTAACTCTTAAACCGACTGGAGTTATGCAGGCAGACCTGATCCATCCCCATCACAGAGACTCTACAGTGTAGAGCCTATGCATACTTAATCAGCCTTACAGCTGATGGTTACCAAAATTTCTCTTATCTCTTAGGCTGAGATTCAGAGACGATTTTTAAGTCTTAGTTCGAACTCCCGTATGTCAAAATCCATACATTTTGACCCTACTTAGTTCGAACTAAAAAATCGTCTCTGAATATCGGCCTATGTTCCAATTTCACTTTAAAAAATATATATTCCCAAAGGTCGTATACAAACAATAGATTTAAATATCGATTGTATTGTAATACATGCACGCACTCATTTAACGTAAAATGGGACGTCTGCATTTTATTGCCCTTGCTCTGATTGCATTGAAACAATAGCCAGATAACAAGGTCTCCCATACATTTTGTTCATAAAATACTTTACATTATTGCGTGTGTTTTCTAAAGTTGGTTGCTTCGACCCAGACCTATATTATTATATATTATGTTCAGGTTGCCAAGCGTTCCGGGACATGGCTGTTCACATGTCTACACGTACAAAGGGTTCGATTGCCTATGTGCTAAATAATACGAGAGTAAAAATGCATTACAGATATAATTCTACACATACAATTGTTAGAAAGAACGACTGTTAAATGCATTACTAGTCTTAAAGTTCAATGTATCTGATTGTAAAGTCACAGAATAAAATAAAGTGCTGAATTGTCCATAATAAAATATTAAGGGGCGTCCGCCCGGTTTTGAGTAACTTTGTAACCATTTTATACATTAACTATGGCACTTTTTAAGCAGAAAACAAAACTGAACAATCTACAGGATATGAGAAGTGATGTGGTTTTTCTCGAAATCTATTTAAATTAATAAAGAAAAACGACTCCAAAGTCACCTCTTTTTTTCCAATTGTAACCGTTTTACTCTTACATTGTTGATCAGAAGAATATGAAAATTTACAATATTCTTCACAATACAATACAAAATGATGTGGTTTTCTTATTTTTTTGAAAATTCATAAAAATTCATACAGGTTTTCAAAGAAAACGGAAAATTCTGACCGGAGCCGCGCAATTGAAGCGGGATGGCTAATTGAAAAAGTTTACTTGTAAGAAAGAGAGCCTTGCAGATGGGAGGAGTAGCCTTAAGTTGATTCGCCTAATAAAGGATATTTTTTATGGAACAGTAAATAATTTTTTTCGCGATTTCACAGTTGGTTCCCTAGAGATACTTGTTCAGTTTTATGATCTGACCCCCTCAAGTATGTAACGCATTTAATTTTACACCCTGTATAGTTCTTCTTAATATGCTGACACTTTTTAAGGGGATGATCAGACCATCAAACTGAACAACTTTCTCTATGGCACCAACATCGAAATCGCGAAAAAAAAATCAGCTGTCCCATACATTGACTGGAGTAGGTTTGCAGTTTTGTATGGAAGAGTAGATATTTTTATCGCGATTTCGATGTTGGTGCCATAGAGAAAGTTGTTCAGTTTGACGGTCTGATCATCCCCTTAAAAAAGTGTCAGCATATTAAGAAGGACCCTATATACCGAATTCGCGAAAAAAAATCAGTTCGTCCACACAAAACTGCAAACTTACTCGAGCCAAATGTATGGGACAGCATTTTTTTTTTTTCGCGATTTCGATGTTGGTCCCATAGAGAAAGTTGTTCAGTTTGACGGTCTGATCATCCCCTTAAAAAGGTGTCAGCATATTAAGAAGGACTATACAGAGTGTAAAGTAAGAAGAACCGTGTACAATATCATGTTTCCAAATTATGCAATATATGACATTTTTCATGTTGTGTTTTTACGATATTAATATGACTTGTGTGTTCTATAGGTATTATTAGGAATAGCTATAGTACTAGGTATTCCTAATACCTTCGTCTTTTCATGTAATGGTAAACAAACAAAAAAAACCGAAACCCATCCATTTGCAACATGAATTCCTTCAGGACTTTAACAGCAGTTAGCTTTTAAGTAATCGCATGTCCGGAGCTCATTGTAATTACCGTCGTGTTTTGTTTTGCAGGTAATGGAGCCGGTTAGCGCTATGTAGACGGTCGGCCGCTATCGTGTCGGAGAGGTAAGAGAGAAAAAACATGCTATTGGAGTTAGGACATGCTGTATGGACTTGGGTTTGACACGCATGCCCCTGGAGGGGGTCGTATGTCGCCAGTCAAAAGACTTGGTAGCTGGTGTTCTAAGTTAGAACACCAGCAGTCTAAGGCGCTGTCCTATTGCCATCGCTCGCGCGATCATGCGTTCGTCCGACGAAAATCATCGTGCCACTGTGCGTTTAAACATACTTAGGTATATCTGAATAAAAATAGAACAATTCGATCGCATCTCATGATAGCACGACCTTTTGTAGGACATTCGGCAGATATAAGTATGTTTAAACGCACAGTGGCACAATGATTTTCGTCGGACGAACGCATGAATCGCATGATCGCGCGAGCGATGGCAATAGAACAGCGCCTAAGTCTCTACCAAACCAAGTGAGTTAGAACTTCTAACTAACTTGGTTCTAACTCATTTGAGAACAAGAAAAACATAGATCATCAAAATCGCGAAAAAAAAAATCTGCTGTCCTCATTTGGCTAAAGTAGGTTTGCAGTTTAGTTCGGATGGAACAGCTGATTTTTTTTTCGCGATTTCGATGTTGGTGCGATAGAGAAAGTTGTTCAGTTTGACGTTCTGATCACCCCTTTAAAAAGTGTCAGCATATTAAGAACGACCCTGTATACAGGGTGTTACAAAAATACAAATAAACATTTAAGGTGGTGGTTAAGATCATCAAACTGAACAACTTTCACTATGAGACCAATATCGAAATCGCGAAAAAAAAATCATCGTCATCATCATACCAGCCGATCTAGACGTCCACTGCTGGACATTGACCTCCCCCAAAATGAGGAGATTTGCCATAATCGCCATGAATATACGATGCGTTTGCGATGTTCCATACTAAACTACAGATCTACTCGAACTAAATGTATGGGACAAAAGATTTTTTTTCCGCGATTTCGATTTTCGTCCCATAGTGAAAGTTGTTCAGTTTGACGGTCTAAACCACCCCTTAAAAGTTTTAAATTTTTATTTTTACTTCTGTAACACCCTGTATAACTACCAACTTAAATTCCGTCAATTTAATTTAACTCTCTCATCAATTTATCAGCATTTCACTTGAACCCAAAATTCTCGTCCAAAACCGTTCGTCGGCCTCGTATAAATCAGCTTTTATTAAGGCCAAAGCTTTTGTACCTACTCCAAATAAGATAATAATAATACAATTTTGTACAGTAACTAAATCACTTTAATTTGTCCCTGTGTTTGTTGTTGATACCTTTTACTTTCTCATTAAGTGGAAACAAGTCTAGCGATTTTGTAGGTACGCCGTACCTATACGTAATTTCTATTCTTATTAAGCTCATATTAAACTGCAAACTGGGATAAAAACTACAGGGTGTGATTGATATCATTGGCATCCTTTTAAACTAAGAGTCTACCCACCAAACTGAACAACTTTTACTATGGGAGCAAACCGATCGGAGCAATTTAAAAATCAGCTGTCCCATACTAAACTGCAATGCCTACTCGACTCAAATGTATGCAACAACAGATTTTTTTTGCTCCGATCGGTTTGCTCCCATAGTAAAACTTGTTCAGTTTGATGGGTAGACTCTTAGTTTAAAAGGATGCCAATGATATCAATTTCACCCTGTATACAGGGTCCTTCTTAGTACACTGAAAAAAATGATCAACCAAACTAGTGTTAAATATAACTAAACTTTAGTGACTTCCCAACTGTTTTGTAGCACATAATCAAACATTTGGTTATAAATAGCAAAACGTGCTGTTATTTATAGCCGAAAGTTTGTTTATATTATTATTATTGTATGTCTTACGTTCCGTAATCACGGGCAATTAAGTCCCGGACCTTTGGAAGGCGTGCATGGAGCCGAAGCCAACATGTAGAGGCCTGTTCAAAAGACAAGTTAATCTAAATGTAAGGGATACACAAATGGCGGATACCATATTATTATTCATTATCAGGCAGGCAGTTGATACAACTGATAATGCCTGTATCCTGTTGATCAGTTATAATTTTTCTTCTTTGAGTTGGAAATATGTCGGTCAAGTCGGTTCTTAAATTGGTTTATGGACTGTGCAGAAACTACGTCTTCGGGTAGTTTGTTCCATGATTTGACGACTCTGTTGTTCAAGAAGTGTTCATGAGGATTATTATTTGAGAAGCTTGAGCGTAATTTTACATGGTGTCCTCTTAGACGGGTGTTGTGGTCAGGAATGAACAGTTTCTCAAAGCCTTGAAGGTCATAATGTCCATTGAGGATCTTAAACGTCTCAATCAGGTCTCCACGATCCCTGCGATCCTTTAAGGTTGTGAGCTTCAGAACGTCAAGTCTTTCCTCATAGGAGCGCCTTCTTAGTTGTCTCGGGATCTTGGTAAAGCTGCGTTGCACTTTTTCTATTAGTTCAATATCCTTAACAAAATAGGGGCTCCACACTTGAAAAGCGTACTCGAGTATTGGTCTTATGAATGTTTTGTGAATTTTTAACATCATGTCCGGCGCCATGATACCAAAAGCTTTCCTGGTAAGGTATATGAGGCTTTTATCCTTCTTGCTGATCGAAGTTATGTGTTCTTCCCACTTTAGGTCCGCTGAGATCTTTACTCCTAGGTCTGTTTGTACTTTGACTTTGGTCAGTTGAGCATCTGCTAATTTATAAGTGAGACAAGGATTGCGATTGCCTATATTTAGTACAGTACATTTCGTAGCATTCAGGTTTATAAGCCAGTCCTTTGACCAATTCGCTATTCTATTTAGGTCGGATTGCAGTAGGTCGTACTCGATCAGTGGATTGGCATAAAGTTTGGTGTCATCAGCGAATATACTGACATTGCAAGTTAGACCATGTGGTAGGTCAAACGTGTAAATTATGTACAATACTGGGCCCAATACCGAGCCTTGTGGCACGCCGCTGCTTATGTCCCGTTGGTCTGACAGTGTCTCTCCTACTCTTACACGAAGGGTTCTTTGGCGTAGAAAAGCTTCGATCCGTAGGCAGTTATATGCTACAAAACAGTTTGGAAGTCACTAAAGTTTGATTATATTTAACAAATCATTTTTTTCAGTGTATGCTGACGGTTTTTTAGACTATCAAACTGAACAACTTTCTCTATGAGGCCAATGTCTAAATCGCAAAAAAATCCATTGTGCATGTGCAATACAAAACTGCAACCCTAGTCGACCCTAAATGTATGGGTAGACTTTCTGCCGATTGTAGGTACGTTACCTTATACAAAACACCAGGAAGCTGGTGGGTATTGTAACACTCATGAAAATAAAAAATAATTATTTCTCAATACTTTATTCATGAATGAAGTATTGAGTTTGTGTTGTGTGTTGTGATTGTGAGAACTTCATAAAGTTTGCATACAATAAGGATAGTCCTTCATGACATAAATTCTTAATATAGGATCGAGAGTCTCAATAATATTTTGATAACGGAGAAATTAAGATTATTTTTTGATGACCCGATAGTTCAGTTGGCAATGAACCTGCCTACTGATCCGGGGGTCGTATAGGGCATATACAACGTGTTAATGAATTAACGTAAAACTAGAAAGTACTTAGTTTGTTTAGAATCGAGAGCTGAATCGAATTATCTTGGTTTCACTTTCAACATAGGTAATTTTATTCAACAAATAAAATAATTTGTTTGTAAAATTTAAAATTTACTGTACCCTATGTCAACCCACCGCTTCTGCATACTCTCCCTACTTACTACCAAAACAAGATTATTAAAATGTATCCATGAGTACGTTAGCGCTTTCATTCATTGCTGAAATGATAACAAATCATTTTTGCTTCAAAACTTAAAATGCGAATAACTTTAAATTTTAACTATCAAAATTATGTTTTTTTTTCTTTTCCTATCCAGATTATGCTCATATTTATTTTTGTGATTATGCAATTGTTGTTTCAATATAATTATTTTGTTATAAATCAGTAGGGGTGTATGAGATTTTGCGCTTATTCATTAACACGTTGTATTTGTATGATGAATATGAAAAATTGTCATGTTTGTATCTATATAATTATGTATTCTATATCGTCGTCTAGTCATCATTATTCAAGTCCGGGATAGATTCTGGTTCTTTCAGTGGGACTAAAAAATCTGTGTGACAATGTCCAAAATATTTGTTATTTTATTTTTTTATTATTATATTTATTTAAAAATCTAGGAGCTGTGGGCTAAGCCACCCAAAATTCCCCTAAAAATAAAACTACCCTATCACAAAAAATGTCGTAAGTAGTTACATGTACAGTCGCCATCAGATATATCGTAGCATACAAGGTGTCCAAATATTTCTGAGCAGTGCTAATTTTCATTAAATTCTTTACAATGTTATTTAAAATTAAAATGTAAAACAACGGAGAAAGATTTTTTTCCGAAACTGTTCAGATGTATATGACCACCTTGAACTGCGTAGATATATTTGATGTTCTAGGTGTATTTTTGATTGGTTAGGAGTAAAGAAATTATTGAAAAAAATTAGAACTGCTTAGCAATATTTGACCACCTTATTTGCTACGATATATCTGCTGGTGACTGTACATACGAGTACCTAATAATACTCAAATGGACACCACTCCTTTTGTAGGAAAAGGGAGATACATTGTGTTGTATTAGCCGTTAATGCCTTCCTTGTTAACTGTTCCGTGATTTCATTTGATTCGCTCTCCTCTGTCATAAGTACTTATCTCCGGCTTCATTGTCTCCGACGAGCTGATTGGTTTCGAGTTTCATAACAAAAAAAACCTTGCATATTGCCTCGTTCAATGGCTCCTCGTTTATACAGGGTCCTTCTTAATATGCTGTCACTTTTTTAATGGGATGATCAGACCATCAAACTGAACAACTTTCTCTACGGGATCAACATCGAAAACGCGAAAAAAAATACTACGATAAATTTATTGAGTCTAGTAATTTTTGCAGTTATGAGACAGCTGAAGTTGTTCAGTTTGATGGTTTGATCATCCCCTTATTATAAGTTTATAAGGTTTCAGCAAAGGACAACCGCCGCTCTCCCTTGAAAAAATACCTTAAAATGTATAGAAGTTTTGACTGAAGTCAAATGTGTAATAAATTATGTAGTTTTATAAAAACGACTCAGATAGTATCATTTATTTTTATTTAACGAGTTATTTAATCATTTATTATTAATAAATAATAAAAAAGCAGCAACCCGAAAATAGCCGTCAATGTTGTTTAGTAGGAGGTGTTGCAAGCACAATTTTTTTTAAATATAAAAATGATAAAAACTAATAAATAATCCCTAATATTATAAATGTGAATGTAAGTTTGTTTGTTACGCTTTCACGCGAAAACTACTTCACCGATCATTATGAAACTTTGTACTTACACATGTTCTTGGAGGTATTAGAAGTAACATAGATACTTGGGGTTTTCCAAACTCCACGCGGACGACGTCGCGGGCAAAAGCTAGTACCTAATAATTTGCAGTTGTGGGGATTTCTGAAATAATCCATCCTGGGTGCTTAGCCCCAGGTATGACTCTGGTCTGTCTTGGTAGCCGCATCGAATTTAATAAAAGACGATAGGGTGATTAGGAACTACAGGTAACATATAAACATCTACAAAATACAAATATTGAAATGCTTATTTCGGATTCCAAAGGACGATCTTCTCCCAAGGTAGAAGCCCTACATCTACAACCTTTGTATCTAAATAATATATTAGCAAAATCACGTACGCATTAGGTAGGTATAAATTTATTAAGAACCAGACAGTCCCTTTTTAGGGTTCCGTACCCAAAGGGTGAAAACGGGACCCTATTACTAAGCCTACGTTGTCCGTCCGTCCGTCCGTCCGTCCGTCCGTCCGTCCGTCCGTCCGTCCGTCCGTCCGTCCGTCCATCCGTCCATCTGTCCGTCCGTCCGTCCGTCTGTCCTACCTATTTAGGGCTGTAACTTTTGAACCGTAATAGCTAGATACTTGAAATCTTCTCAGATTATTTTTAAATGAGCAAGGTAGGAATCAGGTATTTCAATGCATAAGAAAATTTAAGAAATGTTTTCATGCATTTTCTTTGTTATTTTTATTCGCATAATTAGCGGGCACATTATTAGCGATCGTGTAATAAATGTTCTATTTTTTTTCTAACATGATTCTCATAAAACCTCTGTATAAAACTCTGTTCTCAAAAAGATACGAGTGTGGATAAAACAAAAATGTTTCTATTGAGGTTGTATATTGTGCATCTCTAACCTATCCACACCCATTTAAAGTACCTATCCTATACTCTCTGTTTACGTAAGCAGGCACCTCCGGGCTCTCCATACAATTTCCCTGTTAAGCTCCGTCTGGCGCCTGCACTTTCAGGATTCCTTTGTTGTCTGCAACGGAACGGGAGACGGGAGCCGGGAGCGGGAGCAGCCTTGGCTTCCAATAACGGCTATTTTAGTACGTAACGAGCTTTGTACCTAAATGCAGATAAAACAGGGTTTAAATTATAAAATGTACAGTGAAAAGAGAATTCATTGTTTTAAACATAGAAGGTTTTAAATTATATTACATTTTCCAGCGTAACTTTTGTTTACATTCTATTCCAGTAGGAATGTCGAAGTTGTAAAGACTCGAACTGAACATTTTATTTTCATTGCATTCGCTGCATTTTAATATCACGAAACACAGTCTGAAATTGAGAAAACTACAGAGAGTTGTATTTACGTTGAGGTAGAGTAGTTTTTGAGCAATTTCTTTATTTACCGGAATCAATCTAGCTGACTCGTAGCAACTCCAATACTGCTCTCCTTTGAGCAGGTTTTTCGTTTTCAATATTGAGGGAGCTGGTGGTGGATTTTAGTTTAGTAAAGTTGACGAAGCATGTTGCAGATCTCTGTTTTGAACCTATCTGGAAGCACGGCATCGTCTTTTTCTGTCGCTCCATCCTTTTCTGTCACTCGGGAAAGTCACGTCATTTGCTAGAGCAAATAAGGTAGACGGAACGCGAACGCACGCCCCGCAGCACCGCCGCGCTTGCGCCGCGCGCGACTGCGTTCCGTCTATCTTATTTGCTCTAGCAAATGACGTTCTGAGTGACGGAAAAGGATGGAGCGACAGAAAAAGACGATGCCGTGCTGCCAGATGAGGTTCTTCAATGTTTTGACGAAGCTCGTTGCCTACCTGCTGGCACTACTGTTGATTACCTACTGGCTGTTGTTAACTCCAGTTTGTGTTGTAGAGTTTCTGTCCGCATCTCCTCTACAACAACACCGACACCTCCTCCTCCTCTCCTCTACTACACCTTCCGTGGTGGTAGATTCATAAAAAATGTTTCCATGTCCAATTATACAAAAAAAAAAAAAAAAATACAAAAAAATTGACAACATATCATTTTAAGAAAGGTACCAAAATGAGAAAACCATTTGGAGATTATGTGATTCAAAGCTTATATCAAAATTATCAGATTTTCCTATCCATTATTTCTCGAGTTATTTGAAAAATATTGAAAAATTAAATAGAGGTTGAATGACATTTTATTCCTTTGCCTGCTTGGCTTTTCTATTGTATTTGACAGTTTTTATTTTTAATTTAATTGCGGCCTAGGTATTATAGCCGCCAGGTATTCATCCTAAGTTTTTCAGAAAATTCAAAAGTAAATTAAAAATAGAAATATCGGTCAAAAATTAAATCGGAAAAATACGTATCTCTTATTTTTTTACCTATTTTTATATTTTTCATTAAAAGCAGATGGTTAAAAAAAATGTTATGTTGTCAATTGTTTAGGCTGGATGTGAACGAATCAATCGTATTTCGTATGAGACACTTGTTTATTGAAGAGGTTTAGTAAGGTTATTTTATTTTGTAACAATATAGCGTATGAGAGGGGTCGGTCGCCGTCGTCGTCGCGTCGACCCACGTGCCCAGAGGGGATTTAGTATATTTCATATTTATTTACGTAGTACGTTTGTACTTGTTTTAATTTCTTTAGTGTAGGGTGTGTTGTGTAGTGTAGACAGTCGCATTATTTTAATGGGTGATTGTACTCACGATATGAATAACTTTCCCTTCAGGAACGTAGGGGAAATTCGCAAAACAATTTTATCTTTTCAACCGTTTATAAACGTTCGATCAGCTGAATATATTTAGTAACCATGGCAAATTATTTATTAGCTATGTTCGTCTCAGCTCAAAATGAATACAAATAAATTCATCTTTCTACTACACTTACACTCTGTATTCTTACATAGTTTCTATCTCATGCATTTGTATAATAAAAAGTATTTGAATACTACTAGTATTTGAATACTACTGAATGCAATCATGCTTTTGTCATTAAAACTATTTTTATTTATTAATTTAAGATTCAGATACTTACAAAAACAACACTTCGTTATGTTATAATTTATAATATGTGTGATCTAATAAAATTTAAGATCTTTTTCATTGTGATAATGATAAAACCCATCAATGAAAAGTCATGCATCACATGCTGCATGCATGACTGAATATTAATCTTATATACGTCAACAAGATATTTTCAGCAGCCAACATTTATTCATAAATTCATAATCAAGTCAACATATCAAATTATGCGCAAAATTTTAATGAAATTTTCAAACCTTATATTTCTTACTAGATTTTATCCGCGACTTCGTCCGCACTAGGTTCCCGTCATCTCGTAGCAAGATAAAATTATATTCCTAGAATTTGGATTTTCACTCTTCCCAGCTTATAATTACCTTTTTTTATTAGCCATATCATCTCATTGTTAGGCAACGGCATCTTCCTTATTCTTCCACTCGTTCATGTCTTGGGTAACCATTGGTCGTCAAAATGACGAAGTGTATTCGTTTCGGGTCGTTTCGCAGCTGGCGAATGTGTATGATCAAAGAACACATACAAATCGTATGATAGCTGAAATTATGCACAAAATAGAAGGAATGCCATGCTTCCCAAGGAAATGGAAACAATCGTTTTCTACAGTGGCATCACTATGATATCACTATCATCACTACATGGTATAAAACAAAGTCGCTGTCTGTCCCTATGTGTGCTTAGATCTTTAAAACTACGCAACGGATTTTGATGCGTTTTTTTTTATAGATAGAGTGATTCAAGAGGAAGGTTTATACAGGGTGTAACAAAACACCCTAGTAATACTTAAGGAGGTGCTTCAGACCATCAATCTGAACATTTTAGTCGAGTCGGTACTGCAGTTTTGTATGGCACAGCTGATTTTTTTTTCTCGATGTTGACCCATAGCGAAAATAGTTCAGTTTGATGGTCTGAAGCACCCTCTTAAATATTACTAAGGTGTTTTGTTACACCCTGTATGTATATTTTAGTATCAGTATTGCACCCGTGCGAAGCCGGGGCGGGTGGCTAGTTTCTTATAAAATTCAAATTCAAAACCAGTTTTGTAGGCGAAACGGGATTAGGCAAGCTATGTCTTTTCTCCAGGTCATCCCGCCATCTCTTTCACATACCTATACCTAATACTAGTTATCATCAACAACTTTAGTATCTACACAAAGTTTACCAACTCGCAAAGCTTGCACACTGGACGCTTTAGCAGTAGGTAATAAATACATAGGAAACTTTGGCAGTAATTCATGCGATCGAGAAGTTCAACAGCCTGCAAGCCTACAAGTGCATCTATCACGCTAATATTGCATCTAATAAAGAGCTAATTGAACGGGTGTGGGTTTGAACCCGGCAGCTGCGCTCGTACCAATATACTAATCGTGCAGTACCGACAGTAAATCCACGCCTTATCGAGACAAATTAAATCCTTTTAGAAACATTTCTACACAACCACTTCTAACTTCTTTTGTTGTTAATATTCCGTTTATACAAAGCAAAAAAGTGTTGAAGGTATCGCCTTAACTGTATTCTACTGTTACAAAAAGCTAATTCAAGAACGAATCAAACATTTAAACTACATAATAAAGTTATAAAACACAAAATTCCGCCCTCGTCCCTACGTATGCGATCGAATGGAAAATTACTGAAAGTTTTTCCGAAAATCTGTTATTTGTAAATTTTAATTGTAATATTATAATTTTGTTGCTCCATTATATATATATATATATATATTTAAATACTCTTAGAATATAAAAATAAAAATAGCGATTACACGTAGATACCTGCGTCCACAGAAGGTGGTGCACATGTAATGGAAAATCCCATTTCCCGGGATACTGTGTGGTGCAAAGCGTGTGCGTTTCCGTGCATGTGTAATTCGCCAATTGTGACTATTAGAGTACCTCTACGGAATAACGGATGTATTATCGCTACTGGTTGATTCATGTCATGTGCTCGTGGTGCCTACGTTGCTAATTTGCTATTATAACCTTGCACTGTAATGCGAGTTACTTTGTTGCAAAGCTTTTGTTCCTGGCTCTGCTTTGTAGCGGAATCTAATCTTTGTTCTCTTGTGTTAAAGTACTTATCGTCTTCGCATGTTTAATGCACTCTGTTTAGTTGCTGCAGTGTTGGTAATACCTGATTATTGTTAAGGCTAGAATTATATATTTAAAAAAATTATTTTATTTCTAAAGTTGTGAGGACTATTTGAATCAAAATTTTAACTGAATGAATTAAGAACGGACACAATCAATATTAATAATTGTACTAATATCACAGGTCCGGCACTTCAAACAACGTTTTAGATTTGACATGATGACGTTCGCACATGCGCACTTTGCGAAAATTGTGCATGACATATGTGTAGGGTTGACTTAACACGCATCGTATGAACTACATTATACATTTCGTTACTTTTTATAGTTCATTCTGTTATTAAAATAGTTTTTAAGCTTAAGAATCGCAGAAAATGTGAATTTAGCGTTATTTTCCAATGTTTATTTTTACTGTGAGGAGAAAAATAAAATATATTTTATGTAGTCAAATCCAAAGGGTGCGCGCGCCTGACTGCCTTCCCTTGCTCGGCTTCCCTCAAGTTACCACAGAGAGTGTGAGGGGAGGTGAGGTATCTGAAGTCAGAGGGGGGCGAGGAGTGGCCGTTCTGTATGTAGAACTATATACTATTACCTATTCTGTGCTAATATTGGGACAACTCAACTAGTACCCTAGTTGTTGCTCGCGACTTTGTCTGCGTAGAATTTTTTTGACTATGTCTTCCCCAAGCTATCTTTTTACCTTTGACAGACCACAGGCACAGAGAGATAAATATTCTTTACTTGCACACCAAAAACAACAATATACCTGCACGAAAAGGAAGGGTACAAAAGGCGGCCTTAGCACTAAAAGTGATTTCTTCCACACGAACCAAAGATTAGTATCTACATCGTGCTTAAAAATTTCATTAAATTGTTAAAAAATTTGTATTAGACGTAGGTAGCGATTTCATTATTAAACATTCGAACCACATGAGCATTTAGTATTTACTCATGTACTAAAACTACATAAATTCGGAAAGTTAAACTTTATACTTGCACTCTCAAAAAGGCATCAAAGTAACCACGAGAGGATTTCTATCTTTGAAAATAATTTTTTGGATTTATTAGCAACAGTTTTTCTTTTACAGTCTTAAACAGAAAGTTGATAGTTGTAGCAATTTTTCTGACCACACCGAAAGGGATTACGGTCGTGAGTTTGTTTTTCTTTTAAATTCCTTATAATGTGACTATATCTTACTAATATGTGAGGTATTATGGTCTTTGTTATACCTCATACCTAAAAGGTAAACAAAGGTCTAGATAATAAGAGATAAAGTTCATAGATCTTTGTTTACCTTTTAAGCGTCATCCTGCAATCATATCATCATCTCAGCTGATGGACGTCCACTGCTGAACATAGACCTCCCCCAAGGACCGCCACAACGAACGGTCCTGCGCTGCCCTCATCCAACGGGTTCCCTCCGCCTTCACCAGGTCGTCAGGGGCCTACCTACGCTGCGCTTTCCGGTACGCAGTCGCCACTCGAGAACTTTTCGGCCCCATCCGCCATCAGTTCTACGAGCAATGTGCCCCGCCCACTGCCACTTTATTTTAGCAATTATTTCAGCTACTCTGGTTACATCCTGCAATCAAAACAAACAATTTTTTTGGCGCGAAAACCCCAAATTTAGCAAATGGCGGGGCGAGGCGCCATTACAGTCCATAAATCCGGTGAGATTTAGTGCAGAATCTGGCAGAATTTATATTTATCCTAGAGCTCAGTGGCTCTCGGTAGTCTCGCTAAAGTGGTTAGAGATTTGCTTTGTCTGGTTAAGCTGGTCCACCGGCGATCCTTTTGTCCACTGTTCAATTTTACTCTGCATCTAATTATTTCTTTGCTTTGTTTTTAATATTGTTTAAGATCCCATCGTTAGATATCTAAACTCTCTCTCAATATTTATGAGCTTACGGTCATGTTCGTTTACCAAAATCGAGCAAATAAATTTAATTTTTTTTTATAATAGAAAGGAAGTTGGTTATATTTAAGTACTATTTTATTTTATTTCCCCTCGGGGAATATAGTCGTGAGCATATTATGGTATGCTTATTTTATTTTAGTTATATTTTCTATTATCTCTTTTAAATAGCATCTTGATGAAATAAGAGCGGCACGTATCGATATTTTACGACGAGATCTTAAACTAATCCGTGGTCAATTTTCAGTGCTAGGTTCTTCTACAGACCTTCAACGAAAATGGTTTCAATTTTCGACGTTTTTTGGCAAAGGACCCTTTCTATTGAATCCTATCTGATACATTTATTTACGTATTTGATACCTTATGCTGTATAACATAGAGTTCAACATGCGAGTGTGGCCTCTTCAGAAATTACGTCTCCGAGTCATCAACTCATCACTTGAGTTTATCGATTCTAATCTCTATTCTCAAGGGTGTAAGGTCTTTGCCTTCAGGATACTTAAGCTACTGGCTTAACAAAGATAATATCTTATATGTGAATCATACATTAAATAGAGCTCTGTAAAAAATTACTGAGAAATCATAGACTTCTTTGTTTCAAAGGTTATCTTTGTGTATCTTTTAGTTTTCTTATACGATTCAATTTTGAGAATTTGAAGTTATTAACTGGGGCTTTTTATTGTTTTTTACTCTCCTTACCTAAGTAAACTTTTTGCGTTGTTTTTATGTTTCGTAACTCAGGCGTAATTATAAGGGTGGAAACTTAAAAACCTGTGTCAGACCAAAAAACTAAATTCGCGAGCATAACAATTTTTTTTATTTTGAAACTTTAATTATAAATAGGTAGTACATTTTTCAGTTCTGCGTCGATCAATCTTGTGTGAATCTAGACAGTGTGAATTGACCACCACATTTCTTTACGGCCTCCTTATACAGTGTGACCACTTTTAGTAGATTTCTACTTTTTTGGTAGATTTAGGGCAAAGAAAACGATAATTTAGTAGTGGGAAATAGTTTAGTAGATTTGGTAGAAATTCGGTATTCGAAAATTAAACCAAAAATGCAAGGATTTTGGCAAAAAAAACCAAAGCTGGCAATATAAATAGGTGAAAAAACGGGGGTTTTCCGGAACTTCTAGTAAAGCTTTAGTGGTGCAGGGTGCAGCAATATTAATCTTATCGCCTAATGTTGTTTTTTACAAAAGAGGGCTTATAATATAAGACACAGACAAACTGTTCTAACTTTAAATCTGCATAGGGACGACTAATAATATTTATTTGGAAATTGAAGCATCCATGTTAAAAAGTGATGAAAACCGATGATTCTTTTTACAAAAATGCGAAAATAACATGAGTAATGATGAGCGTTTAGGTAAAAATGATAATATTTTGTTCAAAAACGTGTTTTATATTGAATTTTAACCATCTGGAACGCATAAATATTAATTAGTTAGTAGATTTTAAGTAGAATTTGAATCAGGACTTGGTAGATTTTGGTAGATTTCAGCAGTCATTTTGGTAGTTTCTCTGAAAAAAAAGTGGTCACGCTGTCCTTGTAGGTACAGTCAGTCAAGTCATTCAAGTCCACGTCTAAAGTTTGTCTAGGTTCAAATCAAAATCGTACACACAGAGAGATGAGGTTTCATTTGCATGATCTATTTTGATCGAAAGTACACGTTATCATCTTTTAATTTACAGTTTATTCTCTTATCCTGAAACCTAAGACAAGCTAAAAGTAAATTTGCTGAAATATTTCTGTTCAATCTTAATGCGGCTGTATGTTAATGTAAGTACTTATGATGTATTTAAATGTTAATTTATTTCATAATCGTACTATTTCAGACGACCTTTATACTCCGAATTAATGAAGAAAAACAATGTTTTTTGTACAAAACTCATTTCGCTTTTAATGTTATCATTAAAGAAACATGGTACTTACTTGGTTTATAGTCACGATCAATTTAATTTTAAACACTCCAGTCTAACGACTTTAGTATCTTGAATATGCACTGAATTTTATATTTGCAGTTGGTAAAATGCTATTCTTGGAAATTCGTTTGATTTTACTTTAAGCTTTAACGATTTTCAGCTGAAAATGTAATTTTGTAAATTGTTTTTGATTAAGATGCCGAGGAATAACTGCAACTTCAGTAGTTGATTTCTTTTTTCCAGTATTTTTTTATTTTTTTTTATTTTTATTTATTTGATTCACTTACAGTTATTACACTCATACAATCAAATGACAAATAACTTATGTACTTATTATTATAATTCAGAAGATAAGATATAATATCTTATAATTCATATTTAAAAAAAGATATTATTTTTGAAATACTTACAGAATTTTGTCAATACTAATAGAAGAAAGGAAGGAGGGAAGATAGGAAGGAAAGGGTAGTAAGGGTAGGATTGTAAATGAATTTTATACAGGGTGTAACTTGTAAGTGACAGCCTATTAAACTGAACAATTCTACTATAGAGCCACCCTCAGAAAAAGTGAAAAAATCAGCTGTTCCCTACAAAACAGCTGGTCTACCGTCTCGACTCAAATGTATGAAACAGCAGATTTTTTTTCACTTTTCCTGAGTGTGGCTCCATAGTGAAAGTTGTTCAGTGTTGCACTATTTCAGTATTTCTAGGTATATCAGTATATTTTTATATAGGATCCTTCTTAATATGCTGACACATTTTTAAGTGGATGATCAGACCGTCAAACTGAACAACTTTCTCTATGGCACCAACAGAGAAATCGCGAAAAAAAAATCTGCTCTTCCATACAAAACTGCAAATCTACTCGAACCGATGGGACAGCTGATTTTATTTTCGCTATTTCAATGTTGGTCTCATAGAGAATGTTGTTCAGTTAGATGGTCTGATCTTCCCCTTAAAAAAGTGTCAGCATATTAAGAAGGACCCTGTATGTTGTTTTGTTATTCCTTATCCTTTCACTTATGAAAGGAATAACCAGTATACAGGCTAAAACCTTAGTTTTAATACAACTTTTTCTAATAAAAATGTGTTTACCGTTGCGGAGCTACCATGTTCTTGCCGGTGAAACAATATTATTTTAATATCTTGCGGCTAGTTCAGCTCCTGGTACGCCATGACACCGACACCACCCCATTTGGCCTTCACTTGTGTCTAAATAATTGTCTGGCTCTTCCTTATTTCTTCGCCCAACAATAAAACATGCGTCAAAGAGCCTCTATCTCTACACCACGATAGCAAACTCTATGACTTACCATCATCGACGGTCGCGCGACCGTAAAATCTATGAGCGCGACCCCTCTGCGACCCACGGCGAGAGCCAAGTGTCGCTCGTCTGTAAGAGCCCTAACCGGCACCAAGTAGTGACAAAAAGATTATCAGAAAATATATTTTAAGAAAATAGAAATCAAAATTGTATCTCCCAGGAGGCTTTTCTTATTTTAATTAGATTTAACAATATCAATAATTTTTGAGCAATAAAATAGGCATTGAAATTTAAAAAAATTGATATCCATCAGAAAGTACTCGTGTATTTTTCAAAGCCTTCTAATTACCTATACTCCATTTTTATTAAAGACGAAAAAAAGAAGATCACAGAAGCAGGGCTACGAAACCTTTTCAGACCGTGATCATTTTATAAAAAATTCGAAACACTTATGTCAGTGTTTGATGACTGATGAATATAAGAATTAGGGATAGCGACTGAAACAGCCAATAGTCTGTAACGCATTGGCATTTATTAGAACTAAAACGCTGTCACCGGGTATACTCACATACTTAGGCACATTTTAGTTCACACTATTGGAGTTGATGGAAAAATAAGAAAACGTCTGTTATGTATGTGCTCACTAGTAGCATAGCGAGGGGGGGGGGGGGGTTACCAGAGGTGGCAAAAATATTAATTGATTGAGCTCTGACTGAACCACAGGGTGTTAGGGTAAACAGTTGCATTACTTTAAGGTGCGATTGTATCCATGACACTGAAATACGTTTCTGAAAAAACCTATAGGAAATCCGCAAAATTCAGTCATCTGATCTAACGTTTGTATGAAAATTTCAACTTTTCATACAAATGTTGGATCAGCTGCTTGCATTTACTATAGGAAGACCAAAAAATTTTTTATGATTTTTATTTAGGTTTCTTAGGTAAAATTGTTAAGTATCATGAGTATAATCACCCCTTTTAGTAATGCAACTACTTACCATAAACAACCTGTATAACCAATTCGTAGAGCAGAGTAAAGTCTATTTTTGAATGGATAACCAACCCCACCAAACCAAAACCAAAAGACAACCCGAACAGGTTGTGGTAAAAAATTTCGAGCTGGCTTCGGTCGCTTCGGTCTCTCCTTTATGTTTAACGTAGGTATTCTTATAAAGATAAGGAGGCAGCAAAATCGGTCTGTGCTCCGGGGGATAGACAAGACACTCACGCTACGCCACCGGTGCTCACTAATGTCCGTTATTCCGTATTAATAAACCGCGCTGACAATCGATTTTGAAGACGTATTAAACGAGTTCTTCTTAAGCCTTAAAATACATCTTAAAATAGATCAAGTCGGTATCAGCTAATATCACTTAAAATGTCTCAAGCAAACTCAAATTTGTAACATTTTTTTTTCCAAAAATGCAATCCATGTTGCAGAAATCATTGGAATTTAATCCGTCTGCTTGTAACATCAATATTATTTGGTATTACTTGCGTCGCGCAGAGCGTTGCCGGTAGTGTGATGTGGTATGGACGCACTCAATCGAATCCGTCAGAAATTCAAAAAAGTGGCCGCCATCCTGAACTTTTTTGTTTTTCAATCTATTACTTCCAAAATTGATATCTGGGGGTTTCTGCCATCTCCAAACACGAATCTGAAGTCAAAAATTCATAAAAGCGGCCGCGATCTTGAACTTTTTTGTTTTTCAACCGATTGCTTCCAAAATCGATATCAGGGGGTTTCTGCCATCTCCAAACACGAATCTGAAGTCAAAAATTTAAAAAAGTGGCCGCCATCTTGAACTTTTTTGTTTTTCATCCGATTGCTTCCAAAATTGATATCTGGGGGTTTCTGCCAACTCCAAACACGAATCTTAAGTCAAAAATTCCAAAAAGTGGCCGCCATCTTGAACTTTTTTGTTTTTCAACCGATTGCTTCCAAAATCGATATCTGGGGTTTTCTGCCATCTTCAACCACGAATCTGAAGTCAAAAATTCAAAAAAGCGGCCGCCGTCTTGAACTTTTTTGCTTTACAACCGATTGCTTCCAAGATCGATATCTGGGGGTTTCTGCGATCTCCGAACATGAATCTAAAGTCATAAATTTAGAAAAGTGGCCGCCATCTGGTACTTTTCCGGAGATTCGGAGTGAGATATCTATTTTGGAAGCAGTCAGTTAACAAACAATTAAATTCAAGATGATCTTATTTGTTTTTTAACCTTATTTGTTTTCCTTCAAATTTTCTGATTTCTGATATCAGATTCATGCTAATAGATCGCAGGAACCCCCAAATATCGATCTTGGAAGCAATCGGTTGTAAAGCAAAAAAGTTCAAGAAGGCGGGCACTTTTCTGAATGTTGACTTCGGACCTGTGTTTGGTGACCACAGAAACCCCTACATATCGGTTTTGGAAGTAATCAATTAAAAAACAAAAAAGATCAAGATGGCGGCCACTTTTTTGAATTTTTGACTTCATAGTCATGTTTGGAGATGGCAAAAATCTCCAGTTATCGATTTTGGAACCAATCGGTTGGAAAACAAAAAAGTTCAAGATGGCGGCCACTTTTCCGAATTTATGACTTTAGATTCGTGTTCAGAGATAGCAGAAACCCCCAGATATCGATTTTGGAACCAATCGGTTGAAAAACAAAAAAGTTCAAGATGGCGGCCACTTTTCCGAATTTCTGACTTAAAGGTGGACATCCGATGCCAGCGGCCGATGCGACTAAGGCCTCGTTCATGGAGACGATGCACTTCACGCGTCACTTCACGCGGCGCGGCCTGCCGGAAAAACAAACATATGAAGATGTATGAGAGCGTTCACGGAGAAGCGTTTTTGCATGCTTTTGTTTGATTTGAGGCGTCGCATGTGGCGGCAGCCGCGGCAGCTGACGCGGCGGCTGACGCGGCAGCTGACGCGGCGGGTGCAGCGGCGGGCAACACGGCTATAGTTGTAAACAAGCTGTTTTAAACCGGTTTAAAACGAAACGGGCGGTTTAAAACGAATTCCTACGGATAAGACCAAGTAGCTTATACAACGTGTTAATGAATTAACGCAAAACTAGAAAGTAGTTTGTTTAGAATCGAGAGCAGAATCGAATTATCATGGTACAACATAGGTAATTTTTTCAAAATATTAATTCATTTGTGTCTAAAATTTTAAATTTAATGAACCCAACGCCAACCCTCCGCACAGGCACACTCACCCGACTTACTACCAAAACAAGATTATTAAAATGTATCCATGATTACGTTAGCGCTTTCATTCATTGCTGAAATGATAACAAATCATTTTTGCCTCAAAACTTAAAATGCGAATAACTTTTAATTTTACTATCAAAATAATGAAATTATTGTTTCTATCTAATTATTTTGTTATAAATCAGTTGGGGTGTATGAGGTTTTGCGTTAATTCATTAAAACGTTGTATAAAGACTGACAGGATGCAAAAAAAGCTGCGGTAGCCGCGGCGGGCGATGCGGCGGGTGTAGCGGCGGCTGCCGCGGCGTGTGTAGCGGCAGCTGCCGCGGCGTGTGTAGCGGCAGCTGCCGCGGCGCGTGTAGCGGCAGCTGCCGCGGACGGAACCATGAACGGAGAATACGCTTGAAGTGCCGCGTGACGTGCCGCGTGAAGTGTCACGTGAAGTGCATCGTTTCCTTGAACGAGGCCTAACGCGCGCGTCTGACGCGAGGTTCTGTCATATATGACAGAACCTCGCGTCAGACGCGCGCGGCCGACGACAGACCTCACTTCCGAGGTCAGCGACTGACGCGTGCCTATTGTGCAGAGTGTTATCACTTTAGGGTATTTTCCCCGAAATTTAGAGTATGTTTTTATGTTTCGGTGCTTAAACAAAAACAAAAAAACACAAACAAAAAAACCAATACATATTTTAATAAAGAATATTTGATTGATTGACAGATTGATAGGTTTAGAGAAAATATGAATGCATTTTTTTTTTACAGGGTTTATGATAAAATACATTTTTGGGAGTAATTAGACCCTTGGCTTTTTAACCTGAACATGGATCGCTGTCTAGCTAATAATTATGTAGGCAAGAGAGATTTTCCGATAAAAGAAAAAATAGTTTCAAGTGGCTCGATAGATGGTGTTATCGCAACGTGGATGAGCAACCTTGCAGATAATAAAATACAAATAAAATAGTTAAATTTAAGCAAATTTTCGGTAAAAACTTCGTAATATTTCTGGCAAAAATTCTTGTTCTGCGTGACGTCGGAGCATAGCCGCGCGCGGCCGCGGCCGATGCGACAGATATCGGCCGCGCGCGTCTGACGCGCGCGTCAGTCGCTGGCATCAGAAGCGGCGCCATACGTTTTCATAGTAACTAGTATGGCCGCATCGGCCGTCGGCCGCGAGCCGCGCGCGTCAGCCGCGTCGGTCGCTAGCATCGGAAGTCCACCTTTAGATTCGTGTTCGGAGATCGCAGAAACCCCCAGATATCGATTTTGGAAGTAATAGATTGAAGAACAAAAAAGTTCAATATGGCGGCGACTTTTTTGAATTTTTGACTTCACAGTCGTGTTTGGAGATGGCAAAAACCCCCAGATATCGATTTTGGAACCAATCGGTTGAAAAACAAAAAAGTTCAAGATGGCGGCCACTTTTCCGAATTTCTGACTTTAGATTCGTGTTCGGAGATCGCAGAAACCCCCAGATATCGATTTTGGAAGTAATAGATTGAAGAACAAAAAAGTTCAATATGGCGGCGACTTTTTTGAATTTTTGACTTCACAGTCGTGTTTGGAGATGGCAAAAACCCCCAGATATCGATTTTGGAACCAATCGGTCGAAAAACAAAAAAGTTCAAGATGGCGGCCACTTTTCCGAATTTCTGACTTTAGATTCGTGTTCAGAGATCGCAGAAACCCCCAGATATCGATTTCGGGAGCAATCAGTTGAAAAACAAAAAGTTCAAGATGGCGGCCACTTTTCTGAATTTCTGACTTTAGATTCGTGTACGAAGATCGGAGAAACCACACATTTTTCCAATAGATATATTTAAATTTGCGATTGGTCAGAAACTACATTATTTATTTTCCTTTTGCAGCAATTAGTTTACAATATGTTACAATGTTTCATAATTTTAATCGAAAATGCAGAGCTTCAGGTCACTTTATGGTTTATCTGCTGGCAACATTACGCACGTCACTGCATCACCCGTGTGCCATACCATGCGACGTCGCCGCGGTGACGGCTGCTGAATTAACGCAGTGGCAATGCGTCACCGTGTATGCTCCTACGTACGGTTTCATACAACTCCTTGCTTCACAAATGACGGGCTGCCGTATGACGCTCCGTCTTGCGTCCAGCGTGTGTGAATAAAAACCTATTAGTCTTCTGTAGTCTGTCGCCTAATTGTCATCATTATCTCGTGACGATTATATCCACAGAACATTATAAGAGAAGTTAGAAGTGCAAATTAGGCATGGAACGCGTGCCACACGGTTATGCAATGATTTGCATAAGGTGCGCGGCGTGGTGCGAGCGAGAGGGCATAAGTAGTTGTAGCAGCGTGAGTGGGAAGATACGTGGTGACAGTCGTCTCCTAAGCAAAAGCGCTACTTTGCATTTCTAAACCCCCTTATAATGTTCTTTGATTATATCAATGAGGCGTTTTGGTAAATAAAAATTTGGTACAAAAAAAGTAAAAACCGACTTCAAAAGTTAAAAAATAAAACAAATTAATTTCCTTATACAGGGTGAAATTGATATCATTAGCATCCTTTTAAACTAAGAGTCTACCCATCAAACTGAACAAGTTTCACTATGGGAGCAAACCGATCGGAGCAACTAAAAAATCAGCAGTTCCATACTAAACCGCAATGCGTACGCGACACAAATGTATGCAACAGCAGATCTTTTTTTTTTGCTCCGATTGGTTTGCTCCCATAGAAAAAGTTGTTCAGTTTGATGGGTAGACTCTTAGTTTAAAAGGATGCTAATGATATCAATTTCACCCTGTAGATTTGAACGTAAAAGTTACAGGCTGAAATATTATTTCTTACTTTTTTACTTTTGAAGTCGGTTTTTCCTTTTTTTGTAAAAAAAAAATTATTTCATAACTTTCAGTGATTAAATATGTTAGTTCGATTCAGATATCAGTAATTTTTTTTATTTTTTTATTTATTCAGATTTAGGATTACTAACAAGGTTTACACAGATTCAATCACAGTTCTAAAGGTAATACAATAAGCATGTGCCACCTCACTTATAAGTAACCACGGCATTCAATTGGACAATTGTTACAAAATGTATAATCATCTAGACTAGATATACATGCGCAGGCATAATTACAATTTAAAAAATAATATTATCTTGAAACACAATATTAATTAACAATTTGTTTATAAAAAAAAAAAAAAAAATTCAATTAAAATTAAAATTCAAAAATTAAAATTTACAATTAGGTACATACAATATTGATTAGTATTAAATATTAAATAATTGAATATAATTAAGAATTTTACTAAATGTTACTGAACAAAAGGCAAGTGCTTTGAGTTATCATAACTGAACATAATTACAATATGAGTGCATGTTTTGTATTTAACATTGTATGTACTTGTGTGATGGCAATAAATGAAATATGAAATATGAAATAGAAAATTAGGATACTTGTTTGAAATAAACAAAAAACATTTTATACAACATAACAACGTTATATACGCAAAGGGTGCATTGAAACGAGGCAAATGGTTCAATCGCAGACGATTTGCTGTCTACTTTTGAGGAGTTCTATTGTGTAGCTCGAAGCGCGTAATCAGATCTTCACAAAATTAAAATGGGACCACTTCGAGAACATACCCTTTCAAACGAAAAAAGAATTTTTAAAATTGGTTCACAATTGGCTACTTGACAACTAGTCAAATCAGCTACTCTTTATCGGACGTCAAAACATGCGCTTTGTATGAAGATTTGTACTAAATATTGAGTTGTGACGTCATCAACATTTTCATTACTTTTTAAAGTTTATCTTGTTATTAAAAATAGTATTCACGCTAAAAACCCAATGAAAATGGGAGTTTAGCGTTATTTTCTAACCCTTTTTTTATTGAGTAGATAAAAATAAAATATATTGAATGTAGTCAAATACCCAATTGACGAAAATATCGATGAACATACATAAAAAAAAACATACAGCCGAACATAGAACCTCCTCCTTTTTTTGAAGTCGGTTAAAAAAAAAAGGGACCACCTCGGGAGTATACCCTTTCAAACAAAATAAGAATTTTTTAAATTGGTTCACAATTGACGAAAATATCGGTGAACATACATTAAAAAAAATACATACCGCTGAACATAGAACCTCCTCCTTTTTTTGAAGTCGGTTAAAAAAAATTGCCACAGTAATAAACTAATGCTTGGCAAACGTATTTTCCTATATTTCCAAGTTTAGAGACAAATTTATTCATACATTAATAATACGATGACGATCATAACGATTTAAATGAAGTCGTAATAATTTTAGTACAATTTTTTAGAATTTTTAAAGATGTTTTTTTCGAATTGTCAATATGGCTACTACTAGCGCCACCTGACGGATTTTTTTCATAACAGTCTTTAAAAAAGCTTCATTGAAACAAAGGCGAACCACATGTGCGCACCACTGCTTCTTTAGGTCTTTCAACATCGCCATTTTGTTTTTTGATACAATATTCATAATTTCTTTAAAGTGTGTACTATAAAGAATCTTTTTTACCTTCTTTTCGCCCCTATCTGGAATGGAGTATAGACAAAAATATTTACACCACACTTTAAGTGCAGCATTAAAAATTTGGAGCTGTTGCTGACGTAATTTATTTTTTATTTTTATATTTCTATGCTCAAATTGGATCTTAAGTACAATACCGAAAAAATAAAACAATTCTTAATTAGTCCCGGCTCAAACCGTAAAATGACTGGCCTATAAAACACGCAGCGCAGGACGCAGGTTTTGCCTATCTCGCCGCCTTATGGCCACTCCTCCCATTTGCAAGGCTCTCTTTTTTTCAAAGCAAACTTTTGCAATTAGCCATCCCGCTTCAACTGCGTGGCGCCGGTCGAAATTTTCCGTTTTCTTTGAAAACCTGTATGATTTTTTATGAATTTTCAAAAATAAGAAAACCACATCATTCTATATTGTATTGTGAAGAATATTGTAAATTTTCATATTCTTCTGATCAACAATGTAAGAGTAAAACTGTTACAACTGGAAAAAAAGAGGTGACTTTGGATTAGTTTTTCTTCAGTTTTATTAATTAAAATAGATTTCGAGAAAAACCACATCACTTCTCATATCCTGTAGATTGTTCAGTTTTGTTTTCTGCTTCTTCTTCTTATCGTGTGGGCAGAGCCCTGGTGTCAGAGTTTTTTCAGACCGCCTTTCGGCCTCTGACGTGGTTTTTATGTAACGACTACTACCACTAGAGAGTTATCTGCTTAAAAAGTGCCATAGTTAATGTATAAAATGGTTACAAAGTTACTCAAAACCGGGCGGACGCCCCTTATTGCAACGCATTTACAGAGCGATTGATTCGAAGGTTTGAGATTGAGTGCGAAATAACATTTGAACATACTTTATGTCGGAGATCGAAGTGGCCTAAATAAATATCGGCTCTGCGATGCAAATATTTATTTTTAACAGATTTGTTCATCTCTGCTCTGGTAAACATCAGGAGTCACTGCTCACTGGTCTTGCGTTAAAATTACAACATACATATCTCTATATATACTATATCATATCTTCTGAATCTTCTTTGATTAAAACTCTTTGCTGGTTCAAGACAAATTAAAGTCACCCCCCGCTCTTCAGATAATGTAAAACGACTTTCCCTAAGAAACATGGGTCAAAAAACATGAAAATTTGTTTGACCTCCTATAGATCGACATCGAATCGATCGGCTAATCCGCACTTTCGTATGGAAGGTCCAAACTTTTATCTTGTTTTTAACCCATGTTCGTTGGGGAAAGTTGTTTATTTTTATTAAAAAGTGGAGGTTTATATTAGCCGGTGTAGTCGGTCTAGTCTCATTTTAGCTTGACGGTTTCATCGTTCATCTCCAACGTCAAAACCTTGGTAATATTGTTATCATAAAGATAGAAATGTCTCCACACTCTTTTACCTACTACGGTTCAAAACCTAAATTAGTGTCATGGATGTAAAAACCACGTTTGATCAAGTGTAATTTACACCTGTACAAATGTATTAATTTAATACATTACGTATCTACTTGCAGGTTTAGTTATTCTATATCGGTGTCAGGGCAGTTTCGCACATTACCTACCCGTACATACTTTGTGTTTATATCGAAGTTTGGAATTATATCAAGGTTGTGAGACTTTTTAAAGTCGTATTTTTGTTTATTTTATTTTTAACATTGCGCTTCGACAAATCTGCGAGACTTCCATAGGTTACACCATCTTTACAAACATAAACGCACCCATTTCAATATTATATTGTGGGAAATACAAATATGTTAGAAAATCTACTCAATGCGGTGTACAAAAAAAACAATGGACATTGTTTATTCTGCTATTAAGGCTATTCTACCGTTGGCGCGCTTCATACAATCGTAGTATGGTGATATTTTCAATACTATCTAATTAAAGTCAATGAAATTTTTCAAAAACAATCAAGTAACTAATCTCTATGTCGGTATGAAGTCAGATTTTCGTTAAAATATACAGTTTCAATGCTAGGATTAATTTAAGATTTGTATGGAAATATTTGTGTCACTGTAACTTTAAAACTAAAAATTTTATCGAAAATCTGACTTCATACCGACATAGAAATTAGTTACTAGATTGTTTTTGAAAAATTTCATTGACTTTAATTGGATAGTATCGAAAATATCACCATACTACGTTTGTATGGAGCGCGCCAACGGTAGAATAGCCTTAACAATTTATGTATTTAATTAATGACATGATTTAACAATTAATTAATATGGACAGAATATTAATATAAAAAAACAGTGTCTTAATTTTCAGAACTTCTTTTACGGAATAATGTGTTTTTTCTACCAACAATAAAAATACTTACTCTTCAAAACCTTTTAATACTAAATACCTTATTTTTATTACAATACGAATCAAGATAATGCAGATAACATTTATGGCTGTCTAAATTTGGAATTAAAAGCTCTTGTTCTCATACCTTCTGATAAATGCAACCGTTAGATCCCAGCAGCTTCCAAAGCGCCAAATATACGACCTGGCCGAATTATTTGTATAATAAGTTGCGATCGAAATTTCAGAAAGTATTAATTTCTGGGGTCGTTCCTACTTTGAATACGGGCGTATTTTTCATTGAAAGCCTTTGGTTTACTGTGGTTTATGCTGTTATTCTATTATTATGTGGGTTTCTGTGGCATTCTGAATTTACGTTACTAGCAAGGACGATTCGGGTTCCATTCACGATTGGTAGACTCCAGATATGCCCCAGAATTTCCCTGAATACTTATTAAAACTCATCTTTAGTCAATTCCCCATACAAATTGTATCGATCAGTTGTATAATTCGACACACGGCAGCCGATGTACAAGTACAAGTACAGTGCCCCAAAGGCTCAAGAGCCGTGAGAATTTCTTGAAGTGTGTCGAGCCAATTCAAAGTGAGGCTTCTCAAGCTAGATGCGGTCTTTGGCGGGAAGGCACCACTCGTCCTGACCCGTTTGTTCCTCTCATGGAAAGCCTCCCCACAGGACGAGAGCTGCCCAGGTCGATTTGAAGGTGCTTAAAATAGACCTCGAACTCAGGTTGGCCGGAGTAAAGAAAGTCTGTTCAAGTGGGGCTACACAGACAGGTCGAACCTTGGGTGTGAATGCGGTGTTTTTCCTCAGATTATGGCCCATCTCGTGTCCTGCCCTTCCTGCCCGGACACCTGCACGCGAACGGAGCTTATGGACGATGCCGATAAAGCTATCCGTGTGGCGAAATACTGGGCTGGAAAGATTTGAATGACATGCCATCGACTCGATAGAAGAAGAGGTTGTTCAATTTGGTAAGACATTTTTTATTTTATTTCGGCCTATGGTCTTTGCTATTAAAAAGTTAATGAGTAGGTATGTTTTTTTAATAGTACCAGTTTAAGGTCTGCGCGTTTTTGATTAAAATTCTTACAATTCGAGAGATGCAAACGGTATCAGATCCGTGGAATCCGGAATGCATAAAATTTGTCATGAACCCGCGGGCGGCGGCATTTCCTCCAGCCCAGCGGTCGTTCACCGGTTGTTTACGGGCTTGTCTTGTGATGTCCTCCGTCACCCCGATCAACTCGGCGGGTGGTGAATATTGTGCTTTTTAGGTGGTCTGTGTAAAACTGACGCTTTGTTATCCTTCGAGGCGAGAGACTGAAGGCATAACAATTCAGTAAATTCATTAGGTACACACTACTACACTTTACACTCCACAGTCCACACTACACAACACACACACAATACACAGACAAACAATCACCCACTAACTCTTGCTCATACTTTTACTAAGTAACTCATGCTGAAGGTTTTATCCATCAGTCTCAAAAAACTCAAAATCTTTATTCAATATAATATGACATAGATACGTAGCTGGCGTCATTTTTTGACTCTTCCACCGCGTTAGAAGGTGCTCCGTGATGATGTGGCCAAAAAATGGGCCTTCGTATTCCTCCATCCTCCATGACGTTCTGTCCCTCTTCCTGCGTCTGAGTTTAACTATGAATGAAAATTAAATATGAATTCTCATATCCGATTTTAACAACAGCGACACCGTTGAAACCGCTTTATTAGTAAACAGTGATTTCGGCAGCTACTCGTCACACCTTTTGTTTAAAAGATGTGTGTTGTAGAGTTTCTGGCCGCATCTTCTCAAAACGGAACAACTTCCGACGCGGTGGTAGAGTCAAAAAATGATGTCAAAAAGCCATCTATATGATATTATTTTGAACAAAAAATTTTGAATTTTGAATTTTTGACCATAAAAAAGTTCTAACTGGTCATCTACACTAATATTATAAAGAGGAAAGATTTGTACCTATTTTTGTATGTTTGTATGTTTGTAATGAATAGGCTCAAAAAGTACTGGGCCGATTTAAAAAATTCTTTCACCATTAGAAAGCTGCATTCACCCTGAGTAACATAGGCTATATTTATTGCTAGAAAAGATTAGACGTCCACCCGTGCGAAGCCGGGACGGGCCGCTATAATAAATAAAGCTTTATAATTTGTTTCAATCGGTCATATTAAAATTTTTTTCTATTAAGTCTCGTCTTAGTTTTGTAGCTATTGGTCATCAAACTTCAAATCTGTTTCAATTCGTCACACAGTTAAACAGTTCTAATTGGTCACAAGACCATGTTTGTCGTATATTTGTTGGCTGAATTGCAGGCTGTAAAACCTAGTCGCAAAACATAACATTTGCGTAATATTTTAAAGTGCATTTAAGTATGTGAGCTAAACACAGTCGTATGCACTCTCTCGTCTTCTTGATTCTTAGTTATATTTGGGGTGAATGAAATAATTACCATAGCGAAACAAGCGCATTTTATGATTATCATGTGTCATCAAACCATTAACCAGTAACAATCTAATCCAGCCAGTCAGTTACCAACGCTATCATCCTAAATAGCTATGCTGATCTCTTATACCATCCACAAGGGACATTTTCATGTGGACTGACGCTTTACAAAATAGGCTATAACTATTGATGACTCAGTACTTGACATCAAGTCTGCACAAGTCAGAATGCACACTCTTGTTCCATCAGTCCACGATGGGTGGCTTTATTGACCGTTAGCTCTGCTACCTGCCCACTTGCATTCGAAAGACAGTACCGGTCGTTATCCACGTATGAAGTCACCTGACGTAACCCTTATGCTACGGTGATAAGAATTGAAATGGGTTGGTTCTGGTCGCTTCTTATCTGTAGCCAGTCGGGACGTTGACATCGCTTTGTCTCTGTACGATCGAATGCACCCTGTCTGGACATAGATGTAGGTAACAGAACTGACAAGACATGGATGCGGCACTTTTTCTTTTTGTACGCGTCAAACAAAACAAAAAATTGTGCGATTGTGTTACTCAATGGTGACACTGAATTTAGGTTGGCAAAGAAGTTTAACTTTGGTACGAGACTATTTTTAGCTTAAAGCAATAATCTAGAATTAAACATTTTAACGGGTTCTTTGTGTTCTTACCGCGTTTTGGTGTTTGTGAGTTCCCGATTCTAGATTAAATAATAACCGCGTAACTCTCAAAAACTGTAAAGCAATAATATCTGAGTTTTAATAAAATGCAATTGAGTTGATCTGATTTTTCAATTAGCACACTAAATACCTATGCTACAAGTGAACCCTGCTGCATGATTAAAACAATAATTGTGGCAATGTTTCTGTTCTGATCACTCCGACTACGACTAAACGTTAAAGCAATCGTGAGTTTATTTATGTAGATACTTTTCACAATATCTTGCTTCCATTGATCTGTGTTTCCAGCTATAATGCTATAACAAAACAGTCGATTGAATTTAATATTATTTGCACAATAAAGAAACCCTCTACATTTCTTGGAAATACTCTGAATCCAATATCCACCACAACTCCCGTCTAGACAGGATATCAAAATTGGCAGTCACGTCGTGAGTCAGATCCATTGTCTCCATGTTTTTATTGTGTCTGCTCCAGACCGTCTGCCACTTCGCCGACGTAGTTACCTCGATGCACAAATTCTTGCACTTGTGCAATGGGCAACGTGCCGCCAGCCAGTAGTAGTCGAGCTCGGGCCGAGAACCGTTGTATGTAGGTACCCTTGGTACAGTGACGTCATAGATCTCGCTTTCGCGGCTTATCCAAAAGTTTGTTTTCCTAGTTCCGTGGAGTTTCGAAAGGATTGCGCGCAGTTTCTATTAATAGAAGGTTTGTAGATTTTTGTGTTGATTTGGTTTGTTGTAATATTGTGGCAGTGAAATGGAGCAATATTTTGTGTTTGGTGAATTCTTAGTAAGTTTACAGCGCATGTCGTGTCATCATTTCGGCCCTATGCCCATTGCGTGGGGTCTCTAAATATGCATTGTAATAATTGAAAGAGTCCTTCTTAATATACTGTCAGTTTTTTAAGGGGATGGTCAGACCATCAACCTGAACAACTTTCTCTTTAAATAACACTAAAATACAGGGTCCTTCTTAATCTGCTGACACTTTTTTTAGGGGATAATCAGACCATCAAACTGAACAACTTTCTCTATAGGACCAACATGTGCCAACATCAAATCCGCGAAAAAAATCAGCTGTCCCATACATTTGGCTTGAGTAGGTTTCCATTTTTTGGAAATTGCATTAGGATTGAACTTGGATGTTTTAAATTAGCGCAATCGCCACCAGGTCATAAGCAGTGCCATAGTCTGAGGCGACACCACATTCGCAACTGAATATACAAGGTCCTTCTTAATATGCTGATGGTTTTTTCAGGGGATTATCAGACCAACAAGCTGAATAACTTTCTCTATGAGATCTTCAATCAACTTTCTCTATCATTTGGGGCGAGTAGGTTTGCAGTTTTGTATGAAACAGCTGATTTTTTCGTCATTTCTTTGTTGGCACCATTCCGCACCACCATAGTGAAATTTGTTCAGTATGATGGTCTGAAGTACTTACCTACCTACCCTGTTCGATATTGTAACTGTAACGCATTAAATTAGAAAAAATAATTATATGCAGTACCTTATGTTTTTGATAATCTAAACTATTATAAAACTGTAACAGAAGTGTGTCTGTACATTGAAGATATTTACAAAAAAAAGATTACGATATGGTTTTTAGGCTTCCCTGATTCCAAATCACAAATTTTTGGACTTTTTGTCTGTCTGTTTGTTTGTTTGTTTGTTTGTTTGTTTGTTTGTTCGTTTGTTTGTTTGTTTGTTTGGGTGTTTGTTTGTTCGAGTATCACGCAAAAACTACTGAACCGATTTTGATGAAACTTTTTTTGTTTGATAGCTTATCATCTGACTTAAAATCTGGTATATAATTTATGCGGACGAAGTCGCGGGTAAAAGCTCGTTTTAACTAAAACTGTGCACTATACAGGGTGAAATTAATATCATTAGCATCCTTTTAAACTCAGAGTCTACCCATCAAACCAATCGGAGCAAAAAAAAAATCTGCTGTTGCATACATTTGTGTCGCGGAGGCATTACAGTTTAGTATGGAACAGCAGATTTTTTTGTTGCTTCGATCTATTTGCTCCCATAGTGAAAGTTGTTCAGTTTGATGGGTAGACTCTTAGTTTAAAAGGATGCTAATTATTTCAATTTCACCCTGTATACAGGGTGTAACAAAACACCCTAGTAATACTTAAGAGGGTGCTTCAGACCATCAAACTGAACAACTTTCGATATGGAGCCAACGTCAAAATCGCGAAAAAAAAATCCGCTCTTTCATACAAAACTGCAGTACCGTCTCGACACCGAATGTATGGGCGGCAGATTTTTTTTTCTCGAAGTTAAATAAATAAATAAATAAATAAATAACGCTCACAGGCACATACATTGTAATGATCCCAAGAAAGCACTATTGATAGGCTGTTTATTATGGAAACCATACAACAACGGCACAAACATATAAACATCCATGACCGATTCGAACCCAGGACCCTGGTTTGGCAGTCCGGCGTGGTAACCATTACACCAACCGGGTCGTCAAGTTGGCTCCATAGTGAAAGTTGTTCAGAATGATGGTCTGAAGCACCCCCTTAAGTATTACTATGGTGTTTTGTTACACCCTGTATAACTACAATGATAACAATGCTGCCATATTAATCAAGTCTTTATTTCCTTTTTTGTTGTGCTTTAAACTTTTATCTACTTAGAACTCTTACTTTTTAATAAGATGATGTATTTATGTGACTTAAACAATAAAGTCCGAGAGCAAACGTCCTTCCCATCCGCTATTTAAATGAAAATGATAAATGAAGTGAAAGAAATCATTCGTCATTCCATTCCTCATGTTCCAGATGTGGATGTAAACCCGGAGCAGGTCGGTTGTGATGAATGACCTGCTTTGTTTACGTTACGTCGTTTTAGAAAAATTCTCTCTTATTTACGAAAATACGAATGCTCTATGAATTGAGATGAATGGAAATATTTAGCAATTACGTGTTTTGGTGTTTTTGAATCGAGATTCCTATGTTTAATAATGATTTAATGCACGTAGTCTAACGGAAATAATCGTTATTGTTCATATCAATAAGTTTATTCATACATTCATGGGTTTTTTGGACCCACGAACTGCCTGACACCGCACGAACCGGGAATATTTCATAAAATTACGAACTTTTTTTTATTTTATTTAGTGTAGATATTTTGAATCCTACTTAATATTATAAACGCGAAAGTTTGTAAGTATGGATGGATGGATGTTTGTTCCGCTTTTACACAAAAACTGCTGAACTGATTTTGACGAAATTTGGCATACAGATAGACCATGGCCTGGATTAACACATGGAGTACTTTTTATCCGGGTAACGCAGACGAAGTCGCGGGCAACAGCTAGTATGCTATATTTATTATTTGATTAGGAACTTAGCCTCTTAGAGAAAACAGCCATAATATTATGAATTTATGATACCTACATACAAACTTATTCGTCTTCAATAGTTAGGTAGCTATATCGATTTTTAACCCAAGTTAAACAAGTGTACTATATGTGTATAAATACAGTGTAACCATGAATTTGTCATTGATTGACATGGACTAACTGCACACACAGACTTCGAATGCGGGGCGCGAAAATTCTGCCTTGCGTTATTAGAAAAACCGGTTAACCTAAGTAGCCTTATAGCTCGATGGGGGATTTTTGACATAATTATAAGGTATTTGCAAATCTAAAGACTACTAGACTAGGCTAGTCACGTTTGTCGTAGGTGTGCATACGACACTAGCTGGCAAAACTAGTTTTGGGCTTCAATTCCAATTATCTCGTAATGGGTGCCACGTGTCGGCACAGGTGTCGGGTATCGGACAGATCCGATAAAAGGTAGCGAGATAAGTAAGCATGAAAGGAGCAGTAGGCGGATATAGAAAGGAACAGCGATATGTGGAAAAATGGAGAGGAAACCCTTCGCAACTAAAGGACGATAAAAATAGAAGTCAATAGGGTTGGATAGTCTATGCTGGTCAACCATTAAATGATATAATCATATAACAAACAGCCTGTCAGTTCGAGGGTAAAAGTGGTCTGTAATTTTGCTTGTATTTTTCTTTTGTTTAGCTTGGTGATTATTGACAGGTTAAATGTGGGAGAACTAACGAAATCAAAGTTCTGTGCACTCGATTGCATGTTTTTTTTACAATTAGTTTTTACTTTTTCTTTTTAGTCAAATAAAAAAAAATGCGTGAAGAACTAAGCCGTAATATTGTGTAAGTAGACAAACATAATCGGGTATCTTTGACACTGCATTTCAAAAATAATTTAATTAAGTAAGTAGTAATGTACTGAAATTAGTAACAGATTTAGTGGTGAAGCCATGTCAGAGGACTGAGTGCCCTGAAAGTACCCTTCAACTCAGTTGATCCTTACTTTTCTCCAATAATAAGACGAATATATGACCTCCTGATCCTCATTAGTTAGCTCTTACACTTGCTCTGCATTCGGATCCTGATAGAGTTTTTAATCTATCCCGTACAAATCTTGTGTCTGTTTTGTAAGCATCTAGAATCTAGCTAGGTAGCTAAGCTAGTCTATTTTTTCTTTTAATCTTTAAATCTGTCTGTCCTACCTATAAACGGCTGTATCTCTTGAACTGTAATAACTACACAGCTAGACGGTTTAAATTTTCACGGATTATGCTTTGCTAACAAATAAAAAGCTAAAAAATTCTTGTATGGGATGGGGGGATCCCATGATCCCAGAAACATGTTTTTTAAAGTTTTTTGTTTTTATTCTATCGTAAACGGTAATACATGCAAGAGTCAAACTTGGTGTGATTATAGTGCTTAAGGTGTTTCGTAAAACAACAAAAATAATAAATACATGTCAAGTGGGTGTCGGGCTTGTTTTCTGGGTCAGAATAATCTCGCATGGAAAACAATGGCTGGCTAGATACCTATCTACTCAGTTTGGATGGATAGCATGAACATGATAAACTCCCAGTAATAGCAAAAGTTTCGACAGGTCGTGTTTGTGATTGTCCCTGATAGATAATGACATCCTCTCATCATTTCACCAAAAACATAGGTATTCTTAGCAATGGACACGGCTCTATGGAATCGTTTTTGATCTGATAAATTTTGCTATGATACTCGGTAACAATTGCTTCTCCTTTTTGTGCGAACATTTTATGCACTAATAAAGTGATAACATAAGATGTTGCCAAGAAAAGCTATATTGGATAATTTATAAAGAGTTTTATAAATCTGTTTTCCTCATAATTGGCAAATTACTGCCTGTAGGATTCCACTGCTGTTGAACATACATACATACATAAGCTCACGCCATTGTCCCAAGGGGGTAGGCAGAGACCACAGATCGCCACACGCTACGACTCTGACACACTTCTCTAGCCTCATTGACATTCATACATCTTTTCATGCACTTCCGTCGATTGAGGGTGCTACGCACTTGTCCTTTTCGGAAAAGATCATTGATTTGATCGTGGTATGTTTTCCTCGGACGGCCTCTCCCAACACTTCCACTCACCTGTGCTCGATAAATTTCATTCGTAAGTCTTCTTTCATTCATTCTCTCTACGTGACCAAACCATCTAAGCATACCCCTCTCAATCCTTGTTACTATATCATCCTTCAACTTACACCAATCCCTTATCACACTGTTCTTGATTCGATCAACCAAAGTAATACCACACATACTTCGTAAGGAGCGCATTTCAACTGCATTCACTCGACTTTCATTCCTTTTATTCCATACCCAACATTCACTCCCATACATTAGCGTAGGCACCAACACACCGTTGTGAATAGCCAGACGTGCCCTTTTTGATACAGACCGGCTACTCACCACGGCGTGCAGGGCCCCATTTACCTTATTTCCCGCAGTCACTCTTCGCTCCACATCCCCGTCACACTTTCCATCTCTCTTAAACAAACTTCCCAGATATACAAATTAATTCACCTGTTCCACTCTGTCTCCTTCCATAACAATGTTACATTCTGTAACATCGTCTTCACGTTCCAAAACCATTACCTTCGTCTTGAATACATTGACTTTCATATCTTTCTTCTTCAACGAATCATTCATCACATTCAACATGTCTTGTAACTCCGTCACCGACGGCGCAAGTATCACCTGGTCGTCAGCATACAAAAGGCACTTGACACTAAGCTCATCCATTCTTATACCGCATTCCATCTCTTTCAAATCAGTCAGACAACTATCCATATAGAGATTGAAAAGCCATGGCGACGCAACACATCCCTGTCTCACACCCCTAGAGATGTTAAACCAGTCTGTGTACGCCCCATTAACTCTGATACAGGCTTTAGAGCCCTCATAGAGGGACTTCAAAGCCTGCACTAAGCGGTCATCAACCCCATATGCTGACAGTGTCGACCACATTTTACTCCTGTTCACTCGGTCATATGCCTTTTCAAGATCTACAAAGGCGCAGAATACTTTTTAGTGTTTTTCTAAGTATTTCTCTGAGATGCACCTTAAAGAAAAGACTTGATCCATGCAACCCATACCTCTTCTGAATCCCGCTTGTACGTCCCACATTTTTTCATCAGTTACATTCATCACTCTCTCAATCAAAACTTTTGCATACAGTTTGCCAACTACACTAAGAAGGCTGATGCCGCGGTAGTTCTTGCATTCTTGCTGTGAACCTTTGCCTTTATATAATGGGACGATGACGGCTTTGCACCAGTCATCTGGTACTTGACCGTCCCTCCAGCACATATTAAAAAGTTTCCACAGCAAGCTCGTCACTACACTTTTTCCACTTCTTAGCATTTCGACATTTACCCTGTCATAACCTGCAGCTTTACCTAATTTCATACTTTTTAACGCTTTCACTATTTCATCTCCCGTAATTTCTTCTTCCATACCTATCTCTGAGCATGCTGGCTCTGAGGTTTCTCCGCTATCGGGAGCCTCATCTTGGCTACTATCAAAAAGCTGCTCAAAGTAATTCTTCCAACGCTCTAAAACCAGTCTTTCGTCATTCAGCACTCTTCCATCCTCGTCCCTTATAACACTTAATTTCGTCGCTCCCGACGCTCCACGAGCCACCTTAACCTGCTTCCAAAACAGTTTAAGGTTGGTCCTAAAATCGTCAGAGAGCTTAACCTCATACTTCTCTTTTATACATTTCTTCTTTTGCTCCACAACTTTCTTTACTTTCTTTTTCACTTCTCTATAAGCATCCATGGACGGACTGCTGGATGGATGGACTCCTGTTGAAAAGGCTTCATAACTGAATAGAGTAAGAAAGAGGGGCTTATTTTCTATCACGCAGACCTGGCATAGTCATCATCATCATCCTGGCATAGTCCACTGCTGAACATAGGCCTCTCCCAAGGCGCGCCACAAAACTCTGTCCTCGGCCTTCCTCATCCAGTCGCTCCCCGCTACTTTTTTCGGTCGTCTGTCTAGCGGGCAGCAGGGCGTCCCACACTACGCCTGCCAGTTCGTGGTCTTTGCACACTAGAACTCTGTCGCCCCATCGGTTGTCAGTTCTTTGGCAGATATGACCAGCCCATTGCCACTTCAGCTTGCTAATTTTCTGAGCTATGTCAACCACTTTAGTTCTCTGACGTATCACTTCATTTCTGATGTGACCTTGAATTGATAAACTAGTCCTATCGTCCGGGTCCACGTTTCCGCACCATAGGTCATCATTATCACTCATCACTGGTAAGACTCAAAGATTGAACACCTCGTTTTCTTAAGTCGGTTAAAAAGAATAAGATTAATAGTCTATTTTCTATTAGTTCTATTACCTACTCTCCCACAGAAATTATTATGTGGAGTTTATTTATTTGTTGAATATAAAAGGCTACGGGACTGAACCCGATTAAGACTGAAGGCTGGAATTGTGGAGACAGTCAACCTGAAATTTGGTAATGCTGCTGAAATCTGGATATTCTGAATATAGATTTAGAATACCCTGACTGAATTTTAAACCATTATACTTATACAAACCGTGGTCCTTTTTGCCATGAATCACATTTGGAAAGAGTGTGAAGTATATAACTGTAAAGTATAATTTAGTCTCCAACATTGCAAGGCCTTTGTCTTCACTAAAGACAGGTGTAGGTACATTAACCACATGCTACATTTCCCAGCAATCTAATCCATTAGGCTCCAAAGGCATCGGATTACAAAAATGCTGCGATGAAAATGCAAAACAGAAATTAGGCCAGTTTCACAATAACCGTTGACCGATATGAATGTGGCAGTGACACTCGACCTGGCCTAGTTTTTACACATACATCTGGCAAAATGATTGTTTTGATGATAGGGTTGCGATGGTTTAGTGTCAGAAATACACAGAGTCCAACTTAATATGCTGACGTTTCAGACCATCAAACTGAACAACTCTCTCTATGGAACCAACATCGAAGTCGAAAATTTGCTGTTCCGTGCAAAACTGCGATCCTACTCGACACGAATATTTTGTTTTTAGTGATTTCGATATTGTTCCCGTATAAAAAGTTGTTCAGTTTGATGGTTTGATAATCCTCTGTCTTAAACCGTCAGGAGTGCGATTTTTGAAACTCATTCGTTGAACTCAGCAGTTGTAAATGTCAAAATTACTGTGGAGATATGCATCTTTCTACTGCTGATTTGACTTTCAAAAAGCATACTTCAGGAGAGCGATTTTTTATTTTGAACTGACATTTTGACGGAGAGACATTTTCAACTGCTGAACTCAGCGAATGAGATTCAAAAATCGCACTCCAGAGTATTAAGTTTGACCCTGTATAACGTAAACTTTATTGTTCTGATTGGATTGTAAAAATGTAAAATAGTTTAAAATACGAACACAAAGGCGGCAACCCTATTAACAGCCTGTTTTTTCAGTGCGAAGTGTGAACACACGATGCCTTTCAATGCCGCCCCATTGTGGACCGTCTTCGTGCCAACCTATTGAGGTTCCAGCCTTTGTTTTACTGTTTTTTTTTCTCTAGAAAACGTTGGCTTTCTTGACTATAGGCATAGTGTAAATAAAATAAGTGATGAAGCTCAGTGGTCGCGGCGGGTCTATGCCCACGCGGCGTGCGGGGTACGGCGGGGGACGGGCGTACCATAACTCAATTGGCTGTTAGGGTACGCACGCAGGCAGCGCGGGCCGGGACACACTCCTCCCGGCCCCCGCACGCCCCGCACGATTGGCCTGCCGCGACCGCTGAGCCACAGCCCGGACACTGCGTACAAAAAAATGAAATTGACAAGATGACGTCAGCACATGCTAAACGGGTTTAGGGCTGCCACAACTTAAGTTTCGTGCGGTACAACTTGTGACGGGCAGATGGCGCGCGTGACATAGTCGATGAACGAATGGGAAAAATTGAAGAGATTATATTTAGGTACCGTAAAATAAAGAGATCCTTCCTCTGAGGGAAAAATATAATATGAAGAATCTTCTTTGAATATCTTTATAATTGCCTGGACAGCCGTAAACTTGCACCTTTTCTCTTGCAAAATAAAAATAGGCCGGGGAGCAAAACTTAGACTATAAGCATTAGCGTTTTAAATTCTCTGCTATTTGTTTGCCTAGAACGCCTAGAACTAGACCCAGACAGTCATTTTTTTTTTCATTTATTTCTTTTTTCGTAAATAAAATGCATTGACACCCGTCTATTCAAAAAAGAGATTTTATCCTTCACCTATGCTCTTTGTTTCGAAAACATAAATTCTAGATGGTGACAACCTAGGCTACAGGTAACTCCCGAGGGCGACAGAGGGGTGAGGTCTGGGTGAGGTAAAAAGTTGGCGGGAGGAAGGGAGTGTCCATACTGTATCTAGTAATAGATACTCTTTCTTATACTCTAAACTGTGATAAAACCAAATACTTAACTTTTAGTATCCAAAATTCCTTTTTGCCTTCAGAAAGCGACCATAAAATTATTGCTCACTCCATCCACGATGCTAACCTTCAATCTTGTGATTGTCCAAAATTAGAACGGGTCAATTCTGTAAAATACTTGGGCATAGTTATTGATTCCCGCCTTACATTCCAGCCACACATAGCGTTAACTTCTGGAAGGGTGCGTAAACTTATAGTGGTGTTCAAACATTTAAGACACATAACCAACCCCAAATTATTAAAGACCGTATATCTGGCGCTCTGTCAGTCTTTGCTAACGTACTGCATAACATCATGGGGTGGTGCAGCTAAGACATTCCTTATTCAACTAGAGAGAGCCCAAAGAGCTGTGCTTAAAGTTATTCACTTCAAACCCTTTCTGTTCTCTACCACTGAGCTTTACAAACTCTGCGAAGTACCTACCGTTCGTCAAATGTTTATCCTCCACACTGTCTTACGCCAGCACTCTTTGACGCCTTACCAACCTAACAGAAACCGTAGAAACCATATTGTAGTAAAACCTACTTCTATCAGCACCTCCTTTAGTAAACGATTTTTATATTTCCTGGGCCCCTTCCTCTATAATGAATTCAATAAAAGCTTGTTTATCACTTCGTTGAACAAATATAATTGTAAATCTATCTGCCAAAACTGGCTCCAACAGCTTACGTACGACCAAACCGAAGACCTCCTGCATCCAATATCTTAACTAGGTATTTCTTTCAAGTTTCCCTATATATCCCCACCGTATTTCTCACTCTGATACTCCCATCCCTTGCACATAATAATATTGCCTCCTCATACAGTAAACATCATACATAATATGTAACACACACAACACAAACACACACCATATACAAACACACACACACCATACATAAACACATACCATACACTAACACACATCACCAAACACCAAAAACACTGGTAAGAGAACAATAAATCTTCCTTTTGCTTTGTCATAGACTTATTCAAATTTTTTATATACTTAATATTTTATTATTAGATGTAAGTGCTTTAAATGTAACACCATATAGAACACACCGTACTGGCATGCTGTATCATTTGTTCTCAAAGTCGGTGCTTACAGTACAGTATTCTTCGGAATATTTTATGTAGCTCCGCCTATATCCCTCATGTTTCAAAATGCCGTGTTTTAATTTATACCATCAATGTGAAGCCTCCTTGTAAACTGGTATTTTCTTAAGCACAATAAATATATTATTATTATTATGTTCCGTAATCACGGGCAATTAAGTCCCGGACCTTTGGAAGGCGTGCATGGGGCCGAAGCCAACATGTAGAGGCCCGTTCAAAAGACAAGTTAATCTAAATGTAAGGGATACACAAATGGCGGATACCATCCCCGAGCGCACAACATGATACACACGGGGATGGTCCCCGCCATTTGTGTAAAGACTATTGGAGTACGGCGCTATGGCCGCGATGGAAAAATAAGGTCTTGGGCTATGGAGGTGAAATTTGGATGGATGGATACTGGGCTATGGGAGGAGACTAACGGACGCCTGCCATGACAACTAGTCTCAAAATTGTAAATAGGGCAGGCGGTGACTCGCCGACTCGTCGAGTGGGCCCCATAAAACGGCCGCACGCACAAAGTGCGACAATGGGGCAACATCTCATTGAGCGGCTGAAGGTTGTCGAGAGGTGCGGCTCCGGTTTCACCATCGCGGGGTTTACCCCCGTGAGCGGGTTTCCCCGTTATTACGCCATTACGTGCAATACACTTCCAACCTGGAGCATAGGTTCTGCTCTTGCGATTCCACTCTGGACGGCCAATTAAGGCAAGCCAGAGGTAGGGGGGTGTGTTACTGTGTGTGTGGGTGTGGGGGTGTGTGTGTGGGTGTGTGTGTGTGTGAGCGCATGTCTGTATGGTCCCCCTGGATAGGGGTCCGCGGTGTCGCCACTCACCGTCAGCTCGCCACAAGCTGCCCCCGCGGGGTTATTATTATTATTATTATTATACTGTGGCTGAGCTTCACCACTATTAGTTATGGTAAGCTATAGGTACATTAATTTTTTCTCAAACTTAAACAATTTAATAAAAATCTGCTCTTTTCTTTTTACGCTAGTGTATAAAGTAGATTGCAATGCAATTCAAAGGCTCTATCTTGAAAGTTTTGCTTATTTCCATTTTTACTATCAAATTTCTGTAATGAAAACCTTATTATAGTTATCCGACCTAAAATAAAGGGATAAAGACTTAAGACTAAGATAATGAAGTTTGATAAACAAGACAATAAAAGCTTTCATCTATTTTTTATATTTCTTACATTTAAATGTACTATTTTGCCACAGTGATTGCCAATATTGCCATACAATTTACTTTTCATAGACCAATGAAAATGATGATAATTTTATTTTTTATTTTTTTTATGTTAAACCTAATTGATATCATAATTCATCGTGGGTTCGATTCCCATGGGGGACACCTAGTAATATGTCACTTTGTGCATTAGGTTTTTCCCCATGCAGTTGGTTAGGACATTGCAGGCTGAATCACCTTATTGTCTGAAAAGAAAGATGATTCTATGCTTCGGATGGCACGTTAAGCCGTTGGTCCTGGCTACTATCTCTGGTTTAGTGTATTGTGTAGTCAGCGGTCTAAAAAAACTCTGAACCAGGGCAGGGCTTCCTGCCCACACGATAAGAAGAAGATCGTAATTCATTCATACCTACATTATACGAAACATACCTCCAGTATCAGTTGCCAATCCCAACATAACTTACAACTTAGTACTTTAACCGAAGCGAGGACATGTCTATCGATTCGTCTACGTCAGGCTTTGCGCGAGTTTGACACCTCCACCCATATCTCCTGCACAAACAACTGTGCCGATTTCCTTGATTATTGCTTTCCATTTATTCATACAATGTAGTTTCTGTCCGGCCATTATAAAACGTAAAAATAATTTCATCAAAAATGGTCAAAACAAAACAAACACGCACAATTAGACATTTCATTGAAATCAGTGCATCTGTTAGAAATGGCATCATTTAGAATAGATATGCAATGAAATTTTGAAGCTTTTTACCTGAAGATTATCCCAGCTCTATATCTGTTTCGTACAGTATTGTCTTCCTTTTGTCTAAATGTAAGCTTAGTCGTAATTAATACCACTGTGAATCTGGAGTCCGGACCTGCCGGGTCGTAGATTTCTCAACACAAAGCTTTTACACAAGTTCCTATAAACCAAACGATGTATTGAAGAGACTCAAGATAAGACAAAAACATTGACACTTCGTCTAGCCTCGTTCTTCGTACATTCATTGTTGGTCCATAAACCAAGACCAAAACATTGACACTTCTTCGTCTAGCCATCTCGTCGTTCTTCGTACATCCGCTGTTGGTCCATGAACCAAGACCAAAACATTGACACTTCTTCTAACCATCTCGTCATTCTTCATACATCCGCTGTTGGTCCATAAACCAAGACCAAAACATTGACACTTCGTCTAACCATCTCATCGTTCTTCGTATATTCATTTTTGGTCCATAAACCAAGACCAAAACATTGACACTTCGTCTAACCATCTCGTCATTCTTCATACATCCGCTGTTGGTTCATAAACCAAGACCAAAACATTGACAATTCGTCTAACTATCTCGTCGTTGTTCGTACATCCGCTGTTGGTCCATAAACCAAGACCAAAACATTGACACTTCGTCTAACCATCTCGTCGTTCTTCGTACATCCGCTGTTGGTCCATAAACCAAGACCAAAACAGTGACACTTCGTCTAACCATCTCATCGTTCTTCGTACATTCATTTTTGGTCCATAAACCAAGACCAAAACATTGACACTTCGTCTAACCATCTCGTCATTCTTCATACATCCGCTGTTGGTCCATAAACCAAGACCAAAACATTGACACTTCGTCTAACCATCTCGTCGTTCTTCGTACATCCGCTGTTGGTCCATAAACCAAGACCAAAACATTGACACTTCGTCTAACTATCTCGTCATTCTCCATACATCCGCTGTTGGTCCATAAACCAAGACCAAAACATTGACACTTCTTCGTCTAGCCATCTCTTCGTTCTTCGTACATCCGCTGTTGGTCCATGAACCAAGACCAAAACATTGACACTTCGTCTAACTATCTCGTCGTTGTTCGTACATCCGCTGTTGGTCCATAAACCAAGACCAAAACATTGACACTTCGTCTAACCATCTCGTCATTCTTCGTACATCCGCTGTTGGTCCATAAACCAAGACCAAAACATTGACACTTCGTCTAACTATCTCGTCGTTCTTCGTACATCCGCTGTTGGTCCATAAACCAAGACCAAAACATTGACACTTCATCTAACCACCTCGTCATTCTTCATACATCCGTTGTTGGTCCATAAACCAAGACCAAAACATTGGCACTTCGTCTAACCACCTCGTCATTCTTCATACATCCGTTGTTGGTCCATAAACCAAGACCAAAACATTGACAGTTCGTCTAACCATCTCGTCGTTCTTCGTACATCCGCTGTTGGTCCATAAACCAGGCTATAGCTTGCGTGTTAAGTACGAGATCTGACCAACAGATTGGCGTTCGGTCAAGGCACCGTCTATACTCGGATTGTGGCCTTCGGATTGATATCTTAGGCTCGGATTCTTGTTTTTTACTGTTAAAGGGTTTAAATTGTAAGGCTTTTTGTTATGCCTCAATGTTGTAAATGTAATAATTGGTGTTTTCGACTTGCGTGCGTGTTCTGTTTGAAGTTTCTGTTTAGGATATACCATGGATATTAGGATATGTTGAAAACGGGTCACCACGAGTTCAGGCATTTTGGGAAAAGGTGATTTTGAAATTAGTTCATAATGATAATAAGACATTTTGGTTTTAGGTTCTTTTGAACCGGGGGCTCACCAACAACATAAACCTTGATATCTCGGAAACTAAGAATGATAGCTAATTCAAATAAAAAGTATTTTATAGAAAATTTAATACTAAAACTTAAATTAATAAAATTTCTGATTGCTATAAAGTAATGCCAATAAAAGAGGCTAAAACCTAAAAACATTATTAAAAAAAAAAAAAAAAAAAAAAATTTAATGTGGTAATTTTATCACTCACATGCTCTAAAATATGGGGAAATGTTATATCTGTGACAAAAAATTGTTATTTTCAATTTTTGGTCTGCGATAGAATTGACGCATTTGTATTTATGTATTTTAATTAAGTCAAACAAATGAAAACAAAAAATTTAATCAATTAATTTAAGAAATATTAAATAATCTATGAAATACTTTTTATTTGAATAAGCTATCATTTTTAGTTTCCGAGATATTACGGTATGTTGGTGACCCGTTTTCATTGTTGTCGTGTGTAAATTAACTTACAATATTTTTTTGTAAATATTTCCCAGTATCGCAGTTTGAAAAGAACCGTGGTTTCCCAGAAATATCACTTGAACTTTGCTTTTCGTTTGAACGGGTGTCATTGGTAATCTAATTTCTAGTTTGTTGTTCAATTCTACGAATCATTGAGTTATTTAACCCCTAGGGTGGTTTCTGTTTTCGGGGAAAATTTTGTGATTTCATTGATTGCTTCCAGTAAGGTGGATTAATGTTGAATTACAGTTTGCACAGTTAAGATAAGATAAATATTCTTTATTGGCACACCAAAATAAACAAAAAACAACAACAATAAAAATGAACAAGAAGGGTACAAAAACTTTTGATATAAACTCAGAGTTTAGAAAAATTATTGTGTTCAAAAAACTTTAGAGTACGTACTTATATTTGATATGTCTAAAGAAAAAATTACAAAACATTTAGTGTGATTGGAAAACCGGAAAAATAATTAAAGACAGATTCTGTGCAATTTATCATTGTTTTTTTTTTCAAATTAATTTTAAAAGTAGAGTAGGTTGAATTCTGATTTTTTCGAATTATCAAACTGGACTGGAAACAACTTTAATAATTCAAATCTGCAAATAAACAACATTAGCAGTTATCATAATGTTTTTGCTAGATAAAGATGTAATTATACTAATGTGGTTCTATTCAAATGTTAGAAAATTAAATGCTTTTCAAAACCAGGAAGCAAAACCGGCATGCTAAATTTGTCAACAGGACTTATATTATAACTGTTTGCATAACCAATTCACAGCTAACAAACCGCGTGTTAAATTAAATCAAATTTGCGTCCACAATCATCTAAACTGGTACCAGAAGCCATTCCGAATGTTTCCCCTATAATTTCTATTAAATATATTCCGTTCATTATAATTGCCTATCGATTTTACAATCATGCTAATTAATTCAAACAGGGACTTAGCCGCAAACGTCGTGTGTTTATCCGATCACACACTGAATTCTGACATATAAGTATTCCTACAATTTTTTGGTACATTTCCTGCCCATAAAATGTTTCCAGATAACTGGAGGAGACATGTAAACATCGCAGTAAAAGCCTTTTTCGATATAATCTTCAGTATTGAATAGGAAATTTTATTCTAGTAATCCCTTTATTTCGTTATCGTATAAAAAGAAAGCGAAAATTCAATATCTGCTATGTATTGTGTATTGTGAAACATTTCCAGTAACATTTTAGACATGCTTTCAAACTGCTTACTATTCCTCATCCATGGACACTTGAACCGTAGCAATAAAACTGTATTTATTACACTCTTCACTAGCTTCACCTACTGATATTGTAACGTGTCAATGACACGCCTAGATGTTTTGTTTATGTGTATGTTCTCCTAGTTGTCAGTCGCCCCCGCACGTTGGACCGAATTTCTTTCATACGCATTTTCAGGTTCATGGCTACTTAGTTATTTATGTTTTCGCGTGCCATTGCCAACAATTCTACGGAGAAACGTGACCTTTCACGACTTCTAACTCTTAGTGGAACATGGTAATTGTAGTTGCCGCATAGTCAATCAGCTGTCAAAGGGTCTAGACCGGCTGTAAAGTGTTCGTGATCGTGATAAGAGGGTGATAAGACTTTTATTGTTTTGATGGAGCGTGTTCGTGACGTATGTATCCATGCGCGCCGCGTTCTGCGCCGTTTCCTTCCTTTACATGCTTGTAGCCGATGCCTTGCGACGTAGTTTTCTTTCAGTGTGAATAGTTCGCAATAAGTATTGTCGAGTATAGCGAACTCTCGTATGTTTACGTGTTCATTCACACGCGTTGCATTGTGTTGTGTGTGGTGTGGGTATGGCGTCGTTGCGCCTGCGCCTGCGAGCGAGCCCTCTTTGTTTGTTGACAAGCGGACTCGACGAGCGGCTCTGTTCGCGTGCAGACGTCGTGTGCGCCGCTCGCAACTCTACTTCGTCTGACATATCGAGTGTTATCGCGTTCGTTCCCTAAATTTAGTGCAGTTTTATAAAAAATATCTTCTTCTGCGCAATATTTTAGTGCACAGTGGGATTTGTGACGATTCCTGACCAGGCGTTGATCGTTCACCACGATATCTTCAACTTCTAAAATTATTCGTTCACCGCTGAGCCATAAGGTATTGTTTTTGTTGTGTTTGCAATATTTGTTATATCATTTTTGTGGTATAGAAACAACTCTATTTGAGTATATAAACGTGAATTCAATCATATTTATCTAAAATCTTTATTCTTGATGCATGTACTCGAGCACCGCGATAAAATGCATCATATACCTAGGTATCTACTTAATAAACAGCTCCGTATCGAACGGTCGAGTGCATGTCGATATCACTTTAGATGCATGCAATGCAGTAGAGCACGTGGTTAATAAGTGATCAGTTTTATTTTGATTCTTAAAAGCGAAGAGGCGAAAGTTAAAGTGGGGCATGAAAGGACTCGAGGTCATTAAGCGGTGTCACCGCGATTTCTCCGGCATCTCTAATGAGATACTTAAACACTGGGAAAGACAAACTTACTTGGCTTCTGTTGCTAGATACAGTTATAATTTGGTCGGTTGCCGTAGAAGGCGGTTAGCGGTACCTCTTATAGCAGTCTGCTGGCCTGGTAAATCGTCTCGTAACGGTACATGTACAGGGTATGGCACGTTCGCAGGTCGTCACTTACATGACACGATGATTCAACTTGCGGTTATAAGTCTAACAGTAATAGCAATAAAGAACAAATAAAAGTGATAGGTAATCTCGACGAAGTTTTTGATGGCGATAGCACCACTTTGTTTTGACCTTAATGTCGTAAGATGTGGCTAAAATGAATAATGTCCTTTGGATTAAGCTTCTTTTTAAGTGCCAATGAAAGTTTGCGTTTCGTGGTAAATTAATGTTTACAAGCAATCTAATCAAATCTATGAAAGTTTGTTTTTCATTTAGTTTGGAATTTTAATAGAAATACCACGCAAATATTGTAGAGAGCTATTTTAGGCTAAAAATTGCAGTGCACTTTTAGAGTCCATGCGCTGTATTAAAATAGTTCAACTGTTTTATGTAAAGTTATATATAGAGATTAGTCCTATTTCACGATCGTACTCTGTCTGATCAAAAGTTATATTAATATTGTCCCTATAACGAATTAAAAACCTTCCAGTCAAACGGATTTTAAACACTTAATGTTCAAAATAAAAGGTTCTTTACTCTTCTCTTATCTTATATCTTTTTAAATGAGAGATAAAGTAAATTACGTATTTTAAATTAGTTCGCCGAAATCTGCTAAATCCCACTCAATTGGACTAAAACGGACATTATTGGTGTTGGTATTCTCTTCGGCTTCTTCGCTTAAATTATTCTATACTTATCTGTCTGTACCATAATCGTGTGTTTCTTTGTTTATAATTCATGTAAAAGATAGTATTTCTACTATCTTCTAAGGCTTATCCTTTAAGTACTTAATAGGTACATTCAATTGTTTTAAATTTTGAAGATTCGGACTCTATAGTGTACAGTGTACTAAGCATCTTTTAAATGATCACACTTTGCTGAAAAAGTTTTACTATCGTATTGTTAAAGACTTGTTTTATTGTTGTTTTTTTTTTTACTGAGCTTAAATAATTGTTAATAATAGGTAACAGACAATGGATTAACATAGAGAAAGGATCGTTATCGCCAATATCTTGACAATGTTGCCATCCTTTCTACATTTATTGATTGTTTACCAAAGTAAAAAAATTAATAATCTCGTAGATATTCTCGTAGATAGACTAGTAAAAGGAGTGTGATTTTTGAATCTCATACGTTGAACTCAGCAGTTGAAAATGTGTGGAGATACGCATCTTTCTACTGCTGATTTGACTTTCAAAAATCGCACTCCTGGAGTATGATTTTTAATGTCAAATCAGCAGTAGAAAGATGCACGTCTCCATAGTAATATTGTCATTTTCAACTGCTGAGTTCAAAGAATGAGTTTCAAAAATCGCACTCCAGATGTATTTTTATAATTTTTGGGGTACAATTGGTCAAGTCTGATAATAGTTCCAATTCGTCAAGCTGGTTTGAGTTATTATTTTGCACGGTGTGGATACGAACCACGGAGAGTTTTTGGTACAATAGCGATTTTCTGAAGATGATGATTCTGAAATCACTTACCTAATACGACTGATCGTATGAAATGAATATGGTAACATATTTAGAGTATCTCTGACTATCTTCTCGAGGAATATAATCATTGAGTAGGTAATATTCCGAGAGATAAGTGTACTTTTTGCAACCATCAGCAGCAAGGCTGATTCAGTATTTATGGGGTGTAGAGCTTCTCTGTGATGGGGATGGACCAGGTCTGCCTGCAAAACTCCAGTCGGTTTAGGAGTTACTGATGATTAAAGGTCTGTAAAAAATTTGTTGTAGTATGCACTATAGCTATGTGAGAAGTACAAAACAGCATTCAAAGATCACAGCATTTCATAGAATACAGCCGTTCAAAGGTCGGAACTTTGACTGGCTGTATCTCCTAAACCGACTGACAGAACTTGACAGTTTTTCTACTGTTCACCTAGCTACAGTGCATACTACAACAATATCATACGATCAGCCGTGCAGCTGATCGTTAATTTTTTACAGACCTTTAATCATCAATAACTCCTAAACCGACTGGAGTTATGCAGGCAGACCTGATCCATCCTCATCACAGAGATGCTCTACACCCCATAAACACTGAATCAGCCTTGCTGCTGATAGTTGCAAAAAGTACACTTATCTCTTATACTATAAGTACATATATGCGTACGCTTATGACTTCGAAATTGGCAATAGATGGCAGTTAACATGAATTATTAAATGAATTGATACCTACATAAATGAAATAGGTATTTATTAGGTAGGTAGACTATAGGTATTAGGTACCTACTCAAATCACACGAAATTGCATTGTTATGAAAACTGACTTCATACAGACATAGAGGTTAGTTTCTAGATTGTTTCTGAAAAAATTCATTGACTTTTTAATTGGATGGTATTGAAAATTATCACCAGACTTCGTTTGTATGCAGCGCGCATATTTGCGCTCTCAGAATAAACTGCATAATAACATTTTATAAACAAAAATGTTCATGAAACGTTGTTTTGTTCTTACTCGGTCAATTTTGCTGCTTGACTAGTGTTTTAAAAATAGTCAAGTGAAAGTTGAATGTCTAATGATAATGAGCCTTGTGAATCCTTTCCCTTGTCATATTTATTTTGCAAATTGTTGCATTTAGTGGAAACCAGTTATTTTGGTTTTGTTGACTTTCCAAAATAAGTGCTTTGGCTCTTTTTTTGGTTCTCTTCTCATTCCTTTGCAAATAATTTCAGTTTATAGGTACCAACCTATAAACTGAAATATAGGTACAATACCTATTTCCAGCTTCCTGGTAGTAGTATATTTATATATTTTTTTTAGTAACCTTTTTTAAGTTAGTAAAAGGTTATCCAACAAAAATTACATTCATCAAAATTGCTCATTTAGTCATTTATTTCTAAACAATTTTCCGGTTTCCTGCTTATTTTACTGACATGCTGAATATTATGAAAATAATGACTATTTTTACTTAATGTATGCTAACCAGATGCCAAATAATTGTGACTCACTTTTAGGGTAAATTTAGTATAATGTATTAAGTAACCTTACCAGTTTGACATACACGTTTTCGAGTTCTGCGCATCGAGTATTTCTCGCGATAAACTTCTTTGTTCGCATTGTGATATCAACATGGTCTCGTGATTCAGAGAAAGTTCCTATTCGGGTACCAAACCGACTGTTCTTGGCGTCCATCCAATGTTCCTTTATACACGTAACGTTACAACATTTCACGGTAATTCACTGCCAATTAACTTGGCTAACTAATAACTAACCCAGTTCATGTCTCATTATCATAGCTACTGTGATCCTGGGTTTTAGGGTAATCCTGAGAGTGTATGGACGTCAGTCCATCAAACGCCCAATGCGCATCAGTGGACTTATCATCATCATCATCATCGGACTATACAGGGTGAAATTGATAATATTCTAAATAATCAGTAATATACTAAACCGCAATGCATACTCGACTCAAATATAGCAGATTTTCTTGTGCTCTGATCGGTTTGCTCCTATAGTAAAAGTTGTTTCGAGACTCTTAGTTTAAAAGGATGCTAATGATATGGTTGACATTGGAACGACAACTGTCACGCAATTGCGAAGTTCTAATGTCCGGGTAGACGCCCAGTTTATTTAGCGCGATCGGTTCCCTGGACGAAATACGTCATGTGTCATCGATCCACTGTCAAGACTACGACAACTCCACTATAGTAACGTAGCATTAACATTAACATTATTGTTAATACCATTGTACTCTACGTTAAACATTATACCTACCTATATAATGTTTGTAATGGTAATGCTAATGACTCACAAATGATAGAGTACAATAAAAAATGCTGGAGGAAGCCTATGCGTCTGTCACGTCTGTGCAGGGTCACGCAGAGTGAAGACTGCGCATCCGTAAAAAATCGTAACCCTCCTTTTTTTGCTTCTCCGTGGTCGGGTAAAAAGAGAACTAGCAATTGTAACTATTGTAGGTATCTTTGTAAAAGGCTTATACAGGGTCCTTCTTAAGATGCTGACATTTTTTTAAGGCGATGATAAGACCATCAAACTGAACAACTTTGTCTATGGGACCATCGAAATCGCGGGAAAAAAATCGACTGTCCTGTCCCATACATTTAGCTCGAGTAGATTTGCAGTTTTGTATGGAAGAGCAGATTTTTTTTCGCGATTTCGATGTTGGTGCCATAGAGAAAGTTGTTCAGTTTGATGGTCTAACCATTCCCTGGATAAACGGACTCTTCATCTACAGAATAAACATAGTGTTCCAAAGACTTTAAGACATTAGGTCAATTTAGGTCTGAGGTGAGGAGAATGTTTGTCGGAGATTGTGTCGAAACCGAATGGCAGTTGAATATGTTAACATGTTGCTTGTTCTGTAGAGCGTCTGGTAAGGAAGGTTGTATTGGTTGTATGTAGATTTCATTGGATATAACAGAATGTACTGCAACAGTCTCTTTCGTACAATTCATTACGTTTTTTATATTCATTGTAATACTTTCACTACATCTTCCTATGCATATGTATATTCCATCACATCGAATACTGGGGTGATTTTTAAGCGATTTTATTCATCTTCGAAGCTGTCTAACTATCTAACTAACTAACAATGGATTCTTGTAATCAAATTTTCACCCACTTCCTGCCAACCGATTAATTTATCCGCTGATTTAGTGAGCCGGTAGCTATGACTAGAAACTGAATAATCGATCGCATCGAAATCGTGAAAAAGAAATCTGCTAACCAGTACAAAACTGCAAACCTACTCGACCCAAATGTATGGGACAGCTGATTTAAGCATAGAGAAAGATGTTCAGTTTGATGGTCTTTAACTACCCCTTTAAATATTACTAGGATGTTTTTATGGGCTGTGGGCTAACTATACTTAAAAAGCCTACAACGCCCTTCGGGTTCAGTATAATAACGCGTTCAGGATGCTGTTGGGGCTGCCGCGCTTCTGCAGTGCATCAGGTATGTTCGCAGAGCATCGTGTGGACTGTTTTTATACCACGATGCGCAAACGCTGCGGGTCCCTGGTGCGCAGAGTGCGCGGCAGCGGCAATAGCATCCTGAACATGATCGCAAGTAGGCTCGACTGCTCTTACATAAACCGGTGCTGCATGATGCATAGTCCTACATGAGTCACGCGGCACTGGCAAATGTAAAATGTATTCTGATTACTAACCTTTAAGTTAAGTTGTATTACTAACAAAACGAGTCCTGGTCACTTGAATAAATGATTATTATTATTATTATACAGACGAAATAAAAATAAAATATGCATGCTTACATACAGACCAAAACATTGTAAAGTTTGCCATTGTCACTTTCATAATATAATTCGTTACATATTTACAAACTGTTAAATTTATTTACTTCACATCACACTGCATTGCATACCGTGCGCCACGCAAGCTGGCGTGGCGTTTTTGAGGCCAAAATCAATCATATTTCCTGTAGCGCTCTGTTAGTAACTTGTCGACGATCAATCGATATTTTGTCTGCCTTTTTTATCCCACTGCTGGTCAAAAGTTAGCCCTAAACTCTTCCAGATTTAGAGTTAAGTGTTTGCTGCAGAAAAAAATATCCCTCGATGATGATGATTGATATAAAATGGTGGTGATGCCATTGCATTTTTTGTTTTGCCAACTGCAATCACAGAAAAGAATTACTTTTGTATTTGTGTGAAATTGAACTCATTGACATATTATGAAGACAACATCAATCTGAAAAACTATTACAATAATGGGAGCAAACTTTGTCATCGCAAAAAAAAATCGACTGTTTCATACATTTGACGAGTAGGCATTGCAGTTTAGTATGGAATATCTTTTTTGTAATTATAGGTTTGTTTGTTCAGTTTAATAGAGGTAGAGTCTTAGTTTAAAAGGATGTCAATGGCCCAATGTTATCAATATCACCCTGTAGTGTAAATTCATATTAGGCTGTTTCCCCACTTCTGGATCAGCATATCTTTCATACGAAATATGTCAAATGAATTTCTCAGATAAGCTATTAGGAACATATCCAGAAGTGGTGAATAGGCTCCAAATGGGCAAACAATCACCATAAATTAATTATGCTTCTTGCCAGCTTTAGTTTATCGCGGTATACTAGGTGAGTGAACTTGCAATTCCACTGGGAAGTGGAAAGAGGTTTTAGTGTGAGCTACTCAGTACTCAGCACGAAGGGTCGATGACTCGTACTCTATATTATAAAGAGCTTTATGATTCAGAACTCTCGCTCGATCCCTCCCAGCTGGTCCCTCAGTGGTGGCGCCAAACTACTTTGCAACTAACTCGAATATGCATACGTGAATTCTACGGTACCTACCTATTCAAATTATGTACAGCTCATTGAAGTTGAAGTTACGGAAGCGTTCGGGTTTTGTTGTTATTCGATGATTTCCGTAATATCAGAAATACTGTCGTAAATATTTTGGGAGAAAATGCATTGGGTATTTGACTACATTCAATATATTTTATTTTTATCTACTCAATAAAAAAAGGGTTAGAAAATAACGCTAAACTCCCATTTTCATTGAGTTTTTAGCTTGAATACTATTTTTAATAACAAGATAAACTATAAAAAGTAATGAAAATGTTGGTGACGTCACAACTCAATATTTAGTACAAATCTTCATACAAAGCGCATGTTTTGACGTCCGATAAAGAGTAGCTGATTTGACTAGTTGTCAAGTAGCCAGTTCAATGAAATCAAAATTTGTTTACGGCAGATCCTAAGACGCCTTAAGGCTATTCTACCGTTGGCGCGCTCCATACAAACGTAGTATGGTGATATTTTCAATAATATCCAATTAATCAATCAATGAAATTTTTCAAAAACAATCTAGTAACTAATTTCTATGTCGGTATGAAGTCAGATTTTCGATAAAATTTATAGTTTTAAAGTTACAGTGCCACAAATATTTCCATACAAATCTTAAATTAATCCTAGCATTGAAACTGTATATTTTAACGAAAATCTGACTTCATACCGACATAGAGATTAGTTACGTGATCGTTTTTGAAAAATTTGACTTTAATTAGATAGTATTGAAAATATCACCATACTACGTTTGTATGGAGCGCGCCAATGGTAGAATAGCCTTAATTTACGAACATCAACTGAATCCGAACGTTTCCGAAGATTGAACACGAATTATAACAGTGGGTCGGTACTCAGTAGGTACTGTACATACTTGTACCTACGCTAAATAACATAGGAAGGACTGATTCTTTGTAGTATTGCATCATCATCATCATATCAGCCGATAGACGTCCACTGCTGGATATATGCCGCTCCCAAGGATTATCACAGCGACCCTTTGACTACTTATTATAAGGACTGGCCTTGCGGTAGCATTTCCCCTCTGCCACGGTATAAGAACAATTGATCATGTGCATTTACACTCAATTTTATACCTTATCACTAAACGAGACAGCCTATAATTGCGAAACGATAATTTCGAACTTAGAACGTTTGGGGTTCTAAGTTCGAAATTCAAAATTAGAATCTAAAGTTATGGGAAATAAAATCCAAAGTTGCGGATTTCATGTTACCTCACCCCCCGCAAAAAGTGGCAGAAATGTTTGTTAGTAGAATGACACGCGTAACCAGTCCCTGTATAAGTAGTCAAAGCAACGACCAGTCCTGCGCTATTATTTATGTACCTATATCCGATTTATATCCGGATTTTCCCAATTTGGAATCCACAGGGATTTCACTCTCCTTGTCCTTTACTAAGTTACAATAAGATTTAGTGCTTTTTCGTTCCAAAGATCTGAGTATCTTGGTCTTTAGACGGGGAGTTATCCCCGAGCTCCCTCATCCATTGTCTGCATCTCGATTCAGAGGGTCCACTACCCAGAAGGTCCACTACCCAGACGGTCCACTTCCCAAATGTCCACTTCCAACGTCTACTACTAAAATGCCTATTTTGGTTTTCACCGTTCGTTGCGTTGTTGATTTTTGTTTACAGCAGCACAGAAATAGTATATAGTTCACAGCAGTTACCTACGCGTGAGAATGAGTTGTCGGCCTACGACCAACAAAAAAGGTAGTTTGATAGTTTTTCATTCCGAAGCCGCTAGTTCAGCCAGCTAAGTTGTATGTAATCGACTTGTCCACAGAGCGTGGCACGCAAGTATGGATTTTTCTAGCACACACATTTCTTGCCGCTATCAATCTTTTAATGTCCACATACAATCCGATACGTCTTGGGTCTCTAACATGTACATTATCATGTCATTATTACGAAGCATGTTTGTTAAACTTTCTGTTCTGTTATTAAATCTAAGTATTCCATTGCTTTTCAAATTAGTTAGGAGGGGGGGAAATTTAAAGAGAAATGAAGAAAATTATTATTACGCCTATTTCTTTGACAAGAAGTGACTCATTTAGTCTTAGACATTCGTGATATAATGTTGTAGACTTAATTTCCTACAAATAAATACAAAACAGTCCCTAAAACAGAAGTTTAATGTTTATTACACAAATAATTACTTATTGTACTTAAATTCATATCAAATAGATAAAATATTGCAACAATGTACATATAAATCAATAACTTACATAACCCTAGTTGCATATTCACTATCATATCAATTACCTAACTATAACAAATAATAAGGAAATATCTACATCATTTATTAAGTAACTAACAGTAATTCGAATTTTATGTTTTTGCCAAAATGTAAAGTCAAAATTTGATAGCAGTGTTTGGTAGAGGTACTTACCTACTTAAAGATCGATTTACAGACAAAAACACCTGAACATTTTCGAGAACTGAGTAAGTACTAAATTAAACGGTATATAAGAAACCGTTACAAAGTTTAATTTTGGTGACCACTAACTATGCAACTAACAACGATAATGATAAAACAGTTGCAAATTGCTAAACACGTCGGAAATGTACGCCGAATTACTGCGAATTATGAGACATTCATTAAATTGTATTTATCATTAAGTTTGTAAACCCGTTGCACTGGATTTTAAAAGTAACTGCTCTTTCATTGTCTTTTGTTTTAACGGTACTTTAATGATAGGGGTGTACAAAACTTCTAGGGTTCCGCACCAAAAACGTAAAAAGCACTTTTTATTGAGATATATGGAAAGATATTATCGACTTTTTGCCGAAGATGTAGAATGATGATGATGATGAGGATGATGTCTCCCGAATTATTTTAATTCATAATTTTTATGTACTAGATAATATGGTTTCTTCTTTATGAACGAAAGAATATCACAAACCTGCCTATATTTTCAAAGCTTATCAAAAAATCTTACATTATTAATACTGGGCCAGCGTATAGGATTAGGGCACTCTTCTTGGATGCCTTGCCTTTGCCCCCCAGTAGGATTCTACAGGCGATACCATTTTAAATATCGTTGAAAGAGCTGATATGGTTGTTAATATTACAGAAACAATATTTCAGTCATTTTAAAAGTACAGAACCCTCTTACCTGGTTTTTAAATAACCCAGTGATGTCAATTGTCAATCAATACCCACGTTGAATATTGATGATTTTCTTTTTCACTTTGTAAGTAGGTAAGCGACTGATCGATCATCTACGTCATTAACTTTTTCAATTCACTGTCACTACATAAAAATCTGCTATTTCTAGATTAGTTCTAAAAATGTTCAGCTACAGCTAGCATGTGGTACTTTTAATTAATCTATGGTGGATGTGGATATTCTGAATAATGTACTTACCCAATGATATTTTACACAAGATAATGTTACCTTCATAGAAAATGACGCGTAAAATTGTGCCCCACCACAACCGTCTCTCGCAGAATTATTGTTTGACGCGGATTGAAAGAATACCCAATTGGGTCTTATTCGAGTCTTCACTTTGCGGTCACATTGTACTTACCGGTATTTAGGACATCTCTGTCTATCTGAGGATATATAAGGTCTAACAAAAAATCAGCTGTCCCATACATTTGAGTCGAGTTATGTTTGCAGTTTTGTATGGGACAGCTGATTTTTTTTTCGCGATTTCGATATTGGTCCCATAGAAATAGTTGTTCAGTTTGATGGTCTGATCATCCCATTAAAATAGTTTCAGCTAATTTTGTTAGACCTTATATTCTATTGGTGCATTTTTTTTTATGAACCTCTCGCAACCCGGATTGATAATTGTACCGTAATAATATCGCGTCCATGGGAGTTCCAGGGTTACATCATACATAACGTCCATACAAGATAAAGCCAATGCCAATGCCCCAACACCAACAGTGGGGACTGTGGACGTATACAGCTGATGATGATGATAAATTAAATTTAAATAGGGTGCAGCAAAGTGTCACAGACCTTAGGGGTAATTTACAGGAGACAGCTCGCCTCAAGTTGGCCGTGTTCCAAAGACTTTAAGGACGATATTTACAGGCAAACACTTTGGAGCCTTTGTCTTTCTTGCTACGTGCTTCTTGCCAGAGTCGGGGAGTTTCGTAAAGGATACAAATTATGTACTTTGTTTAGTAATACTGAGATGAAAACGTTGGAGAACTCGGGTCCAGCGGTTAACAAAAACAATATGTTTTGTAAGACCAGAGAAAGTATACAATTTGCAGCGTTGGGTAGTTTTGTTGATATCTCTAATATTAAAAATGTGAATGTAAGTTTGTTTACAACAGAATGTATACATATACAAATATAACCCTAAACCTAAAGAAAAATAAAAGAATTAAGTTTGTTTATTACGCTTTCACGCGAAAACTACTTCATCGATCATCATAAAAATTTGTACACATATTCTTGGAGGTATTAGAAGTAACATAGGATACTTGGGTTTTTCCAAACTCCACGCGGATGAAGTTTCGGGCAATCCTACTAATATTATAAACGCGAAAGTTTATAAGTATGGATGGATGGATGGATGGATGTTTGTTACTCTTTCACGTAAAAACTGCTGAATGGATTTGGATGTTTGGCACACAGATAGAATATGTTCTGGATTAACACATAGGATACTTTTTTAAGTTCTACGCAGACGGAGTCGCGGGCAACAGCTAGTATTAAATAAATTAGACAGGCTGTTTATTTGTTTATAAATTACTTGGTTTTGCCCGTGACTTCGGATGACTGATGACTGATGATGATGATTCACTTGAGTTTCGGATGATTTCAAATGGTTTCATTTCGAGTTTAGGGGGTCGATTTCAGAAAAATCCTTTCTTAGTGCACCTCTATATCGTATGTAGAAAATCCAAATTTAATTTTTCTATCCTCAGCGGTTTGGGGTCAGTCACGGAACTGTTTTATAAGCATAGAAAATAAACATATTCATCGTATTATTCTTTTTATGTCTTTATCACTTAAAAGTACTTCGGTATTATATTTTTTATTTGTATTTTTATTAAATTCTTCAAACGTATAATTTAATTTAGTTTGTGATTATTGCTTGTAGAATCCCACTGCAAGGTAAACGTATATTTTTATTCCACTGTACTTCGTTGCAACGTGTGTTCTATCAAATAATTCAACACTGCACAATATGAGCTGATCATCCATAAATTACGTTGTGTCGGGCGAGACACGCCGTAATTTATGGATGACCCATCAAAAGTTGGAGCTAAAATAAAACGAGTAGAATTTGCATTGCAGAGAGGAAATTCTCTTTAGTCAACAAATTCATCAGAGACGAACAAGAAAGCACAAATTAAACTTTAAACCCATTGGTTAAAGTCCCTTGCTGCTTGCAAAATTAATCTTGCCAGAATTTAAGCTAGACTTTAGTAGATAGCATTTAAAAGTGTAATTATTGGATATTATTTTAGAATACTAACTCACTTGAGATAATGAGGCTTTATCTTTAAAAAAATAGTTTAATGACACTACTAGATGGCGTAGAAATCACCGAAATTGAGCTTTCAGTGTTTAGTGTGACACTAAACACTGAAAGCTCAATTTAGTGTCTTTATGGACATACGAGCTTTTACCCGCGACTTCGTCCGCATAAATTATATACCAGATTTTAAGTCAGATGTTACGCTACCAAACAAAAAAATTTCATCAAAATCGGTTCAGTAGTTTTTGCGTGATACTCGAACAAACAAACACCCAAACAAACAAACAAACTAAATTCTTTTTTCAAAAATTTACCGTTTTATAATAGTCAAGATAAGCGGGCCGGCATTAATCGGCACAGCCATTAGAATCCTTTTAAACTAAGAGTCAGTCTACCCATCAAACTGAACAACTTTTACAAACCGATCTGAGCAAATAAAAAAATCAGCAGCTCCATACTAAACTGCAATGTCGACGCGCGAGTTCGCGACTCAAATGTATGCAACAGCAGATTTTTTTTTGAACCGATCGGTTTGTTGCCATAGTAAAAGTTGTTCAGTTTGATGGGTAGACCCTTAGTTTAAAAGGATGCTAATGATATCAATTTCACCCTGTATATGTGATCAAAATTGAAATCGCAAAAAAAACAATGAGTAACTTTAAATGCGTTACATACTCTAAAAAATCAGCTGTTCCATAGAAAATGACACTAGCTACTCTACTAAAATATATGAAACAGCAGATTTCTTTTTCGCGAATTCAAATGTTGTCCCATAGAAAAAGTTGTCTAGTTTGATGGTCTGAACCATCATCCGATGATCGTTCTGTGTCTGTATGGCAATCAATGTACAGCAGAGGAATAATTTGTAAGGAATTTGTCTCGGGTCACGAGCGATTCCTCACATCTAAAGAATTTCATGAAATTCACTAAAGATGATTCACTACTTCTCGTGATTCAGTTACTTTTTAGAATTCACGACGTAAACAACAAAACTGCGATGTAGGTACATATTATTATTAGGTTTTCCTTGTTTTTCAGTAAAATCTGCCAAATCTTCAAACAGATAGTTGATTAAAAGACAACAATAGTACATAAATATTCTTATTTACATGCCAAAGAATCCAAATAACCTAACGATTCGGCAGAATATTTCTATACGGAGACCTACGTAAGATTTCGATGATTGTGGTTTAAACAACAGTTCTGAAAAAATTGCTTTTATTAATAAAATCGCAATCTCCTTTAACTCTCCTTTTGAAGTGATATTGTAAAATTGTTGTTTGACACTTTTCCTCATCATTTCCACTCTAAAAATTATCAATATTTACGAGCTTAAAATTCTCCGCCCTAAAAAGCCTCACTTTAGCAATTAACGGTGGGTTAAATGGCTTACTTTGGTTTTTTCCTATACTAAAAAGAAAAAATAACAGGGTAAAAAAAAGAAAAAAAAAGTTAAAGTAAAAAAAGGAAAAGGAAAATAATAGTACATTTGGCAGGCATTGATGGACGAACGTGTAAATGTGGGCCGAGGCAAAGCCGAGGCACACATACGTAAGTCCATCAATGCCTAGTTGTGGCCAAGGCTTGTATAGTACTTTTCTCAAATAATGCGCGGAAATTAAAACAGTAAATTTTCTCAAATAATTCGCGGAAATCAAAACTCTTTTCAAAATCAATGTTGAACAACGAACAACAATTTGTTTTTTTTTTTCAATAAACAGCTTTCTATTTGCAAGCCAGTTCGAAATTTAAATAAAACCTTTGATGAGTTACCTCCTTGGTCGCCATGTTTCGGAGAAAAAGATCGTTCCATTTTTAAATTACACGACAGATATGAGTTTACTTATGTAATTTATTTGGCCGCTAAACACGACAGATATGGATTTTCATACAAACATTGCCGGCCGCTGCGCGCATGTATTTGGCCAGTACAGCAATTTCGATTTATCTCGAAGAAGGTTGTCAAAATAATGCTCACATTTCCAAGCATGTTTGAGAAATAGTACATTACTGCAGCGGCCAGCAACAGAGGCATTGATGGACGAACGTGTAAATGTGGGCCGAGGCGAAGCCGAGGCACACATACGTAAGTCCATCAATGCCTAGTTGTGGCCAAGGCTTGTATAGTACTTTTCTCAAATAATGCGCGGAAATGAAAACAGTAAATTTTCTCAAATAATTCGCGGTAATTAAAACTCTTTTCAAAATCAATGACGAACAACGAACAACAATTTGTTTTTTTTTTTTCAATAAACAGCTTTCTATTTGCAAGTTAGTTCGAAATTTAAATAAAACCTTTTTTGAGTTACCTCCTTGGTCGCCATGTTTAGGAGAAAAAGATCGTTCCATTTTTAAATTACACGACAGATATGAGTTTACTATGTAATTTAATTGGCCGCAAAACACGACAGATATGGATTTTCATACAAACATTGCCGGCCGCTGCGCGCATGTAGTTGGCCAGTACAGCAATTTCGATTTATCTCGAAGAAGGTTGTCAAAATAATGCTCACATTTCCAAGCATGTTTGAGAAAAAGTATATTTCATTCTTTCTTTCATTCATCCAAAAACAATGACAAAATTGGTAATCCAGGTTGAAGCATGTGAGGCTAAATGCATGTTCTGTTGGCCTGTCATGTCTTCCCTCTTTTAGCGTGTTCTTCCTCTTCACCCGCCAGAAGGACGGTAATGTTTTAGCGTTTTATAATGTTTGAATTCCGTATTATGTAAACAAACGTGAAGTGAACACGACATCGAATGCTCGGCCATCCAGACAGGGCAGTAATGTAACTGTAATAAATAGCAGAGCACCCCGTCCCCGTGCCCGTGCCCGTCTAGACACCGGCATTAAACTTGAAACTGCTAGTACTAGACCAGACTCCTCCCGTCTGCATCTAAATTGCTCCCCTCGTTTCCTGGAACCTTGCCTTTATGTCTGAACTGCGTCTGGAAAACAAGACAAGGTTTTATAGGATGAATTCAGTACCTACCTACGCTAGACTGCTGGAGGTAAATTGTGCTTTACCTTTTTAGTTATTTTATCCTTGTCTCCTACTCGTCGATGAGCTAAAAGACAATGCGGGTTTTGTATGTAAGGTTGGCGCCTCATTTTTCGCCGTTGTTTTTGGCGCGGCCAGCAACCAAACTTGAATATTTTATTTCAGAATAAAGTAACAAATAAAACTTATTATCACTTAAAGTCAGGTAGGCAGGTGTATACCGTGTATATATAGGTGGCTAGGTAGTGTTAACTTTAAATTACAGCTTTAATATTTTTGAATTGAATCAAAAATAAAAAAAATAGTTTTTTGTCGGTCTCAAACATCTCGTTATGTCAGAATTTTTCTATAAAAGTTTACATTTGTGATTCCACACACTCTACCAGAGTATTAGAGAATTTCAAGACGCAATTTCTGATACAAATTCAGACTGGATACACGATGCTGGGTATACACTTGACTTTATTATAAAATACACGTTCCACTTTTACTAATAAAATAAGATTGGATTCTGGATGCAATATTTGAAACAAGGTATCCTAAATTTCGAACTTTAGGAAGTACCTATTATCGTAACCACAAAACCAGCTTTTCCACTTCTTGTGAACGTGGCGGGTTACCGCGGGTTAAATAAAAAAATAAATACGATTAAAAAGAAATAAAAACAATGCATTTTCCGTTTTTAACAAGGCAAGAGTTTTTAAAAGTAAACTTTACTATAGAATATATAAAATAACTTTACCTTTGATGTGGTGAATCAGAAATCATCGTTATGCTCCGGAATAACGACTTAAGTCGGTACAAAATACACAGTTTCTTAAATTACTTTTATTTAAAAATAAACTCTAATGAAGTTTGTTTCTTTTAAAGAAATACGAAATAAAATCGCAGCTGCTTTTTCAGAATATCAATTTTAAAACTAATTGGAAGTTTAGTTAGCTCTATTATTTTTTAACAGAGCATTTGCATATTTCTTTATTTATTTTTATTTATTTCCTTTTTGGAGAACTTACAGCTTAATAACAATTTGATTTAATGACAATTGGTGCTGTCAACAAGTTATAATAGGGACTTACCTATTAAAATACTTAGTCTCCATGTATAATACAGTCAAATACTAAACTAACTAGGTACTAATAAGTGCTAAGTCTTAGACTTAGATCATACTTAGATAAAATATTATATTATGTCAGCTAGTAACAGACTGTTTTCTCTATACAAATGTACAATAAAATAATAACAGTGCAGATTGTCAGCAGATGTCCAAAGCAGACTTATTTATTTTTCACTTCGTTTCAAATCGGACTGGCAGAAGAGTGACTTAGACGAAATTGTTCAATTTGGGTTCATTACTTTTAAAAGACTTAAACCTTAAGTATATTCCTTGACTCTGTCTTTAAAACATTCTACATTTTATTTGAAGTTTGGACTAAGTATTCGATTTAAATGCTTTTTTTTAACGCTTTATTGTACACACGGAAATAACACAAAAAACAACATAATAGACAATTACAAAGGGCGAGCTTATCTCTAAAGAGATTTCTTCCAGCAAACCCGACTTACGTTTATTGTATACATATCTAAGTAGAGTTAGGTTGGAAATTCTTTATTCAACACCAACAAACATTTGTTATGCTGGTACAGTCATCACAATCAGTTCAACCAGTTGTTTGTAGTGTAGTATACCTAATACTATAGCATATAGGTGCAACCAAACCTATACTGGATGATTTTTTTTACCGTTCCGACAATTTCAGGGGTGGTTCAGCCCATCAAACTGAACAACTTTTACTATGGGAGCAAACCAGAAAACGGAAAAAAAATTTACTGTCTCATACATTGCAGTTTAGTATGGAACAGCTGTTTTTTTTATGCGATTTTGAGGTTTGCTCCCATAATAAAAGTTGTTCAGTTTGATGGTCTGAACGGTAAAAAAAATGATCCAGGATGTCGACCAACGTTTTTCTTATTTTATTTTATTTTTATCTAGCTAGATAAATAAGATATGAGAGTTATGTGGCAGTTACTAAGAACATTAAACATCAACAAACAGCTGAGATTCCTTGCTCTTCCCACTTATTATTCTGCATCACACAGGCCTAACGAATAAACCTGAAAAAGAAGAGCCCTGAATTATGGGCCCTAGATCTCTAAATAGAGATAAACTCTTCCAATAGAAAATTATTTTTTAATTCGGTTTTATAAAAACTCTTCCTAATTTAATTCGGTAAGATAATCCTTAAACTTCATTACTAATACGATTTTCTGTAACTCTGTAACTATAAGCAAAGTGACACGTTTTCATTAGTGTTTCAGCAAAATTGTGCAATTGCGTTCGCTCATTTACTTCCAACAGTTCCGACGAATCCAAGATATATTTACTCTAAAGCTCTATCTCTCTCCTTCCATTACAGTTCTCTGAAAGTGCAATAAAGATGTCGAATTTGTTTTTACTGCAAAACTTCAGCTTTCTGAGAAATTAAACCTTTTAGTCTAAAAGCCATTTTAAACACATTTTCACAATTCTTTCGAAGACATACCTAATATTATTATGGTATTAATCTGATTTTTAGGCACCAGGCATACAGGGTGTAAACTTAAATTCGTTACATACTTAAGTATCGCTTAAGTCGCTTCAGACCATCAAACTGAACGACTTTTAGGTACCATGGGTGGGACCAACATTGAAATCGCGAAATATAAATATCAGCAGAGAGGTTTCATACATTTTGGTCGAGTAGCTACTGATAGCTACTCCAAGACTTGTATACTTCAGCTACTTCCACAGTATCATTTTGGTGTGGGGCCGTGCTACAGATGTTGAGGCTATCTTTATTCCTTCAAAAGCGGGCAATTCGAGCCATTTATAATCTGCGTTGTCGAAATTCACTACGAAATCTTTTTAAAAATATCAGTATTAAGCAAATTTGACATTGTAAATATGTCGTTTAATGGTTTAATGCAAAAGGTTAATGACACAACGCGGACATAAAACGACCTTCAATGAAGCTACGCTCTACTAATATTGCGCAACGTAACATGAACGTAACGACGAGATTTTTAATTAAACACACAATGTCATAGCAAAAACAAACAAAACTGTTGAATCATAGAGTTTATATTAGAACACTGAGAAAAATGTATAGGTACAACTATTTTTATCAGCAGAATTTACTAGAAAATTTCTTTTTATAAGTAGATTTTAGTTAAATATACCAGAATTAGATTTAAAACTAAAAAAGATTATGCCCAAAATTATATGAAAGTTAGGTTGAACTTGTGTCTGGCCAAATCGTCACCTAAAGATAGGAAATGTACTAAGCATTATTATAACAAGAAAATCATTAAATATTTGTTGGGAAGTATTTAAAAAACCCTAATTTTAAAAATAGATAGGATATAAAAACAAAAGCATTCATTCCTTCCACAAAATTACTGTACGAGCTTTTACCCGCAACTTCGTCCGCATAAATTATATACCAGATTTTAAGTCAGATGATAAGCTATCAAACAAGAAAAATTTCATCGAAATCGGTTCAGTAGTTATTGCGTGATACTCGAACGAACAAACAAACAAACAAACAGACAGACAAAAAATCCAAAAATTGGTGATTTGGAATCAGGGACAGTTAAAAACCATGTCGTAATTATTTTTTGTAAATGTCTTCAATGTACAGACACACTTCTGTTACAGTTTTAATAGTTTAGATTTAATTTTTAAACCCCCACTCCTACAGGGCTAAAATACATAATGAAGGAAGGGATTCATAATTCAGACCAAATATTTTTGGTAAATTAATGATGATGAGATGACGCATTGATGACGCATTGACGCATCTTTAGCCTGGCTTTGGGCATTGTCTTTTTCTAGTAAAGTCAGCTAAAATAGTGGATATTTTTCTCAGTGAAATTGGAGAAACGATTTAAAAACCAAAACCTTGGTGGATTCGGAAGGCACGAAGAGAGGAGGCAAAATAAACAAGCAGTAAGATATAGCAAGCCAATTTGAAGCGAATTCCTGTTTGTTTGCCCGCGACACACGTATAAATCTTGTGATTCACTCTTATTACCCGGGTCCGACGAGATGTGGACTGGCGGAGGCTAGTAACCGAGTAATGAAAAGCGGAACACTGTTTACTGAACGAAAACCTGATTCGTTGCGTTTTGTTGCACAATTTATTGTCCTTTTTATTTAGAATTGAACACGATTTCGACATCCACAGACCGGAGAGTTGTTTAATTCCACATATACGTACATACTCAATACTCAATATATTTATTGCATTCCATAATGCTGTAATACAGTAAGATGTTAACTTATAAACTATGAGATCATTATGGACCCTGTAGGGCACGGCAAATAATAAATTCATAATAAATTCATATAGGGTCCTTCTTAATATGCTGACACTTTTTAAGGGGATGATCAGACCGTCAAACTGAACAAGAGAGACCAACACCGAAATGGCGAAAAAAAAACTGCTCTTCCGTACAAAACTGCAAACCTACTCGATCCAAATGTATGGGACAGCTGATATTTTTTTCGCGATTTCGATGTTGGTCCCATAGAAAAAATTGTTATATAGGGTCCTTCTTAATATGCTGACAGTTTTTTAAGGGGATGACCAGACCGTCAAACTGAACAACATTCTCTAAGGCACCAATAACGAATTCGCGAAAAAAAAAACAGTTCGTCCATACAAAACTGCAAACTCAAACATACTCGAGTCAAATGTATGGGACAGCATTTTTTTTTCGCGATTTCGATGTTGGTCCCATAGAGAAAGTTGTTCAGTTTGATGGTCTGATCATCCCCTTAAAAAAGTGTCAGCATATTAAGAAGGACCCTATATACATAAACTCACAACCTTAATACATTTTTGAGTGGTTAGAAACGTTGCTACAACTACGAGCTGTCCACAATTCCAATTCCAATATTCTAATTTATACAGGGTGGCCGGGGAGTTGACGTTCAAACGTAAAATTTAGGTCCGGTATGTCGTGGGGTATCCGAATCACCCCCATGTATGTTCCGCGATTTTTTATAGTTTTCGAGTTATGATGATTTTTCCGATTTTTTGAGGAAATTCGACATGACCGGCTTAAACAACTTCTAAAAAAGAAAGTGTAAGACTTTTTAGAGATTCTTTTTTTGCAACTTAATCTTCATGAATTGTGCCTTTATTCATAACATTATGAGCATCGTAACTTTGATAAAAGTTATGAAAATATTGGTCTAAAGTTAAAAATTTGCGATCCGTGAATTATGACTTAATTTTCAACTTTAAATTAAAACTCTAAACGGATGACCTTATGATTTTTTAGCCAATCTCAAAAATGCGCCCAACTCTCAGCTTTCATAATCATAAATAAAAAGTAGTACTTAAGAGGGCTAATTTGGCTAGAATTGATCTTCAAAGACAACAAGGCGGAAAATTCTTAAATTTAAAATTTTTTTTTTTTCCATAACTTCCACGCCCCGGCCACCCTGTATACGAAAACTTCAATAATTTAACGCATCCCAGATTATTGATTTTCAATTGAACATAATTTTGATATGAACATCCAATAGGTATGTATTTGTATTCGCAACACAGATTACTTTCTCTATGGCACCAAAATCGAAATAGCGGAAAAAAATTGCCTGGAATCAAAAAGGAAAAATGTATGAGACATTTGAGTCAAGTAGGGTTGCAGTTTTGTATGGAACAGCTGATTTCTTTTTGCGATTTTGTCATTGTTCCCATAGATAAAGTTGTTCAGTATGATGGTCCTGTCAGTATATCATCATCATGTCGTATGGCATTTTTGTCTTCCTGCTTGGATCCGGGGAAGTCTAAATTTCGAGATCAAGATTCTTCAGCCAGTCTTCCGCTGCCGGGGTTAGCCTATGGAGTTCCTCAATTCCACCGGGGAAACGGCGCAGATGACACTCATTTACCACGTGGGTGAGGGTTTGGTCAGGTGCCCCGCAGTCGCACATTGGTGACTCCCTCAGGCCCCACTTGTAGAGGTGATGGTTGGTCCTTCCGTGGTGGTTATATTATGATGAAGGACCCTGCATGAATACATCTTTAAAACATGTTTAATCAATAAGTCAATAACGTATAGTATTGTACAGGGTGTTAGGGTTAGGGGTAGGTAAACAGTTGCACTACTTTGAGGGGTGATTGTACCCATGTTACTGGAGTGCGATTTTTGATTATCACACGCTCAAAGCGAGTAGTAGAAAATGACGTAAAATCGATGATTTGTTATTTTTGAATTCCACTTTCTATCACTTGCAACGAGTGCTCCGAACCACTCGTATCCAGGTCTACCCAATATCAAACTGTACAAAAACATGTATAGTCATCCCTTACAGCCACACACAAATTGTCAAAAGAGTGACAAAGATAGATATACGTTCATCAGATACGACTGTTAAACAAATGTCACCACTTTTTTCAAGCGAACCTACCTGCAAACTAGGGTTTGACTTTTACTATCGATGCAAACTATCGATTTCCGCTATTGCAAACTATCGATATCCGTTATTGTTTTATTAGATGTTTTTTCAAAGGATTTATTATAGTTTTTACAATGAGGGTTTTTCTAGCAACTTTCTAGCAAAAATAACTACTAGATAACGTTATTGTTAGCTAGGTATATTTCTTATAAAAGCGTTAGTGAATAGATCCGGTATCGATCATAATTTATAGTTTTAGGGCATGTTTCACCACTTCTGAGTAAGTTCTTGTTAGCTTATCCGACAGATAGTTTGACATATTTTGTATGAAAGATATGTCAAAATATCTGTCGGATAAGCTAACAAGAACTTACTAAGAAGTAGTTCGACTCTGCGCCAGTGGGAATTGAGCCTAACTGTTGGCGATACAGTGCCACTAGCGACACTCTATTATTAGTGTCACTCTACGCAGTATAGGTACAACACTTCCGTAAGGAATGAGGGATTTTCCAAAAAAATAAAAAAGCTAGTTCCCAATTTCTCGATAGATGGCGTTGACCAGAGGAGTCGATTAGGTATGAGCGAATATATTTATTAATATTATTAATAAAAAGACACGCAACAAACCCTTTCATATTATTGTTGGTTTATTATTAAAAATCTCGGTGTTATTGTCTGTCAACAACGAATCAAGTATCGGACGTGGCTGTGTGGGCTTCGTATCCATTTTGAATATTCGAACAATAAACGAGAAAAAACAACAAACTACAATAAGACAAAAACCTGACAATTTCAACAAAAATAAAACGGTAAACTTGTAATCGCTACTTCGTCAACGGATACGTCAGATTCCGTGAATGAAAAGATGAAAAGCAAAGCCATAAACGAAAGATTTCGCTCTCAAAGCAAAGAAAATTGAAAAGTGAAGTGACCAATTTAAATATTGTTCGTACCTATTATAAAAATAGATACGAAGCCCATACCGCCATGTCTGATACTTTATTCTTTGTTGACGGACAATAATTGATTGTAAAGATAAGATAACAGATTAAGACTGGTAATAATAAACCAACAACAATAAGAATGAGTTTGTACACACGGTAACATATCAAGCTACGCAAAACCAAAATAAGCTGGTCGCGCGACGTTACACGTTATTCACCCTACGCGCGGTCAGCTTAAATTATATTGGTTTTGCGTAGCTTGATGTGTCGCCGTGTGTATTTTTATTATTAATATTAATAAATATATTTGCTCATACCTAATCGACCCCTCTCTGGTCAACGCCATCCATCGAGAAATTAGGAACTAACTTTTTCTTTTTTTTTTGCTTCCGAAAATCCCTCATTATTTTGTCATCTCATTTGATTCTATCGACCAACTTGAGGTGAATGTGGTACATCACTATTTGGTACATCAAATGTCAAATTACCTTATCTTGCAAACAATGTTTTCGATTTCTTATCAACCCAAAATAGTTTACTGAAATGTTTTGTTCGATTTGTTAAACGGATACAAGTGCATTGTTTTTGTGAATTATAAGTGTGAGGATAGTAAATAGTGAATGATTTATGACCAGATTTGTTGAAATTGAGTTAGCGGTGGAATGAAAGTTTTTGGTTATTTTCTGGAAAGGCACACATTCGGCTATAACAGCCCACAACAGCTCACAATATTGGCATTTTGGGTACGTAGTTTTGTATCGGTACAATTTTTTTTCAAAATTGCTGCCAGATAACAATTCAGTGCAAAGTCTTCCAGCTGGAAGACCGTAGGTACTTAAAGTGGCGCGCGCCCGTTCAAGATGGCATGTGTTTACTATTGACATCTCTTTTACTCAAACGGACGTTCGTCGTAAGTGTGAATAGAAGAAAGGTTGCGTTTTTATGCTGCGCTTTATAATATTAATCTTCCCTATATTTTATCTTTGCTCGTATCCTATTCTACCACTCGAATGTTTGACGTTTGTAATGTTGTCAGTTTTTTTTTTTTTTTTTAACAATTTATCCTTTCGGAAATGCAATGGGAACTAGCCCTTACAGCATGGTCATAAGTAACATTTTTCTTTGTACTTAAAACTAACATAACCTAACTTAACCTACTCTTGAAATGCGTCGATGGTACACACATTCCAATATTCAAGAGAGTTCTACGCGAAGATCAATCCGAATCAAACGGGAGCGCCTTCTTTATTTCTCACTTTTACTATATTGTTCTTCATTACGGCACATTATTAAACTAGTTCCACCACACTAACACAATAATGACCACCGAAAAACGAATTTAGAAAATTAAGAAACAAAGCCCGTTCTTGTCTTCAAGATTCCCGTGCAGAACTCTCCTCCTAGCCTAAACCCTAACACATTAAAATGCGAGGATGGACGCATTCTAATGTTCAATGGAGTTTTACGCGAGGAGTCCAATCCAAATCAAACGGGAGCGCCTTACTTTATTTCTCACTTTTACTACATTGTTCTCCATTAATGGCACATTATTACACTAATTCCACCACATTAACACAATAATAGCCACGAAAAACTAATTTAGAAAATTAAGAAACAAAGCCCCGTCCATTTTGTCTCACTTCGCGCGTAAAACTCGTAATGTTGTCAGACGTCAACTGATTTAACTTTTTTCTACGTTCCGTTATCCCATAATTTTGGCGGTAAAGTCCGATTTGAAATGTTACTATGAAACCATTCATTCGTTCGTTCGTTCAATTGAAACGTTTTCTGTGTGAATCGAAACGGTTTTGGCACATCCGAACGAGTTCAAAAATAGAGAAAAACGTAACCACTCGGAATGAAAATCTCAATTCGTAGGCGAATGTCAAGTCGCTCGTATGATTTTCAAAAATCGCACTCCTGAACATAGTTGCCAAAGAAACCTATAGGAAACGAGCTTTTACCCGCGATTTTGTCCACATAAATTATATACCAGATTTTAAGTCAAATCATAAGCTATCAAACAAAAAAAGTTTCATCAAAATCGGTTCAGTAGTTTTTGCGTGATGCTCGAAATAACAAACAAACAGACAGACAAAACATCCAAAAATTGGTGATTTGGAATCAGGGACACCTAAAAACCATATTATAATCTTCTTTTTGTAAATATCTTCAATGTACTATCGCGGACTTTTCCGCCTTTTTTTTTTTTTTTTTTTTTATTAACTATGGGTTTGCTCTTGACCTCAATCCAGTCCTCAGGACGAAGACCACCACTAGGCTCATTTTTGCTTGCATACTAAAAAATAAAAGCGATGTCTTACCCCGCCCTATTGATGAATAGACCAATTATATCTAAACTATTATAAAACTGTAACAGAAGTGTGTCTGTACATTGAAGATATTTACAAAAAAAAATTACGACATGGTTTTTACCTGCCCTGATTCCAAATCACAAATTTTTTGTTTTTTTGTCTGTCTGTTTGTTTGTTTGGGTGTTTGTTTGTTCGAGTATCACGCAAAAACTACTGAACCGATTTTGATGAAACTTTTTTGTTTGATAGCTTATCATCTGACTTAAAATCTGGTATATAATTTATGCGGACGAAGTCGCGGGTAAAAGCTCGTTAATAATAGTTTCGAAACAATAAATTTTGGGCGAAATTATGCGATTTTTTTTTCTTAAGTGGTCAGGCGGAGAAGTCCCCGATAGTACAGACACACTTCTGTTACAGTTTTATAATAGTTTAGATTAGCAAAGTGTTTACCCTAAAACCCCGTATATTTCATGTTTGTTGTACTTTCTCGGCTGTCGGTGCAAGCCAGACCTCCATATGCCCAACAACTTTTGTATTATGCATCGAAAAGAGCGAAAATCATCAATAGGTAGGTACGTATGTTGGTTACAAACAATATTGTGCATATTATATTGATCAACTTGACATTTTGATCGCGAGACAAAAGGTAACGTGAATAAATTTAAATTTTTTATTATTTTCGGATCATTGTCTTTTTATTTTGGTGCATTATGTAAATTTTTTATTTCACGCTGTTTTTAAAACTCCTTTATTATGCAATTTTCATTCTTTTAATTTTTCTTATGTACGAACGCAAAACATAAAAACTGCAAACAACTTTTAATACCCAGTTACTTTTTGAAATACGTCACTTTATCCAGTACACACGGCGACACATCAAGCTATACAAAACCAACATAAGCTGACCGCGCGACGTTACGTTACTCGACCTACGCGCGCCCAGCTTATGTTGGTTTTGTAAAGCTTGATGTGTCGCCGTGTGTACATCTAATGGTAGATAGGTAAGTACTTCAGGGTACTACATACAAACAGTACTCTGCTACTCACAACGTTTGTTAACACGACACGATAATTCATACCTATATACTTAGAAACAATGTTTTCCAGTAGGCCTCGCATGCCACCACCCCCGAGAAAACGATAAAAATCGAGATGTGCCTCCATCTTTATTATTTTACGTGTGCCAGAAAGAGCGCGCCTGACGTCGTGGGTGGCATGCTAGCCGTGCTGTCTATGTTCCCTTTCGATAGAGCACATTTACTTAATCACAAAATGTATCAAATTGATGTAATCTTATCATGTATATTAGTTTTTGTCTAAAGCCATATCTACAGTTGAACGTTCGATTTAGTCGGTCTATTTGTCGTCTGAATCTCGTCTGTGGTCTATCGATTCATTGACCTGTCGACGATTTTCATTAATCGATACATAGGTACACCTACTTGGAATTCATTCACCCTCTTCACGTCGCATCCTTGATGATACTGTAGGTGCAATGACTTCAGGTTTCCTTTATTTTAACGGTTGACAAAGTACGTCCTTGTCGTTTTTAGGGTTCCGTACCCGAAAGGTGCCAAAACGGGACCCTATTAGACTATTACTAAGCCTACGCTGTCCGTCCGTCCGTCCGTCCGTTCTAACTCTAAAAAGTCTGTCTCTGGAACCGTAACAGGTAGTGAGTTGACATTTTCACAGAATAGGTATAGGTAATTAGGTATGTGCTAACAAAAAATTAAAAAAAGTAAATAAGCCCAAAACAAGAAACAATTTTTTTTTAGTTTTTTTGTTTTTGCTCGAGGTATCGTAATACATACAAATGTCAAACTTGGTGTGATTGTAGTGCAAGTGCATACTCTAAAGTAAATGAACAAATAGGATAAAAACCGGCCAAGTGCATGTCGGGCTTGCGCTAAATCCGGAGAAAACACAACCTTTTAGTAATATTGTATGGTGGTACGAAACCCTCCGTGCGCGAGTCCGACTCGCACTTGACCAGTATTATTTAATGTTAACTTCGTGACTTCATTATGTTTAAATCTGGTGTGAATCAGTTTTAACGGTTGTCTTGACTTATGTTTAATGTTCGTTGTAACTTTATTATTGTCAATCATTTTGTTTAAAAATGCCTTTGCATAGTATAATTCAGTTAATTTATTTTTAAATTGTAAGCAATTATTTGGACGAGGTTAACGAGTTTTTAACTAGTTGACATTAAAAGTGCCTATCGTAATCTCGTAGCTTATCTAGGCCCAATCTAAAGTTCTAGAATCTAGGTAGTCAAAACTTGTATTACGACAGATTACATATCGACATTAATTATTATTAATTATAACAGGGTCTTTCTTAATATTATTATACTGACGGTTTTTTAAGGGGATGATAAGAGCATCGAACTACACAACTTTATCTTTGAGATTAATATTGAAAATCGAAATCCTAAAAAGCAAACGGCTATTCGATACTAAAACTTCAAACCTACTCGACCCAAAATTAAATGTCGAGTAGGCAGCAGATTTTTTTCACGTTTTAATTGGCCTCATGATCTGATCATCCTCTTAAAAACCCGTCAGTATGTAATACTACATCCAATGACATTCTATACATCCATGAACTACCCTTCATCCATGACTTGCGTTGCGTACAAATATTCGTATTTCAAAACACATGTTTGCCCCTTTTAAGATTCAAACTCAAAACTGTTGACTTCAAAGGCAGACTACCTTCATTTGTTAGTTGAGTTCTCATACTGAAAATAAAATAAATTACCTAATATTATCATAATAATATTATATTGAATGCTGTCTTTTATTTTTGGTTTCTAGAGTTACTATAGTAAAAAAATATTTGGCGGTAGTATTACCGGCCGAGGCGATAGAACCACGGTTAAATGAATTTCCCGTCTTACTACTGGTACTAGTACGACTTATTAGTAACACGGGTAAAAAACGGATTTGTTGCTAGAATAAGAAACAATAAATCCTAAATATAAATCAAAGGAGATTGTCTCTACAGTTACAATGGAACAATCAGCGAAGGTAAAAAACTGATTAGTTCAGCGTCAAGCGTGGGACTGCGACCGACGATGCATTTCAGCGTTCTGTGCAGTGTTTTGTTGCACTTTTTATGCAACATCCACTCTTGAAGAGACATAATATTAATTTATAGACGTATTTATAGGCAGATCTCGGTTGTTTGATGGCGGTGCGGTGGTGGCATGATAGGCCCGACAGCACGGCTAGTAGGTATGCCACTCACGACAAAGCGACTAAACGAGAAAATCATCATGCGTGCTCTTTTTGGCATACGTAAAATAACAAAGGCAGAGGCACATATCTATTTTTATCGTTTTTTCGGGGATGACATGTTAGGCCAGGAGTGCGATTTTTGAACTTCACCGGTGACATTGAGTTTCGCCTTCATTACGAGTGTTTACGTTTTTCTGTATTTTAAAATCGTTCGGATGTGCGAAGGGACAAATAAATAGTTTCATAGTAACTGTTAAAACCGGACTTTACCGCCAAGATTATGGGGTAACGGAACGTAGAAAAAAAGTAAAATCTGTAGACGTCAAAAACGTCAAACATTCGAGTGGTGAGATTGGTTACGAGTGCGGAGCACTCGTTGCAAGTGATAGAATGTGGAATTCAAAAATGGCAAATCATCGATTTTACGTCATATTCGCTCGTATGAACGTGTGATGTTCAGAAATCGCGACTTCTGTATGGGTAAGGATGAGAGAGCGCATCAGCTATACCTGACTTATTTTCTAACTGACAGTCGTATAGAGTCGTAGTCTCATGGTACAATAATATACTGCGCCTGGTATTCTCTTCCGATCACGTGACTGACCTCGTGACTGACACAAGCCTACGTCATCATACCCTTTTACCATGTTTAGCGGCCATTTTTTTGTGACGTAGGCTTGTGTCACTCTGGGAATAGAAGACCTTTTTTTTTTAGACTATGCGTAGTCTAAATCGACTATGAATATTATTACACCATTACACCCATCAACATCATGACCACAGTCAATTTAAGAAGGAAAAGTAAATATTTTCTAAAGACTCGCTGCGATATGTATAATGTTATCTGTAATGTGTTTAAGATAAGCGTGTTTTGTCTCCGAGTTCAATGACTCGCTATTATTTGCTATTGAAATCATCTCTCTACACTAGCTAAACCGATGTAATTGAAAGAGTGGATATGAATGGTTTTTACGTTTATTTTGTCTAGATACAGCGATAACAGATATTTCAACTTGAATGGTTTGCATATGCAATGACTAGGTATGAGATCCATTGCAAATGCTCGTGTATATAATAATATAAAAATTTACCAAGAATACGGAAATTCTATATCTATGAAATGACAAAGATTAATTAAAATCAAGAAAAGCATCTGAAAGCACGCAAGCTTTAGTTACCTATGGGCAGCGCAGCTCAGAAGTGCGATTTTTGAAAATCATACGAGCGACTTGGCAGTAGAAAGATGCATCTCCAAAGTAATTTTGACATTTTCTACTGCCAAGTCGCTCGTATGATTTTCAAAAGTCGCACTTCTGCTCAGGCTCTCAGGAAATGCCTGCATTTTGCCGCCTGACCATTTGTCAGACCTTTGATTAGTACTTGGAATCTTAGACAGTCAAAAGAAAATAAATATCGATCCAAGTTACACAATAATTTGATCTGACCATTGTTATTTGAGTGTAAAACATTTGTACTAATAAGTACAAACTCTAGAACTACGATAAACGAATAGAAATTCTATTGTAAATTTAACAAACTTTGCTCCAAAAACATTTACTTTGGATCTTTGTAAAACTTATAACAATGATTGCGAAGTGGCCGAACTTTGATAATTCGAATAACTTGTTCAATAATGTTATTCTCTTTCATTGACTCGCTTATTCGTTAAGTTGATGACGTCATTGTAACGTTCAATCAAAATTTATCTATCTTATCATCATTTTAATATACTTAGGTAATTAGCGGTAGATTATGAATAATCTTCTTCAAGAAAAAACAATAACAAAAGATTCATTGACTTTGTCCCCTAATCTGTTAGTGATGCTTTTGACGTATTGTAGTGATGGTTTAAGACATCTTGAAAGTCAAGCAATGTCGAGCGGGGCGCACCATATCGTAGGGCCTTAGTGATTTTCACCTTAAACGCCCCTGAATTTCGGAAGATAAGCAGTCGGTCCCGGATAAAGGTGTCTCCTGGCGATATTCAAAGGAAACTGAATAATTTCTTATTATCGGTAATCTTTTTCTTTCGTGTCAACATGAGTTTATATCGCTTGACAATCACTCATGCTGTAATGGAAAGAAAGGCCTCACGAAACCCAAAGGTCTACGGAATAATTACGATAATGCCTAGATTGGTAGTGCCTTCATTTTTAGAATTATAATTGCTTAATTGCTCTTGACCTCAATCCAGTCCTCAGGACGAAGATGGGGTCGAAGATGTAGCGCGCTTACCCAGAAGATGCCTATTCACTCGTACTTTAAAGGAATTCGGGTTGTAAGCGCTCGGAAATACTGACGCAGGAAGGGCATTCCACTCCTTGGCAGTGCGCATTATAAAAGATTCTGAAAGGCGCTTGGTGCGGATAAGTGGGATGTCAACCAAGAAGGGGTGATATCCCGCGGTGCGTCTGGAAGTCCGATAGTAGAAAGGGGAAACCCATTGCCAATATTGTCCAGGCATCAGTTCTAAATCTAGCCAGTTGACGTGGAATTAAGAGCTTTCACAATGGATTTCTTACGTCGTCGAACAAACATAATTGCTTCGTACAACCCGGAAGACTTGGAGACCTACAAACCGAGCAGTCGTGCAACCGGTCGGGAAACCCGTAGTGGCCACTAGACCTGTCGAGCCTCTCGATCGATAATAATCTTTACTGTTGGTCTCGTGCTTGATTTAATAGCTTTACAAATGTATGTCCCGTTAAAGGTGGCGCTAGTGGCCTGTGATTTGAAATGGGTTAGATTTCAATGTGGTGTTGTTATTTAACACCGAAGCCGTAATATGTAACGTGTTAACGATCTAAGGTCTTTAGTCTCTATCAATATTAGTTACGATACCTATTAGGTATCTTTTCTGGGGTCTTATTGTGTAACTACCTTGTTCGATCGGTATCAAATCGATATGGTGTTTTTTGACAGTTCTTGGCGTTTCTGATTATATCGAATACCAGATCGATAACGGCGTATTATGAATGTATTATAAAATAAAATAAAATAAAAATACATCATGCCGATTTGATACCGATTGAATCGGATTACGCAATATAAGACCCCTGTTTTTTTCATTGTACTTTTTTTAGTGTGAATAAAGTATACATATTTCTATTCCATTTTATGCTGTTCTACTCTAAGAACTCATAATTTAGTGTTCATTTGTAAGACCATACCAGTATTTTCAACCATGTCTATCAATAGCAGTTCAGTTCTTTTCTTCGTGAGCAGTTCCATGCGACATTTGTCTTTAAACATGTTTTCTCCAAATTATCGCAAACAACCGTATACTTTGGACAACGCAACGTATAAATAGCTTCTATAATGAAAGAGTAGAGTTGATATTTACCCAATATTCGTGGGTTCACGGTCGATGTACCGTCGCCGGCACCCACGCATCTAATTATACCGTCTGATAGAAAAATGCTTTGATAACATTACATCAAGTAGGACTTTTCGGGTTTTTACTTTTGGTACATACATTATATTCTCACGCCTGTCTCCCACTGGGGTAGACAGAGATAACGAAGCGCCACCTGCTACGATCCGGACATACCGCTCTAGCTTCCTCCACATTCATAAGTCCTTTCATGCATGCTCGTCGGTTTCGGGTAGATCTGACCTGACCCTTTTTTAGCAGCTCGCCAATTTGTTTCGTATATGTGCGTCTAGGCCGTCCCCTTCCAATATTTCCATTTACGCTTGCCTTATAGATTGCCCTCGTCAATCTGCTCTCATCCATTCTTTCCACATGACCAAACCATCTCAACATACCTTTCTCTATTTTCGTCACTACATCCTCTTCCAGACCACAACGTGAGAACGTTTATTAGAGATAATAAAACTATTTTTCAATTTGTCCATCACAGTCACTTTTGGTTTCTTATTTTAATGTGACCCTGGTATGCCCATAAGCATTGCCGTCATGCCCCTCTTTGGCCAAAATTTAAGCGCTAAAGGACAGTCTGGTCTGTACTCTGTAGACCAGCATGAATGCTGTCAGAGTATTTTGAAGCCTCCATCACTAGACATAATTATGTATAGAACAATAGATCAATAATAATAAAATTATATTGTTTGGCGAGGAAAGTCAGTGCAAAGTAACACACTTAGAAAGAAAGAATGAAAGAAAAATCTTTATTCACCATTAAAGGCACACACGAAACAACAGAGTACATTAATAGAAATAGTAGGTAGGCACTTACAGACTTAATGATCTCAATATTTTTAATTTTAATTTTTAATCTATGATCTCAGTACAGTACAGTAAAGGCGACATTATTTTAATAATTTTATGTACTATCATCATCAAGATCAATGCCCCATTGCTTTTTTTTTTTCAATCAAATCGTCATCCCACATCCCATATCTGACCACAACTGCTGCTGGATCTATGTTCTATCCCACGCCATTCATCTAGCTAGATCCTACTCTGTGTCGGTTGTTGCCAGTCTTCTTCTTATCGTGTGGGCAGAGCCCTGGTGTCAGAGTTTTTTCAGACCGCCTTAGGGCCTCTGACGTGGTTTTTATGTAACGACTACTGCCACCAGGAGATAGTAGCCGAGACCAACTTCTTAACGTGCCATTCGAAGCACGGAATCATCCTTCTTTTCAGACAATTAGGTTATTCAGCCTGCAATGTCCTAACGAACTGGGGAAAAATGCACAAAGTGACATATCACTAAGTGTCCCCCATGGGAATCGAACAAACAACCTCCGTGTAAGAGCCCAATGCTCTTGATTCAGGATTCCGGATTGCAATTCCGTATGTATGTGTGTGGCGGACCTAAGACCGGTGACCTCTTCGACACAACGATCATCGACAAAATGATAAATAAGCCGATGCCGGACCGGTTGTTATTACGACCGTGTCCGGTGCAGGATTGATCATAATTCTGCTTCCTCAGAATTAATTGATTTGTTTGTCAGGTCCCATTGAGAGCCTTATAAAGAGAGTTGATTGATTTACTGTCATGCCGATGAGATACGTTATTTTATTATTGATAGCAGCTTACAGCTAGGGATCCGCAAAAAGTATCGATACTTGAGTAGTATCGATACTTTTTGTCGAAAACTAATATTTTTGTACTCGATACTTTTATTAGAGTATTTTACTAAGTATCGATACTTTCTTAGTTACTCGATACTTTTGTCTCCTCACTAAACTGTCAGATAAAAGTCAGTAGATAGTACTTCCTTTTCCGATGTAAGTAAAGGTACATAGCGTCGTCCCTCTGGATAGTGTGAGGATTTCGAGGGAAAACAGTATTATAGATTGAATAATGCATGTGGAAATAAATACATTTAGTAGCAATACTAGCAATTATGAAGTTTTAGTAATCTCGTAATTTTGATGAATGATTATTAGATTAGGGGTACATTAATTAGTTGTTAGTTCCTATAATCATTATTGTGTATTTTCTTGTGGTTTCTAATATTTTTAAAATATTACTCGATACCAAGTAGTATCGATACTTTTATCGGTATCGATACTTTTGATTCGATTCTTGGATTCGAGTAGGTATCGATACTTTAAAAAATTTGCGGAACCCCTTCTAATAGCGGAATAAGCGACACAATGGTCATTATTTAAGCGTATTAAGTGCTTATCCGTAGTATATACTTTCGGATATTTACCTGAATTGGCGTTAAATATCAGATAAAGTTGATGAAATTTTTTAAACACGATCTAGAAACTAATCTCTATGCCTGTATACTTAATCATAAAATGTATAGTTTCATAGTTACAGCTAGTGGCTCAAAGATTTCCATACAAATCTTAAATTAATCCTAGCATTGAATCTGTGTAGTTTAAATAAAATCTGAGAAACCATAGGCACAGAGTATCTAGATCATGTTAGCATTGAAAAAAGGATCTAAGTTAAACTTCCCACTGGGTTCCATAGAGAAAAACCTGACAGGAGTGCGATTTTTGAATCTCATTCGCTGAGTTCAGCAGTTGAAAATGTCTAAAATTACTGTGGAGATACGCATCTTTCTACTGCTGATTTAACTTTCAAAAATCATACTTCAGGAGTGCGATTTTTGAAAGTTTAATCAGCAGTAGAAAGATGCGTATCTCCATAGTAATTTTGACATTGTCAACTGCTAAACTCAGCGATTGAGATTCAAAAATCGCACTTTAGATATAGCTCTAATAGCGCTAAAAGAATAACTTGCCGATCGGATATCAATAATATAAAAACATTAAAGCCCTATTTAGAGCTTTACGTTGATTTCGATCTTACGCTAAATACTAATGTATATTTTTTCTTGTTTCAGGTATGTCATCGCTAGGTCATCGCAAGATCTCGACAAATTCCAATAGAAAAAACATCAGCATATCCAAAAATTGGTAACTAAACTATTACATATTATTATCTCCCTACGGAGTTTTTCTGTTGTCCTGTCTTTATAGACTATATCTAAAACTATTGAAGGGATTTCGATACGGTTTTTACTACTAGATAGAGGATAGTCACGAGGATAGTTTGTGTGTAACTCCTACCTGTGTGAAGCCGAAGCTGGTCGCTAGTAGATAATAAGCAGATTGAACCCCTATTGCTGCTATTGACATAACAGTGTACAAGTTGTTCTAGCAGCTGAGTTGCATAACACACGTCATCGACATTGGAACCCCCGGCGAGCGAGGTCCCTCCCAGCCAGTCTTATTATAGTCCAATCGTCTGGAAGGGAACGTCATTTGCACCATTTGTTACTTTGTCACTATGCTGGAACTGTATTTCGTCTGGGTTTAGTTTAGAGAACGCTTAGGTAACATGGACTATTGCGAACTTTTTTCGTCTACCTAATTTAAACTCACGATCGTATCCGGATTTTGGAGTGGTCAAAAACTTGGTTAAACTACCTTTTATGAGATTATTCTATGGTGTTCCAAAAGGCGACAGTGTACATAGGCGAGAATATTTCGCTTCATGATAAGGAGCACTTATTTGTGTTTTAATAAAAACGTGAACCTTTGTTGGGACTTGACGATGACCATTTCACAAAAACATTCATTGGAAAAAAGGCTGAGGAATAGAAAAGGCCCCGTTACCAAAACAAGGTTAGCGGCTGTTTGGGACTGACACAAATAGGTCAGTGCGTTCATGAAGTTCGATGAACTATAATCGAGACAGGCTTTTCAGAATAATCTTATCGATACGATAGTGCTATCAAATGCGACCTAATGACTTTAATTTATCAAGTGTCGTACCAAATACAAGGATTTAGATGTAATTGGGACATTTGATAGAGGGGTGGTAAAGTGGCTTTCACTTCAACTCATGAAAAACGCTACAAATTACTAAAGTGAGTATCCTTATCGTTAATCTAAGGCCGACATAAATGTCAAAAATTACACAATGAATTGAAATAGAAAATGGCAAAAAATAGATGCCGTGTTAAAATATTTTCAGCATTCGACTATAGGGGAAACACGGACCTGAAAAAAAGACGGACGTAATGTCACATTAAAAAGAGGTGAAGCATGCAAGGTGCTACAATTTAGTTTGTTCTACAAAGCACCTACACTCACACAGACGCACCAGTTCTAGGCGCAGGTGCGACAACCCGCCGCCATTTTGTCCCGCGCAACAGGGCGACAGCACGCACACTCATATAAATGGGTGCTTCACTTTTGATTAGACGAGATTCCATCCGTCTTTTTTTCAGGTCCGTGAGGGGAAATGGGCGTATTCGGGTGAAAGGACGTAACCGACTGAATCCCGACTTAGCTTTTCTTGTACAAATTTTTAAATTCCGCAAGATAGCTCTAATTATAACTTATTTTGTATCAGACATCTTGATAACCAACTTTTGAATTTGATACACAAGTTTTTGTCAGCAAAAACGTACTTTCTAAATAGATGACGATTATTTTATGAGTGTAGGTAGACACCTTAATTATAAAAATTCTGCTTCGCTGGTCATGCCTCACGCTCGGTTAGGACCGAATTGAGCGAAAGATAAGAGAGCTTGAAGCGCTTCATCTCCAGCTTAGTTAGCTTAGTTTCAGCATCACTGCTGTAAACCGGCTGATATTCGGGTGATATAGCGGCCTTTGTCCACTCTTTATACATGACCTAAACCGACCATTATGTTTATAAAGGATTATTTAAACATTAGCACAGGCTTTAACAATTGTGTTGGGCGTGGGGCGTGGATAATGGATATTTATTATACCTACTAGGTAGCTCTTTCGCTATGTTTAATTTTTCGTTAACGACAACATACTAAGCATACAACAACACACAATTTTTTTTTTTGTGGTGTGGTTTTTTTTCTCTGATGTTGACTGCAAAGTAACAAAGATAAATCTTGATTTTTCTCGGTTTGTCTGGGGTGTCATACTAGGCTCATATTGGCATGGCATACGCGAAGTGACAAAGACAGAGGCACATCTTGATTTTTCTCAGTTTTTCGAAGATAGGCACACTTTGTTATGGATGCCACATAAACCCAAGCCAAGGTTCTAATCAAGCATGTTATAATTATAATTACTAATTAGGTGTAATTTAATTTATTTCATTTTAACTAACAGTTACTCTGTTCATAAACGAAACAATAGGACCATTATTAACGTTACACGCGAAATGTCAAAGTAGGTTCTGTCCGTACCAAGAGATTGAGAGGGTACCGAGCCTACAGTGCTGCTCTCAATCGTATTTTTTATTTTTAAACAATTAAACAAGCATAAGCATTAATATGCACACGACTATGTTCTGAACATCCACGTTTCACTAGACAACAACAACAACAAACAACAATTTAAAAAAAATCCAAGTAACAAGAATGTCACTGTTGACTGTTGGTTTTCGAATTTATCGAACCATTACGAACTGCTATGTTTTTATGTTCGTAACTTTGTAAAAACAAATCCTTAATTAAATGAATCCATAAATTCTTCTTCTTCTTATCGTGTGAGCAGAGCCCTGGTGTCAGAGTTTTTTCAGACCGCCTTACGGCCTCTGACGTGGTTTTATGTAACGACTACTACCACCAGAGATAGTAGCCGGGACCAACGGCTTAACGTGCCATCCGAAGCACGGAATCATTTTTCTTTCCAATCCATAAATAGAAAACGTGACATTCTTGTTTTTTGGAAATGTTGTAGGTATAATTGTTAAGAAATAAAAAAAAACTATTGAGGGCAGCATTGAAGGCTCGGTGCCCCTTTAACTAATGTAATGCGCATGCGTGAGTGCAGGAATGTTTCGCTACTCGACGCCCACGCGTTCTGCTGATCTTTGTTGTGATACTGTGCCACTATCTTAATTGACAATCGCTTTTAGAAACTGCGTTTTGCTACCTATAAAGTCGACAACAAATCAGACTTATCGCTCTGGACTTTGCCCCCTTTCTTATATCGCTGGCGTAGTGTTGAACGGGACCAGCTCAAAGCCCGACCACCTGTGGCCTATACACAATATACAATTATCATAATCAGCTGATATAGGGGTCTTTCTTAATATACACGGTGTAACAAAACACTCTAGTAATACTTAAGGGGGTGCTTCAGACCAACAAACTGGTAGGTAACCTGGACCAACAAGCGGTACTTCACTCCTGGACAGCTCTTAGTATTGTATAAAGCTCAGGTCCGATCATGTATGGAGTACTGCTGCCACCTGTGGGATGGCTCAGCCAAGTATCAACTTGCCACACTCGACTCGGTTGAACGCAGAGCCAGGAGGCTCATTGGCGATAGTAAGCTGGTGGAGGCCAAGCTTCATAGCCTAGCCCACCGCCGCAGAGTGGCCTGCTTGTCGGTCTTCTACAGATTGTACTTCGGTGAGTGTGCCCAAGAGCAACATGAGCTCATCCCACCTTCCCCTTTCTACTATCGGACTTCCAGACGCACCGCGGGATATCACCCCTTCTTGGTTGACATCCCACATATCCGCACCAAGCGCCTTTCTGAATCTTTTATAATGCGCACAGCCAAGGAGTGGAATGCCTTACCTGCGTCAGTATTTCCGAGTACTTACAACCCGGATTCCTTTAAAGTACGAGTGAATAGGCATCTTCTGGGTAAGCTCGCTACATCTACGACCCCGTCTTCGTCCTGAGGACTGGATTGAGGTCAAGACTTTCTCTATGGAGCTAACTTCGAAATCGCGAAATAAAAATCAGTTGTAATCAGTTGTAAAACTGCAATGCCGGCTCGACTGAAATGTCCCATACAGCAGATTTTTTTTCGATGTTGGCTCCATAGTGAAAGTTGTTCAGTTTGATGGTCTGAAGCACCTCCATAAGTATTACTAGGGTGTTTTGTTACACCCTGTATTGACGGTTTTTAAAGGGGATGAACAGACCATCAAATTGAACATCTATCTCTATCATCTATCTATCTTTCTCTATGAGACCAATATTGAAATCGTGACAAAAACAGATGTCCCATACAATTTGGTTGATTATAATTTCTGTTTCATGGAAGAGCAGATGTTTCTTCCGTATTTTGGCTTTGGTCCCATAAAAAAAGTTGGTCAGTTCAGCGTTAGTCCACCACGCGTGCACAATGCGGATTGATAGATACATGCGCGTCACAATTTCTTCTTCAGCGTATGCAGGTTTCCTCATTATTAGAATGACACGCTTAAAAGTGACATATGCGGACTTACTTTCACCGCAAAGATTGGCTAGATTAGCCACATCCGGGCACATCAGCGAAGCCCATCATACCAGCAACAGTCGCCATCATCATCATCAAAGTTGAAATTGAACTTAGTAGGTACTAAAGGACAACCGCCGCTCTCCCTTGAAAAAATACCTTAAAATGTATAGAAGTTTTGACTGAAGTCAAATGTGTAATAAATTATTCGGTTTTATGAAAACGACTCAGATAGTATTATTTATTTTTATTTAACGAGTTATTTAATCATTTATTATTAATAAATACTAAAAAAACAGCAACCCCAAAATGGCTGTCAATGTTGTTTAGTAGGAGGTGTTGCAAGCACAATGTTTTTTTTATATAAAAATGATATAAACTAATAAATCATTATAAAATAAACTAATGCCTGCAGTTAGTTTCTAGTGTTCCATAGTCCATAATAAAAATAGAAGGACGGTTATACATTTTTAGATATTATGTGCCGGATGTCCTTTGAGCTTGACCTTACTGTTGAGTGTGTCAACTATTTTGAAATGTAGAGCCCACCTTAGTACCTTTTTTTCGGACAGGGACATTCCCACCGCTGTAACTCCTGTAAAGCAGGATCAACAGCGGCGGCCACTCACAACACAATACAATGAAGTCCAGCGAGCCCGGGGGATGACTCCAATGTGTCGCATTCTATCGCAATGAATTTAAAGAAGATATAGGAGGAGTACCTAGGAACTTGTCTCAATCACCTATGTCAACTTTATTAATCTTTTGAAAACCTAACTGCTTGGATGATCTGAAGCACCGCCTTAAATATGTAACGCATTTAATTTTACATCCTCCAACTCCAACCTCTACGACGCGACGTCATATTTTAACGACAAGAGTTTAAGAGTAGCACACTAGTACAAATTAACTTACTAAAATAATCAGCAGGTACGAATGCTTTGTCTTCTCTTACGTTAAACACATGGAAGTCGACATCTAACCACTTTCCTAGAAATCGATGTGGTCTGACGAACTCCGTCGCCGTCGTATGAGATTTTCCATCTAGCGTGCAACAAATCTCAGTTCAATCTACGTAAGCAATAATCATGGAGAAACTCAACCACACATTCAATCACTAAGTCGATGGAATAAGGTTCAGTTTTGTATCTCAAAAAGTCACGGAAGCGAAGTAAATGGAAAACGAAAACGAAATGAAAATGCCTTCTACATTTATCCCTGTAGACCTTAGAATGTTTTCGATTGGAACAAGCGACCGAGCTGGTTTCGCTTCCACGACACGACGTTATGTAAATAACACAGCTGTTAGTCCTGTTTCTATGTTTCGAAATGTACAATTATTATAGTTGGTAGGTATATTTGAAACCGTACTCAGTGACAGAACAGTTTTACTCTCGAGGGTTAGTTTGTCTCGAGGGGAAGTGGATCTTTCAAGCACGTATCCAGGAGGGTAGATAGGTGGAATTTATCTCTCTAATATCTGTATATTTGTAGAAAGATTGCAGCAATTTCTTTTTCATTGTTTTTCAATGAATCCGTGGACTAATCAAAGCGAGCAGCTGTTCATAGCACGGATCACAAAGTGCGCAGTATAGTATAGTGTGCAAGCGTTTGTTATCTGCTTGCATAAGAGCAGAGCAACCATTGTGTTGTGTTTATCAGTTATTGTACCCGCCTTTATATCTGACGCAATTGCACTATTTACTTCCACTCACGTTACAAGCTACCTGAATCAAGACATTTTCGTCCCTACATTGAAGATATAAGGGTCTTAATACGTGCCTCATGTGGTTTAGATTCGACCCACAAGTCAGCTGTTTACAATTCATTTTACAGAAATCTCCTGTCACAACTCTTATGTCGTCGACATAAGTAAAAATATAGCTTGAATTCGGAGACTTCGTATGTGATACGGGCATTAGGAAATCTTTGAACCATGTTTGAATCTAGAAGTAAATAAAGTTATAATTGACTTGATTATTCAACGAATTTGCACATTACAGTGATTAGTATTAGTTCCTAGTTTTTTCTGCTAGACAGCCTTGGCGACAAGCGTATCACATCACAACATGTTTTAGCATATATCCACCTTGAAAAGGTGAGACTAGTATTCATAAGTCGTCTACATTACAACACGTAGGTACCTTAAAACAGTTTGTCTACCTGTAGAATTGACATAAATTGATACCTAGAACAAAACAAATTCGATCACACGTTACGTGATACGTTCTACAGAAAAGTGCGGAGTAGGTATAGGTACTCTAACTTAGACTATTTATATATGGACTGTTATGGTTTTGCGTGTACACACGGCGACACATCAGGTTACGCACCCTATATACCCATAACTACAATACGTACAAAACATAAAATAGTGCGGTAGAGAGCCTGCATAGACGCGGCTGCAGCGCGGGCGCAGCGTGCTGTGAGACGAAACAACAACAACATACCGCACCGTTTAGATTCTAATTTTGACTGTTAAAAATCATGATAAGTAGTCTCGTTAACCATGCGAAGCCAAAAAAAGTAGTCTTATGTGTACCCCAAACGTCATAGGTTCGAAGTTGTTAGAGGTTAGAATTCAGCCATATGAATACGTACTATTATTATCTGTTCATATGGTTCAGGCTATCTGTAAAGTGTGCTTCAGATGTATTAACGCTAATCTGACGGTTTAATGTGAAACGTCTATAATTAGATGCAAGATCATCGGTACTGTACTCATTCAACCTTGCATCTAATTCAGTTCTATACCTACAGATCACTACCTGGATAGTGCAGTTTTAACCCATACACAGTTAGGTATGTTTCCAGCCAACTGTATATAAATACAATTCGAATCAAATCTTAAACATTATTACATTAGGTAATGGAAATGGAATAAAACATAATCGGCACTAAGTTGACATAATTACGTTTGGGCACGGGCCTCTCGCGACAGCCACAAGCTGCAGCCGTTTTAGAGAACTTAGGTACAGCCACAGACCAGAGTGGTCTATGTTTTCAATGGAACAACAAACTCTTCTTTCGCCATTTTGATGTTGGCTGCATAGTGCAAGTCGCTCAGTTATGGTCTGAGGCACCCACTAAATGTATAACGCATTTAAATTTACACACTGTATTGTATGGGGGATCCTATGTCCAGCAGTGGACGTCCATCGGCAGTGATGATGATAGTATAGCGCTCAAGACATGGATTCATGGAGGATGAAGGTGGAGACCTTTGTCCAGCAGTGCGCAGTGGGATTAAATTAGGGGGGGAAACAATTTATAGTGACATATCGCACATAGGTACATATTTTGTGTGGTAAAACAGGAGAGGCAGGGCTACTTGTGGCCGTCGTCGGTGGCCCGTGCCGTGTGTGAGAAGCCTAATGTAATGTAGTGACACTTGAAGCTCAATTGAAGCGATCTAATTTCATTAACTTTATCTCTACCGTTTTGTTTGTTTTGAACTCAATTTGTGTGACACTAATTATTTTATCTTGTTATTTGAAGTGAACGGTGTAAAAGCTTATTTTAGACTGTATACTGTATCTATCTAATAAAACAGTATATGATTATTATTATTTATTTGTAGCTTTCATCTTCTTCATATCGTGTGGGCAGCAAGCCCTGGTTGCCCGCCTTACGGCCTCTGACGTGGTTTTTATGTAACGACTGCTACCACCAGAGATAGAATAGTGTGACTTTATCCTTTTTAAGAATCTTACGGTGCGAGAATTCATAAAAATTTTCAGCATCTCATTTTCCGTACCTACACAACAATATCGTCCTGTAACCTGTAATATATTCGCATACTTTCCCCTCATTTTAATGTGAAATGGGACAACTGTCAAGCCTTTATGAATTATTACGGTTTCATAAGTACAATCCGCATAATTCATACACAACTGTTATAGTAATTGCTTATACCGTTTGGTGTCAACAAGCGAGCTGGTAATCGTTTTGTATGACAGGTTAATGGGAAACCAATTTGGGGAAACAGTTAATTTTAGCTTTACAGTTTTTGTTAACGTATTTTATGCTGAAATACCGTGGTATAGAATGTAGGTAAATAAGTTAGGCAGCGTACACAATATTAATGTGCAAGGCTTCTATTCATTCTCAATTTTCGAATGCTGCGCTGTATGTTCAATGTTTTATGTCTCAAAATAATGAGTCCATGCATATTTCAATCAAAGAACGTTCACTGTTAGACCACAGTATAAGAAGGAATATCTATGTTAGACATAGTATCATCTCTACAACCATAGTGTTATCCATGCATTTGGTACTTATTGAAGTAGGTACCTACCTATATTGCATTTTATATTTCAACTAAGTCTCGATCCCTGGGCTTTCGATGGATAGGTAGAAAGGACAGAATAAAAATAAATAATAAATAAGTAGGTACCTACTCTTATTATTCTTATGTCAGTAGGCAGCATTCTGGATACCAGAACAGGATGTAATTATGGCTTCGTCTTCTGGAACTAACTTTCCTGGTAACTTTGCATATGAAACTGGAAATTCTACGTTTCCAAATGTAGTCAACAAACCTCTTTATATTAGTCATTTCGTTTCCTAAAAAACAATAGTACTAACTAATTTGTGCAAATATAATTCATTTTCATAAGTCATTACTCATAATAATTAGTCTACAGTAAACAAGCTTAGGCAAATTACTTTCTTTAACAAACATCACAGGCTGGTTCAAGGAATTACTATTCATTCTATTTGCGATACACTTGCGTCAATATTCTAATAAAGTATAAAATTCCTTCATTCTAGGGACTTCGTTCAAAGTTCATTCAACAGACCCCAAACATAACCCTTGTGTATTTACAACATATGTATGAATATGCTTTAAATGGTGGGACTTTATGAAACCAGTTAGTAAACTAATCATAATCAAACCGTCTAGACACTGCTTTGAGCCGTATTGTTATGTTCATAGAAACATTGCGTGAGTGGAAGTCTTCGAACCTTAGCCTTGAGATGGGTACTGGGCTTTGCGTAGTAACGACTGGCAACGAGATCATAGATTACGTATAAAATGAAGAGATACACGAGTCCTTTTGAAACAGCGTTTTTTTCGGTTTTCGTCTTAGGACGTTGTTGCTGGGTACCTAGCGCTGACACTCGCTGTCGTCAGCGTTACCCCTTCTCCCTGAGTTTCCAGAGTTTGTTGCTTAGTAATTGTTTAGATGTCAAGGGAAGCCTATTAACGTTGCCTCTGCCTTTCCTGAGGTCCGGCTGTCAAATGACACCTATTTGTAATCGAGAACAAACAAATAGAGGTTCGTCAAAGTACGTATTAGATTTATAAATCCAGGACACATAAGAACCTAGTAACTTTAAATCCTTGGTGGAGGCCTATGCCCAGCAGTGGACGTCCATCGGCTGAGATGATGATGAGGAACTTGGTCTACAAAGACAGTTGACACGAGAGTATCCTTTTCTTTCCTGTCATTTTAGATTCCAATCTAATGATCCATTTGTCCATTATTTACTCAGTAGACTTATTTCTACACATATTCTAAAAGAGCCAATTGTAAATCTGTCAGTGACAAATAGCCGTAACAAGTAGACCACAATTTTAGTTCGTTAACCTCTGCGCCTTTCAATTGAATCACACACACACTTTTTGTTTCATTAATCACTATTTGTATAGTCGTACGTCACAATCGCGACGGTGACGGGAGTGAATGTAGGATAATTTCTCAACTCGTTTGAATACAAAATAAAAGGTATTGTCTGGTGTAGTATAGTTGCATGCTGCAACATCGTAGACAATGCACAGCATTGACCCGCACCTGGATTATACCGGACTTTCGCAATAGCAGACTTATCGGCAACAAGCCTTCGAATCAACACGGATCACATTTATGTTCAATTTAGATAGAAAAGTCTACTATGATCATGTTTTGTAGTGCATTTTAGTTTACGATGACTTGTCTGTTGGAAATGTTGGAATAAAATATACTTACATACTACATAGAAATAAGGTAGGAAAAAGGTGTTGTGTAGGTTTGGCAGTTAGCGGGTTCAAATCCCGTCTCTTATATGTTGCTACACATAGTTAGAATCTTCCCACATGCATAGACAATAAGTTGGTAGAGTAGGTAGGTATAGGTTGGTACTATAGTGACAAAAAAAAATATTTTGTTATCAAGACACATAACATATTTGTTTCGTAATATTAGTAGATACTTAATAACTAATAAGGCTAGTAGATGTATAATGATTTAATTATGTGTAATGATTTTTAGGATTTTTTCTAATGTTCAAACCAATCTCACTAAAAAATAGTATAGGTGTTTTAGATAGTATTGTATGTCCTTGCTACAGAGACTTTTATAATAATTTTTAATATACCAAAGATTTAAAATAGGTATTGTAATATTTTTCGTGTTATCGCTTATCATTATCACTTAGGTCGGCTATACCTACCGTTTTGCAAGACTTTAAAAGCAGATGTCTTTATGGTTATCAACGTTTATGTAAAGAAGTAGAAATGTATGTAAACTTTAGTCAGAGATGTGGGTCAAACGAATAATTCCTTGTTGTTTTCGAGTTTCAAATCTGTTTGTTTGGTCCAATTTGGCTTCTATCTTGAATTTGTAAGTATTTGAGGAATAATGTGATTGTTTAAGCTTCGAAATAGATACAACTGTTATGCCTACAAAACATGGTAGGAGGAAAGTGACGTCAGTCTCTTTTTTGGGCATATGCCCAACTCACATTCCTACCACTGTTACTCATGTAAACTAGGATCAACAGCGTCGACCAAAGTGTCAATTTTAGCTATACAGGGTGTTAAATTAAACGGAGTATTTCAGACTATCAAACTGAAAAACAGTCACTACGGAAGTACGGAGCCAACATCGAAACCGCGCTAAAAAATCTGCCGTTCCATAGAAAATGTCAATGGCTATTCGACCCAAATGTATGAAACAGCTATTTTTTTCGCGATTTCGATTTTGTCGTGAAAGTTATTCAGTTTGATGGCCTGAAGCCCATAAGCTATGTAACGTATTTTACATCCTGTATAAATATCTACTTATTTTTAATACCAAATCTACTTTTCATACAAAATAACAGCATTACGTCGATTTTAAAGTTTTCCAGATAAGTGGAAAATATACAAAATTAAGTGTTGTCGAGATACTGATAGAGTAATTGATTTTGCACACAGTTTTAAGTTTTTTTTAAACAAGTTACATAATCTAGTTTTTATACGAACCCTCTAGATCATGAATTCATGTTGTCTAAAAATATTTCTTTCTATTTTTTATAATCATCATCAGCTCTTCCAATCATCATTTTATTTAAGAGCTACGCTCTTGTCGGTGGAGTATTCGCCAATCCTGTCTCTTTTCCGCTCGTGTCTTGAGTTCTTGATACGACACGACATCAACCTTATCCTTGACTTGGGCTAGATAACTCTGTCTAGGTCTTCCTCTGCCTTACTTCCCCTCTATCTTCCCTCCCAGTATGGTTTTAAAGAAACCCCTCCGGTTTTCGATTGTTTTCATTCATAACCTCTTCATTAAATCTGGTCAACTTATCCCCTCCATTCTCCTTCAACACCACATCTCAAAATGCACTTCCAACAATGTACTCAAATTAATCGAGGAGATGATTAACCCAGTTAACACACGAGTCATCAATTCCGGTGCTGAAATCATTGTAATCGGTATTATCCTCGCATGTTTACTCGTAGACCTCGTAAATGTTAAACACGTTGCTGTTCCAATTCGGGCTGTTATTTACCGTTATAATCGGAGTCTGTAATCGGATTGCGGTTGTAGCAACACAACACAACAGTATCAGTCGACAATAACAAGCAAAGAGCGGCGCACGTGCCGGTGCTTCTGTCAGTGTTGCCAACACAATGAACACACCATAAAATTATTTTCTGAAAAAAAAAACCTGTGGATGGAGAGCAGCGCAGGACCGTGGGACGGCTATGCTAGGTCCAGCAGTGGACGTCTTTCGGCTGAGATGATGATAATGATGAAGGAGGTACAGGGGATTTTCTCATGAATCTACAATTCTACACAGAAAATCTTTTTAGCTTAGGATACTAAAAAATGTCAGGGTTAAAAGCAAATGTTTCTGGTGACGATAATTTTGTACATGGAAATTAAAATAACGTAGCATTTATCAATATTTTATAATCGATACAATTATATTGTTACTTATAATAACGTATAATTTACAGATGGGGCAACAAGCAGGTACTTTTAATCTATCAGATATTGTAGTGTGACAACTACAATTCATATTTATCTAGTATCATTATGTAGCGTTGACGCAACGAGTTGTCATCCATCACATATAGAGCAATAAATAACGATATGTAATGAGAACTAGAATCTATTTACACGTAACATAATAATGTTTCAATAGGTATAATATCATATAAGTACATATACATATAATCTGTATATTGTCATATTTTTCAATGTAATAGGTACACAATTTGTTTTCTGCCGAAAGGTTGGTAGAGTTTGCAACGCAACTTTACGCAACGTTGTCTGTATTCCAGAGAACGCTTTCATAATTATCCAATAACAACACAACCATACCCACAAGCGAATAGTGAATCATTAATTTGTGCCTTTACCTACTAATCAAACTGTATACAAAACAATTGAATATTCATAGCGCGCCATACATTCAGTGCTCTGAATTAGAATGGTGACGATGTGAGTGTGACAAAACATTGGATTAATTCGGAGGTGAACGAACTACAAGGCCGGTTGTGTGAAAATAAAAATTCAGGCCAATGTTTTTGTTGGTAAACGTTTCACAGAATAGAATACGGTTGTAAGACATAAGTAGGTACAGATAGATACAGGATATTTCTTAATATGCTGACCGTGTTTAAGGGGATGATCAGACCATCGAACTGAACAACTTTTTCTATAGGACTTACAACGAAAACGCAAAAAGAAAATCAGCTGTTCCGTACAAAACTTCAAACCTAGTCGACACAAGTGTTTTTTTCTTCGCGATTTCGATATTTTGATGTCCCGTAGACAAGTTTGATCAGTTTGATGGTCTGATCATCCCCTTATAAAACCGTCAGCATATTCAGAAAGACCCTGTAGGTATACTAACGCATTTATGACATACGCTTTTACCCGCGACTTCGTCCGCATAAATTATATACCAGATTTTAAGTCAGATGATAAGCTATCAATCAAAAAAAGTTTCATCAAAATCGGTTCAGTAGTTTTTGCGTGATACTCGAACAAACAAACACCCAAACAAACATACAAACAAACAAACAGACAGACAAAAAATCCAAAAATTGGTGATTTGGAATCAGGGACAGGTAAAAACCACATCGTATTTTTTTTTTGTAAATATCTTAAATGTACAGACACACTTCTGTTACAGTTTTATAATAGTTTAGATTGAGCTAAGCAGAGACAATTGGTCGCATCTAATATAATATGATCTTCCCACTTTCACAGGTATTCAATCGCTTCATACAATTGGCTTTTTGTTACATTATTGTGATTTTGATTTAAGTCATAAAACACACAGCTAACATAAATATTAATAGCAATAGCAATCAATAAAACGTATTACCCACCTACATGGTTGCCTATAAAGTTGCTTCATCACATACATACAGAGTTCCTGTTAGTATTAATATCTGTGCACCATGCAACATCGTGACCGATGGCTTTACGCTTTACACTGACATAATAACATAGCTAACTTAGTAACATGCTTCATGCCGTGGAGAATTAATAAATGTTGCAATTACGTCTTCATTTGTCGAGTGTTCTTTAATTTTTAATTGACCAGCACTCTATCTTCTATTTTGTTTTCATATACCATCCAATTTTGTAAAATCTTTTTGAACTAGAAGAGTCTTTACTCTTTACGCTAGCTATTTTCAAGCGTAAACGTCCATCCGTCGTGAGTTCGTGACATCGTAATATTATGCACGCAATGACGCAAATCCAATTAAATTATAATCGCATTCCACCAATTTACACTTGGCATGTGTGGTGGAATATGGCCCACTCTTACACGTAATCGTATTTCGATGCATACAAAAAATATAACAAACTGGCAAAGCTGCATTCTGCCACAGTATAAGATTCTGCATTGCTTCATCAGGAAACCCAATTGACGTTCTAATTATGGGTTGTGTGTGACCCACTTCGCCCTACAATGAGGTCAACTGGATTTATTCCAAGTATACCGCTTTTGACTATACCCGAACTTATATGAAGCCACTTTTGTTCCACTTTAGACGCGACTTTGAGGAAAATTAAGGAAAGGACATCCGGCACATAATACCAAAAAATGTATAACCGTACTTCTATTTTTACTATAGACTATTGAACACTAGAAACTAACTGCAGGCATTAGTTTATTTTATAATGATTTATTAGTTTTTATCATCACTACATAGTATAAAACAAAGTCGCTTCCCGCTGTCTGTCTGTTACTATGTATGCTTAGATCTTTAAAACTACGCAACGGTATTTGATGCGGTTTCTTTTAATAGATAGAGTGATGCAGGAGAAAGGTTTATATATATATATATATATATATATATATATATACATATATAATACATGCATAGTATCAGCATTGCACCCGTCCGAAGCTGAGGCGGGTCGCTAGTTTTTATATAAAAAAACATTGTGCTTGCATCACCTCCTACAAAACAACATTGACAGCCATTTTTTATAATTTATTCATATAAATGACTAAATAACTCATTAAATAAAAATAAATGATACAATCTGAGTCGTTTTTATAAAACCTCATAATTTATTACACATTTGACTTCAGTCAAAACTTCTATACATTTTAAGGTATTTTTTCAAGGGAGAGCGGCGGTTGTCCTTTTTAATTAATTAAAAGGAGGCCTTTTAAATGTCAATTGTATTCAGAGGTGTATGTTTAGGTACCTGATTAATTATACCATCATCGTTTACAAGTATACTAATAAAATTAAGCATACTGATGTCGCAGGAATATTGTCAAAGCCGTAAATTATAATCTTCCTAATAATATTGTAATCGTCTGGTTTAATGTCAATCGACTCCAGTTCGTCTTGAGAAAAATACCGGAGTGTCTCAAGCCAAGACGAAAGTCTTGGACCAGTGTGCACTGCCAGTGATCACATACGGAACTGAGATGTGGTCGGCGGTCGCTCACTCAAGGCCTCATAAAAAGGCTTAAAGTTACCAAAAGGGCAATGGAAAGGGCTTTTGCTCGCAGTTTCAACAACGACGCGTTGGTGAAGACGACGACGGGAACCTGTTGGATGAGGGTAGCGGCGATCCTTGGGGGAGGCCTATGTCCAGCAGTGGACGTCCATCGGCTGAGATTATGATAATCTTACTAAGATTATTACTATTTTACTGATTGTGCAAATTATTTACTGACACAAAAATCCTGCGACAAATACAAGGTAGCAGGTTTCTAAAGCCGGTCTGTATGGCATGAGTGATTGAACATCGAGTACTCACAGTAATACATATTAATGAGTCATAGAAATATTCTTCACACGTTAACAACTTGTGATATACCTATCTATCATCTAGTTATATCTGATTGACAATCTGTCTGACGTTTTAACAGCTGTATCTTCTGAGAATATATAGTAGTATAGCTGCGCAGTTTGGTGTGAGTAAGTACATAACATACCTAATACCGACCGATGTACCGATCTGGAAATGAACAAATCAAATATGTATGTACAAGGATATATAGATTCGTTGTTATAAATAAGCGATCGTGACCAAATGCTGTACAATAATAAATAATAATACAGACTGCGTCGCAATCTTAACTGAAACGAATAGAGATAACTACGCATATGCAATAACTAAAAATATATCGTAACGAAAATAAAATAATTACTCGAAAGAAAATGGATTCTGTACGGAGGTCCTTTATTTGATTTTCTAAAAATCTAACAGCATGCAGAATGTGTTTGTGTTTGTTTGCCTGTTGTTAGTGGTTAATTAACTTAACTTAAAAAACTGCAACACTACAAATTAATTGATAATATAGGTATAAGTGCCTATATATGCATAAGTAATGTGAACAAAATTTTATAATTTACTATAGTATTCTTTACCCACATTATTCAAATGTTATTTTATTTGATCATGGCAGATAGATGCAACCCAAAAAACAGGACAGTAAGTTTTCAGGTTGCTCGTACAAACATCTTTATAACAAAAAGGTAAAAAATCTCATATCAGATAGTGTTGGTCATTGAATGTCAGAGGAACTGGTTCATTGAATGACATTGCGATGCCGATTGATACAAAGGTGGGTACGTCGGCTTATTAAATATTGATTTTGGTCAGTACATTAGCATGTTTGGCAGTAATTCGTCATACTCTACCTGCACGTTTAATTAGGGTACTGAACTCCGCTGATGTCTGGATAACTTGATTATAAAGTATATGATCTGCAGCTATACTAAAGATAACGACTACCTACCTATGTATATTTCTCTTGCTCACACTATTAAGTGTTCATTCGATTAAGAGACGTATCCCACCATTCTATTCTTGGTTTTATACAATCTTCATATGAACGAGTTGTAGAAACTTGGTAAGTATACGTATGTTAGTATATTATGTACCTACCAACTTACGCATCAAAATCTACAAATTTTGTTCAAAATAATATCAACTGGCGTAATTTTATGACTCTACCGCCGTGCCACGCCGCGTCGGAAAGTGTTCCGTTTTCCGTTGTAAAGAAGATGCAGCCATATCTTTTTTGTTAGTAAGCAATAGTAAGCATCGCTTATTTTAACTTATATCTAGGGCAACTAATTACTGCTCTCAAAAGGCAAAGGAACATTTTGTATAGAATGCGCATAACTAAATGTGTAAAATGAATAAAGCATTTGAAAACCACCTCGGGATAATTGTATCATGTTATCTACTTGAAAAGTTTCTGCGCTTTGATTGATGCCCCCTCTGGAACCCCGGTGCATCAACAGTCACCTTCACCTCCCATCGTCTATCTAATTGTTAACTTGTTTAATCCTTTCACTGCATGCCTAGTATAGCGTGCAATTTTCCATGGAGAAGAAATTAATTTTCAAAACTTCGCTGTGAAAGGCTTAATCCAGTGGATTCCCAGGAAGCCAACTTTAGTATCTCAGCTAAAATGTATAAACATTTTTAATTATATCAGAATCCGAACAAATTCTGTAATTTTACTGTCTATTAAAAAGAAACAATTTTAATTACAGGAGTTATCTGCATTCAGTCAACGACGCAGGTATCGGAATGTTCCGTAGCTACAGTTTGAAAGTAACAAATCGATGAACTATCATGGCACGACGGTTATTATGTCGCTGTACATTATCTACCTTACCTACCCGTATTATATAGGTACCTACTTACTTATTCAAGGTCACAAATACATTATTATGAAAATGCAATAGCTGTAGGTACCATGATTTTTTTTTGTCGTGAATCGTCTTTCATTTCGGTCAGTAGGGATTACTTGCAAAAACCATATGTTATGACAAGACGCTTATTACTTTAGAAGTATAACACCTACCGCCATTATTTAATTGCCATTATTTTGTGGATAGAACCCATTACTCGGTACAAGACGTTCCACGTACTCCATTGCGACTGCGTTGCGTACCTGATACAGCCTACCCGATTTTTTTCTAATCGAAATATTTGTCGTTTACCAGGAATCTTGTAAACTTGTGAAGAGTCAGGTACTTTATTTAGGCTTTTTATTAGGTGTTGTATAAAGATGCATAAATCATTTTCTAGTGTAATTCTTAGATCGAAGCCAATTCGGTGACAGGCAAGCGAAGCGATTAAGTAATTTAACACTTTCTAAGGCCGTTTAATTGTTAGTATCGGACTCCGTCACATCATGGTGTGGTGGTCACCAAGTTGTTCAACCCGATGGTCAACGGACGACAAACCGAGCGAAGCAAGGCCTTGCCGGTCCGGTGGTTGAAAGGTTCATAGACTTAGATAGGTACCACCTACAGCTGCATGATACAGCTCTACGCTAGATTTCACCGAAGCGTTTGACTTTGTCATACATAAGTTTTATAAGACTGAAGTCTCGATCTTACCACAAAGAAGTATTTATACTTTATCAAGACGTCTAAAGTCCTCTGCCACCCGGACTGGACATAGGCTAGTCTTTCCCCAATGTTAGTATTTTGAAAGTCGCAGGGAGTCGATGGATGCATTGTTTATTTGTATTGTGCACAGAAATGTAGGAAATAATTCCCGTGTCTTTTCATTGCTTCATTAATCAATCTTGTGTGTGGCTGACAGTGAATCACCCTGTCGCTCGGCTCGTGCCAAAACGTACGCATAAAGACATTTCCGAAACATTTGTTGTGCCCACCCACGTACAAAACGAAGTGTGCGCAATGCGATTTTCAAGGCATCGTTTTTGGAATCATTTTCGATCGCGAGCTTTCTGGTCAATGGATTGCCCATCGTAAAGTGGGTATTGGGAGTGGCCCTCGTAGTAAAACAAGTGATTTTATCGCGACCGTACGTCTGACGTTTTATAATGTTGTTTTCAGAGGGTGGCGGGTGCAGCGAGACAGGGCGCGGCGCGAGGAGGCGGCGCGCGCGGCAGGTGACCGACGGTGCTCGCGGCTCATGTGGGCGGCGGGCGCGTGCTGCTCGCGCCAGGCAGGTCCGCACCACTTATACCTACTATAGTCCCTACTCATAGCATAGTTCACGGGATTTTGGAACGCACAAGCGTGCGGTTTATCTTCACTGCATGACGATAGCTTCCCCAAGAGTCGTTGATACCCTGAGTTATCAGGCAAGCCTTAAAGGGTGGCCAGTCAAACTCAGTTAAACTCTTTGGCGTGGCATCGATTGGACAGCACCAGCATCAGCAGCAGCAGCAGCAGCTATATTAGTACATGGAGAAGTGGTAGCGATACGCCAGCAGTACCTACTAAAGCGGCGATTACACTTGCAGTTGGTCGGGCCCGATTTCGGCATACATTGCCTGAATTTTTCTCTCTATTTTAAAGTGTAGCGATCAAAGCGAGCAATCAAGCATGGCCGGCCTGTAGGGTAATGTAATCGCTGCTTAAATATCACGTTATTTTCTCAGTGTGTTAATGTAGCTGGAGATGAACCGCGCACTTGTATGCGTGCCTTGCGGAACGCTCTTGTTCGAAGTTTCCATACTCTCGTGCATTCTGCTCATAGCATTAGTTAATTCCTAGGTTAATTCACTTCCAACAAACTTATCTCTAGTGCTCGCGCGCTCTTTATGTACAAACTTACTAAACGTTAAAGTGAGCTTTAGAACAAGCGATATACGAGCCATAAATGGTATCACTTTCTTGACTGATACCTATTTATGATCATAAACCTTGCTGTGTTAGCAAATGATAGCAAAACTGGGAACTGTTTACCTGTACAGAGAAACTAAGATTGTGATTGAAATGCCAATGACTTCAATTTCACCCTGCCAGTATGGTGCCATGTTGTAGGATGAGTAACAATAGGCCAGTCATTTTACGGAGTTTTGTTAGGCGGGGTAGGGAGTAATTATTGATTTGACTTTTAAACTGTAACTGGCACCATTTAGTGTCAAAAATACTATCCTAAACCATATTTAAAAAAATATTGTTACGCAACATAGAAATCAAAATTGTGTGTCCCAGAAGGCTTTTAAATTAATAATATTAATACCAATGCACTCATTTGAATTAGATTTAATAATATACATTATTTATGATCAATAAAAAAGGCATTAAAATTTAAAAAATGAGGTATTTATTAGAAAATACGAATGTATTTTTTAAAACCTTCTAAGTAGACAAAAATATTTAAACCATGTTTGAAGTATGTATGATGGTAAAGCCTTAAATATGTGTAAAAAAAAATTATCGTCAGGTTTTTTAGAACGAGATAATATCTATATTTTAAAATTGGAACTGTTGCTGAGGTAATTTTTTTTTAATTTTGGTACATTCCTAAGCTCAAATTGGCTCTTCAATATTATAGCGAAAAAAAAAATGCAATTAGTAATTAGTCCCGGCTCAAACCGTAAAATGACTGGGCTAAACACGTTTTGAACTTTTTATTGTTGACTTTTATAGTTTTTCACAATTTGCTTTCATTTGTTGACCAATTTTATCGTTCTCTTGAAAGGGAGAGAGAGAGAGAGAGAGAGATGATAAAAATCTTCCTCTCTTCGTCTTTTGAGGGAAAAAGAGAGAGTCAGCAATTGGGTACAATTACGGAGGTAAAACTCTATAGGTCGTTTTGCTACACCAGGCTTTAGGTACGTAATCGTTGTTTACAAGAGAGCAAAGTAAATGTCATTTCTGCACACCTGGTAATGACGTATAAAATAACGACCGTTTTATCTAAGTGCACTACGTCTTTACAAGGAGTTCTTAGCGTCATTCTGACGTCGATGGAGAAAACCAGCTGAACTGTTGGGAAAAGGGAAATGTAAACACTAAACACTGTTAGATCAGCTAGGCATAGCTACCTACCTACCTACTTTATCGATGCTTTGCTGATTCGACTATCATAATCTAAAGGGTTGTTTTATATAATAAACCTAGTAACTAGGTACTTGTTTATATCTCTGTGAATATTAGGTATAGTCAGATACCTGCAGTGGGAATGATTACGTAAAAGTTCTATAGCATTGATTACGTAATGCTTTTATGACAAGAAAAATATCGGAGTTAGGTCCTATAAATTTAGTACTGACAAATGATTTATTTCACAGAAAATGTAAAAATCTCTAGGCTAGTCTAGACTTCACTTTTATAAGACTAGAATGATTGATTACCTAGGTTCTAGCTAGAGTATTCGAATGTTCTGTTCGAATTCCTAATGCTATTAATAAATTAAAACTTTATTACTTAACTAGCTTTTGCCCGCGACTTCGTCCGCGTGGAGTTTGAGAAACCCCAAGTATCCTATGTTACTTCTAATATCTCCAAGAATATGTGTACAAAGTTTCATGATGATCGGTTTAGTAGTTTTCGCATGAAAGCATAACAAACAAACTTACAATCACATTTATAATATTAGGGATTGTAGAATTGGCAAAGCAGTTCTATTACGGTAACAAAGAGTTCAAAAATGAAGTCGCTATGATTCAGCAATTTGTATCGACCAGGTGCGATTGGCTTCCGCCCAATGTTAGTTTAGGGCTGCCACATATTTGCAATAAACCGAGTTTTATTTACAGTTTCAATGACTTTCTTTTTAGGTAATCTTTCTGAAATTCTCATTATTGATTCTACAACAAGAATTCTTTTAACATCACACAGAATATAGACTGTAGGGATACTAACATAGTGCTCGGATGTTTGTGACAACCCTGCTAGTTGGACAACACCATCCTAATTAGCCTAGTCTTTTATTTTTACTTACTTGCCTTTATGTAATGTTTAATTTTGTAACATCGCATGAGTGCTGTTACTGTACGCCCCACGTGCACTATTTTTAGTAAAACAGCAATTGAGATTTTTTTTTTTACTAAAAAAACTGTAGAAATAATTTTACAAAAATTTTAGATTTACAAACTACGAAGGTTATTTCAATATCAAAATCTCCATTGCGGTTGTAACGGCGTAGCTTAGTAAAAAGAGAAAAGTAGGTTCTCGTAGAAACGCAAAACTTACCGATACTCTAACTACCTAATGTACGTTCAGTCGTGCACTATTCATACGCACAATTAAGTACAAAATGTTTTCTCTTAACCGCGCGAGCAATGCGCAACTTTTCTCTTATTACTTTGCAAATAGTGGACTTAGGGCGTCGCCGTCAGCAAGTCAGCTCGAAGCTGATGGCATAAGAATATTAAATAATACTACCGTATAGTAATGAAATTAGCTCTCGAACGCGCTTAGTGTCACGATTAGCCTAAACTTATGTCTCGATTTAACTAGTTTTGTTTCTACACGGTAGTATTAGTTTATAATTCTTATGCTGACGTCTGACGGCGGTGTTTGTTAGCTAGCAGGCACTCATGCGTGAGAATAACCGTGGCGCGGTGGCAGGGGAGGCCGGGGCGGCTCGCACGCCCGTCAAGACGTTCCAGGCATACCTGCCGCCGGCGCACCGCACCTACAGCTGTATACACTGCCGCGCGCACCTAGCCAGCCATGACGAGCTTATATCTAAGGTGAGACTACCTACTGCTCTTTTTATACTATTCTGTATTCAACGAACGCTAAACCTGGAAACAGTTTTGTAGAATCGATAACTGAATGAGATTTCTTTGAAATCTATGCTTTAATGTTCAAGATGAAGAGGTTTTAAGATTTTCCTTTAATTTGGTGACACTTTGTACAACGAAAACGTGACTAGTTCAAGATGTTTTAAAACTAAACAATTAAAATCAAAAGTTAATCATAATTATCCTTTTCAGAGGTCATACTAATCATAAAAGTTAATAATACACCATTTTGTAGAAGTTAATTATTCAAGAAGTGGGTTACACTTTTTAAAAGATTCTAACAGATTTTTTAAATGTTTTATTTTAATTGTTTTTCAGTCGTTCCAAGGCAGCCAGGGGCGCGCATATCTCTTCAACTCTGTGTAAGTTTTATTTACCAATTTTTATAACTATATTTCTATGAGACTAAGGTTCAGAAGTTTACATCGACATGATGTTGATGCGGTACTAACGACCTAATATTATGAGCAATGACATTAAGTATTAAACTAAACATCTTTTAGTTATTTAGTAACAATAATCTGGTTAATTTTAACTACAGTCGTTAAATAGTGATTAAAGAAAAACAAATGTTTTAAAGATTAATTTCACTACAAATTATAGAAAGTTTTAGTTTCAAAAACTAATCAAATCAGCGCACATTAACCCACTGCTGGGCATAGGCATTCTTTTTAAAACGTTTTTCCTTTGCTTCAATTGTTATAGCTCCATTCCCCACGATTCTGTGTTAATTTGATCAATTTCTGACCCAATTTTTAAGTTGGTTCTATAATTTCCTTTATAGCACTCCGTGACCTAAACCCATATACACATATTGTGAAAGTAATTGTTGTCTTTATTGTCAACACTCTCTGTTATGTAGCCACCTCTATAACTAATAACAACACCCAGTTTAAACCACTGAAGATAGAAACATGAAACATGGAGGATGTAGGGGTGGACTAAGAAAGGATTTTTCGAAAACCGACCCTACAGGGGTTTTCCATACTCTACGCGAACAACGTCCCGCCCGAGCAGAAACTAGTATACATATACATTTCATAAAGCGTAGGTACTGTAACGGTAGCAGTGTGAACATGGATTCACTAGTTCCACGCAGACAATACTGACCCTTACGCAGATATAAATAGAGTGTATTATAACGGTTGCAGTGTGAACGTGGGCTGCGGGCCGGCGGAGGAGCGCGTGCTGCTTACTGGTCTGCACGCCGTGGCCGACATATACTGCGAGTGCTGCAAGACCATGCTCGGATGGAAATATGTAAGAATTTACTACCTTTATAGAATACCTGGCTACACCGCTTACTGTCCTAAGAGGATATACCCGTCAGGCAGGGCGCCCGAGCGCGCTCCGTGCAGACGAAACATTTTTTTTTTAGACACTACCTATATTAAAAAACTCTGTGTCTGTGGTTTATCCGTAAAGGTATCATATAGAGGAACTGACAGCTGACAGAGCGAGATGTTCCTAACGGCGCCACTGTATAATAGAAAGAGATACGTGACGAAAGGCAATAGAACCGTTTTTGGGAACTTGTCAGCACAATCGACTGGGTAAATATTCGTGCTCTGTGAATAATTAGTGAATCTAAAGTGAAGTTGTAGATTATTTTGTGAAATATACTAACACTATTTCATTAAATTACCTACGATTTCACATTAGATTCACAGAAGTTTTAGGGTGCCGATAAGTGCCGACAAATGCACAAAAAACGGTTTCATTTGACAACTCATGTCAGTTACTCTTTACTCTATTCCGACAGGTATAATAACTTTATGGGTTTATCTGATTTTCGTTTATACATGGTGAAATTTATATCATTGGCATCCCTTTGAACTAAGAGTCTACCAATCAAACTGAACTACTTTCACTATGGGTGCGAAACGATCAGAGCAAAAAAGAAAATCGGCTGTTCCATAATAAATTTCAATTTTTACTTGACTGAACTGTATGAAACATCAGATTGTTTTTTGCTTCGATCGCTTCGCTCCCATAGTAAAAGTTGAACAGTTTGATGGGTAGACTCTTAGTTTAAAAGAATGCCAATGATATCATTTTCACCCAGTAGTTTCAATGCTAGGATTAATTCAAGATTTGTATACCAGAGCCTTCTGACAAACCATGGACAAAGATACTTGTTTGAGGACCGTGTTTAAGTTTGTATGGAGAGAGCTGATACATTCGTAATATCCCCTTAAAAATTACCCTAGATCATCGGTCCGTTTCAATTTTGTTTATCATCATCATCATTGTGAGATGTGAGATTGTGGATCTCTAGCAACTTTGTCCTAATCGATTCAAATGGAGACTGTTAATTAGACAGACACCCATTTCGATATAGAATAGAACCTAGATGGAGCTATTGTTTGATCAATTATTTACAATGTAATCGTATAGTCCACCGCTCTCTGAGACAAAAGAAATGTCTTATCGTGTTTACTACTACGCAACGCAATGTTCAATGCGTACTGCATTCAAGTTCAAAGACCGACAAATAGGGACCTAGGGCTATTACTTTTACTTATCGCAATTATTTGAGTTGGTAAAGATAATTGGTATTTTTAACATGTAGGTATGGCGATATACTTGTTGCGCGAATTTCCCCTAAGTCCCTTGTCCAGAGTTGTTCAGTGTCATGACATCATTCATGAGTAAAATCACCCTTTAAAGTAATGCCACTGTTTACACTTACATACAGTCTTACACCCTATATAACGCAGGGGGGAAGTGTACGATACTAGAATAAATAAATAAAATAAGTAAATAAATATTTTGGACGTTGGCACACAAATTATCTAGTCGCATTTAAAGTACCTACCAGAAAGGGGAAAAGGGAAAAAGATGTCTGTTTGAGTTTTTGTGTGGGCGAAAGATGCCTGTCACATTAAGTCAACTCAAACAACATACTGAAATATTACCTAAATACAGAGAACTTCTTTAACTGCAGCAAAGATTGTGAACCAAAAAATACGACCGTAGGTATGTTCGACTTTATAATTACAAGTTGCCTAGCCTTTTTGTTCATTACATAATACCAGACGTGACCTAATTTACCGCCCGGAGTCCACGCGACCGCCGATAACTCGCTGTAATCGCCTCTCTATCATATTATGATTATACTGACCCTTTGAACTTCTACTTACAATTACATACAAATTAATATAATTTGAACACTTAATTTCGACGCAATATTTAATTATCTGGTTGATACTATTATCTTATTATTGAATACAAGTTTAGGTCGCTGTTGTCGCAAATAATTAACTTAATTAGTTTAACAATAAAGATTCCTCATGGAACTTGCGTGAGCAATTATGTTTGCAAAGAACTTTGACTGTGCGAATATTATAGTTTAGGTTCAGTTATAAAATAGAGTATTTATGTAACATTCTGTGGTGTTGGGGAAAGGTGTGGTCATATTTAAAGGGGTGTTTCGAACCATGAAACTGAACAATTTTCACTATTGAGTACATTGAGCAGACATCGAAATCCCCCTTGGAATATGTCACTTCATTGCAACACCCTTTAGAGTGATATGTCAATTATTGATATCATGATGATGAAAATGAAATATCATTCTTGAACACCTTCCAGTTATACAGGGTGTTAGTAGAGTATTAATTATTCGTATGGTGTAAGGGTAAACAGTTGCATTACTTTAAGGGGTGATTTTACCCATGATACTGAACAACTTTCCCAAAGAAACTTATAGCAAATAAAAAAAAAAAAATTGACTTTCCAAACTAAATGGAGTCAGCTGATCGAACGTTTTGTGTGAAAAGTAGTTTTTTTTTGCGAATTTGCTATAGGTTTCTTGGGAAAAGTTGTTCAGTATCATGGGTACAATCACCCCTTAAAGTAATGCAACTGTTTACCCTAACACCCTGTAGACTAGTTAAACCGTGCTAGTAGCAACCATAATTATATTCTAATGTTGCGAGGGAGAAATAAATTTTCTTCTTCTTCTTATCGTGTGGGCAGAGCCCTGGTGTCAGAGTTTTTTCAGACCGCCTTTCGGCCTCTGACGTGGTTTTTATGTAACGACTACTACCACCAGAGATAGTAGCCGGGACCAACGGCTTAACGTGCCATCCGAAGCACGGAATCATTTTTCTTTTCAGACAATCAATAAATTTTTATTTTTACCGATACTCTGCCTTACTTTGTACATTCTTTATATTCAAGTGTTAAATTATGTTTTGGTGACCAATAAAGTGTAAATGACCGATTAATTTAATTTCCAGGAGCACGCGTTCGAATCAAGTCAAAAATACAAAGAGGGCAAGTTCATAATAGAACTAGCTCACATGGTAAAGGAGAATGGGTGGGACTAGGCGCGCGGCCCGGGCTCTGGGCCGCGCGCCGTGCCATGTGATACAGCGGAGCGGGCGCGGGGGGTAGAGGGGCAGCTGCGGCCCCGCCGTCAATTACACGGGGCGGAGCCGTTCCTAGAGCGGCGAGATGAACCGCCGCCGGCTCGAGCCCTCGTGATAAAGTGCCAGGCGAGTTGCATCCTAAAGCTCGCCTATGTGACACCAACGAACTGTTCAACAGTCTTTTATAAAGGTGGCTAGTTAGCAAAGAGTGCTCGTGAGGAAGTTTATAGGTCGACTGAATGTGGTGATAAATAAAGTCTATAAACCGGCCGTGATTTTCTCATTTTCATTTAGAATATTCTTTGTTAATTTTGCCTACGTACGGCAGCGTTGTTAAATCGGTCAGTTTTGATGGTAAACTAAAGTATTTTTGTCAATGTAATATTATTATTGGGAGGTTGAAAGTGACCGATTTGTGAACGGCCATCGTTCAGTCACAGTATAAGACAGTAATCTATCTTCATAGAATGGTACTAAACGCGGCTTGTATGTGTGCTCGCCAGTACGTACGCCTCGTAGCACGCACACACTGAAAATATGTCAGACTGAGAAAAATGCGCCAGACGACGGGGCTACGCGGAGACATTGTCAGTGTGTGCGTGCTACGAGGTGTACGCCGCGTTTGGCACCATTGTATGAACATAGATTTCTGTCTATACTGTGGTTCAGTGTAACGTGTGAGCGTCTACACGGGAGGATAACGCCTTATGTGCTCTTTTCGTACTTTTAGCCGGCTTCAGCGCTTGAGCACCGCCAGTCAACGTAATGTTATAATGTTATACATAAGTTATCGATCTCAACCGCCCTCGGGGGCAATGGGCTTAGAATTTATACTAATTTTAATTTGAAACGATTTAATGTTGGCCGTCTCGACGCCGAGCGACGCGTTCGTACATCGTAAGTTGTCTTAGTTTTTATATTTACTGCATCGTACTGTATTAAGAGAACACTAATACTTTCTCTTGTCCCCTTAACCTGTGATAAGTATGTTAGTATAGAATTTTGAATTTCTTGAAAGATCATTTCAAGGAGTTGCTCAGAAATGTCAGATGTATGTTCCTAATGATTTCTTCAGCTGTACAATTTGCTTTTGTTTTGTTTTTACGAGGAAACTAGTCGAATCGGGAGAAATGATTTTCATTTTAATTTTGTTTGCGCCTAATTTAGTGATTTTTAGTTTTAATTTTGATTGATGAGTTTCGACTGTTCCTCAATTATGATTTTTTTACATTTTTGTTGCAATAAACAATGTTTTGGATAAAAAAATTATTTTATCATTAAATTACCCAATCAAACCATTAGTGAATAGTCGGAGGAGAATGGTAGCATTCTGAGAACGTTTATATTAGAAGGAATAGGTAGAGGAGTATTGGACGGTTTTATTATTCATTTATTGTTTCCATTAAAGTGTTATAGTTAGTGGAACATTTACCCGTATACTTTATCCTTTATCTTAACCTCAAGGTACTTCATTTATATTGTATCGTAAACTTATCTTTGTAAGAAATTGCATGAGCTTCACGTATATGTATGACTATCGAATAACAATCGATTATTTACTTTCGAAAAACGATACGCACTGATTTGAATTCCCGAAACCTTTTGTGGAGAAACTTTCGTCCGAGTTATTAAAGATTGTATGTTTTTATTGTATTCTTTCATAACTTCTGCCGTCGCATACAGTAATATCAGAGCGTTGATAACTGCCACTAGTATATATACGTTTGTAATATACATAATGTAACAAATTCAACGTAAGAGACGCTCGTTTGATGTTCAAAATGTTTATTTTTACAGCGACTAATAAAACTTAGATTGCTACATTAGAGTTTCGGATTTGTATAGAATTTAAGACATGTCTTATTGTAATTATTTGGATAAAACAAAAGACGTATTTGTGACGGCATTGTGGACGAAATTATAATGACTTGAGAAACTCGGAAACATAACACCAAACTTATCATAAATAATGTGTTGTATGTACATGCACAAAATTGTATGTAAAAAAGCAGATTTTTTTTAGGGTTGTTACACATTGAATTAGCGTTCTGGGTCACGTCTCCAGTCAAACAGAACTGTTAGCCATCTTCACAAAATGTAAGGCATCAAAAGCATTTATAGCATGACATGAATCCCATAGGCATTGTGACAATTTATATTACTTCCACTACGGTAATTTCACTGTGTGACTGCCCTGACAATTCAAGTCCGCCCGAAACTCGCACGAAATTGTTTTTACCTCTAGACCCCGTATTTACTTTCAAATTTTGAAGGAAGAAGGTTATGGCAATTTCGTGCGAGCTCCCGAATTGAATAATTTGTAACCAGATACGTCTTTTCCGAAATGAACATATTCAGTGTAAATGATAAGGTTAAACGATAAAAGCATTGCAAGTTCACTCGTCTAAATGTAATCGTATAACTGTTATCATAGGGTTAAAATTACAATGTTAAGAGTTCTGTTGAACAGTGTTACAATGAAAATTTTTGCTTTACCTCCAACCACTTATTGATCATGATTTTCTTCCTGAGTCAATTCCACCATAAAAAAGTCCAGTATCAAAAATTATGATTTCTAATCGTAATAAATGAACTGAAGGTTGTATTTCAACTTTGCCTGAAGCTGCCAGTTCTACAAATATTATTGAACTCTTTTGCTGTCATGTCAAAAACCTAGATAGTATCGGAGAAGTAAGCGAAATTCATTGTAAACATTGTACAACACATTAATCGAAACTTTGAGATTGTCACAGTAGAATAGATTAACACTCTTAGACCCTATTTACCTATCTTTGACGCCCGTTCGACACTAAAGAGAGGAATGAAAAAAATATTAAAATATATGAGAGTAAAAAATTTAAAAAAACAAGCTAGAATTCTGTGAGGCATAAAGTATTTTTCTACTTGATCGTTTAGGGAAGCTATTAGATATTTTTGGACCATTGTTAAGATAAAACTGATCAGTATTCGAGGAATGAAAGATTTATTGTTAGAATTTGTGGATGTTGGTTAAAGCGATTGTTGTTGTCGAGGTTAGTAAAACGCTTTTCCTAGATCTAAAAATAATGCACCCATTCACATTTTCATAAACACCGTCTTTGGAATGTCTAAAATAAGTTTTAAAACACTATTTTTTATAGTTTTAATTTTAAATCTCGATTTCTTATGTGAAATCTATATTGTATTTATGAATACGTGTTTTGTATTCTTTTTATTGTCTCGTACAAATTTTCTCATTAGAAAGTTTTAAATGAATAATGTGTTCTTTTTGTAATTATGAGCTTATTTTAGATATTTCAAGGCAATACCCGGTCTTGGAGTGTTAACTGATGACCAAGATGTAAGGTTAAACATGGACAGCTTATAATAAATGGTGCATTTCATAAGTACGTGTATGTTTCGCATATTTTAAACAAAAATGGTATCCCGATAGGTGTTTACCAAAAAAACCGCTTAATATTTTTGTATTTTCCTAGTACGTAACGGAGCATTATAACATTTGTGGTGTCTTCTAAAGGCGTGTGCATACAGGCGGAGCAGCCCGGCTCAGAGGGTTCTAAGACTAATTTGGGCTCTTACAGACGAGCGACACTTTGCTGTCGCCGTGGGTCGCAGAGCGTCGAGCTCATACATTTTACGGTAGCGCGACACACGGCGACCGCAAGGTGTCGCTCGTCTGTAAGCGCTCTTAGTTGTAAAATATCGAATCTGCATAAAAAGTCATAAACCCCGACCTGTTTGACAAATTTTAAGCAGCTTATACAGTTTTTAGAGCCTAATTTGACATCCATTACTTGCTTTGAGCGCTAACAGAGTGGATCAGGTAAAGGATATCAATCAAGCTCTGAATTCAGAGTAGTATGGCTGCTTAAACAAACAGGTTTGCGATTTCGGATGTCACTTTGATCCTTTTACCACGATACTTCGAAAATATCGTATGACAACATAACGCGTACGTTAAAACGATACTCATAACCGGTCAAAGAAGAACATGGTACAGAGAGGGTAATGATTCTTCATGCACATTTATATGCCACCCAGTAATAATTTCTCTACACACGCGCGACGCGCCTTCGCTGCACAGAAAATAACCTGGGCCTGTAGACAAAGTAACATTTCCATTTGCGTAGACGCTAGTAGAAATGACAGAATGTATGGATTTGACATTGGCGATCGAAACATTTTGACAATTGCTTTCACCACCATACGTCAAGTCCATACAGTGTTTATGTTTTCTACTGTCGTTAACGCTAATAGAAAGTACTTTGTCTAGGGGCCCTGTTGCCGCGTTTTTCGGAGAGCGAAAGCCGCGCTTGCCGCGACTGTAGTATGGAAAAAAGGCAAGTCGCGCGCGAGTAGAGACATGCTAGAGGGTCAGGAGGGTAGTTCTCCGGCCTACTGAGAAGAGCTCCCTCGCCACATGTGAACACGCCTTACCGATTGTGAATGGATTATGCTATAGATTGAGTATTTCGTAAACATTTGGTTGAAATAATAAGTGCGTAATAAAACACTTTTTCGTAATAATATTGTTGTATTATTTAACAAAACCACTTAACTACAATTTATTTTTAATGATAATGCGTTTCAGCCACAGAATTCATTTTTTTCAGCTCAGAAAATGAACTAATATTGTTGGCTATTTACATTATATAGCAGGGTTGTGTTTTTCAATTCTATTTATCGGACGAAACTTTAATACAGCCCTTAAAGACGCAAGAGATAGAAGATTTTAGTGCCTATCGATATAGTTCCTGTAACTTAGATGAAGACAGCCCCGGATCGGCAGGTTGTGGGATCAAATCCTGTCCGACACAAAAAAAAAATCTTTAATTTGAACAGAATATATTAATAACGAGACACTAGTTAGTTAGTTCACTATATTCCCGAGGGTAGTTAAAGGCTTACTTAGGACAATAATTCGTTGAATACAATTCATCAACCAGACTATATTGAAGTTGAGTTTCCACTGAAGCAGAGCGGAGCGTTGATAGATGCAAAATAAAATACATAAAACCAACCAATAAAATAACTTGTGTCAAGCGACGTTGACACTTTTGCTCAATGATACTCGCGCAGTGCTAAAATTCACGCCCCTACCCCTAGGCGAAACGCCATAGAACCTTAATAGAACTGACTCGCTACGTGGGTCGTTACGCACTGCGTGGTTGAGTTCCGCTCCGCTTCAGTGAAAACGTACCCTCATATGGATAAATCGAAACCGATTCTCTTTGGCTTCTATTTTAATTGAACCGCGCAAGCGTTATGAAATAATTGATGCGAAAAAAACGACTGAAAAAATTTGACTGATTCACAAAAATATTACAAAACAAAAAGAAAAGTCACAAATTATAGGTAATTTAATTCACAAATTGATTGATCGTTCACATTCGTGACACATCCCATTTGAGATTTCAATCGATGCCCACTCCGAATTCATTTGCGATCCGCCTACACATAGATGGACAACACTAATTATGCTTTCTTATCGTTTTAAGAACCTAATATGTTGACGGTGTTTTAAGGGGATGATCACACCATCAAATTGAACAACTTTAACTATGGGACCAACATCGAAATCACGAAAAAATCAACTCTGCATTTAAAAGGTAAGTAGATTTATACAACGTGTTAATGAATTAACGCAAAACTAGAAAGTAGTTTGTTTAGAATCGAGAGCAGAATCGAATTATCATGGTTTCAACATAGGTAATTTATATCAAAATTTTAAATAATTTTTTTCGTAAAATTTAAAATTTACTGAACCTGATGGCAACCCACCCCATGGGTACACTCACCCTACTTACTACCAAAACAAGATTATTAAAATGTATCCATAAGTACTTTAGCGCTTTCATTCATTGCTGAAATGATAACAAATCATTTTTGCCTCTGAACTTATAAAGCGAATAACTTTAAATTTTAACTATCTAAATAATGCAATTATTGTTTCAATCTAATTATTTTGTTATAAATCAGTTGGGGTGTATGAGGTTTTGCGCTAATTTATTAACACGTTGTATAGAACAGCTGTTTTTTTTCGCGATTTCAAAGTGAAAGTTCCGTTTGATAGTCTGATCATCTCCTTAGAAAACCGTCAGCATATTAAGAAGGATCCTGTAAGCGGTTAGGGCATTGAACCGCTATACAAGGGGGCAAAGGGGGCACGAATTTTAAATTTACATAAGTACACCATAAGGTTTGAGACACATTTACCGACGGCAAACGACGGCGGGTCCATACAAAAAACCACGATTAGTGTGGAAACGCGTTACTCTTTTGAGCGCGGACCCTACGTCCAGTAGTTGGTAAATCCATGGATATAGGCAGAGGCGGCTCGTCCTAAGGAGCGCTGGAGCGGTGAACTCCCACTCCCAAATGAATTATTAAATAAGTTTTAGTATTACATTATCCGCAGTCTTTTTTCATTTATGAACGACAAACATAACATAAATTCCTTGTACACTCTTTAAAATAGCCGGTATTTCATTAATAAGTTTCCACTACCACTCCAATCCATTTTTTTTCTCAGGGAGAGCGCTCCGCGTAGCGCTCCTATGGACGGACTTTGTTTACAAAGTTCAATACTAAATTCAATGCGTGTGAAGGAGACAATCCACTACTGCCCGACACGTGAAACGAAAGATTTGTATGACAAAATCTGCAAATAAGGAGCGGCGCTCCGCGCGATGTTGCCAAACTGTGCAGGCGCTGTTGCCGGTTTTGTCAAATTTATAAACAAAGGCGGTTTTTTTCTCTCTGCGCCGAAATAGTTGTGTTGCATTGCGTTTATTTAATTCATTTCAAAATTCCTCTATTTCTGTTGAGACGTGTAGACAAGTTTACTTAGTGCAGTGTAAAAAATGGAACGATACAATGTGGGTTTCATCAGTGTTTGATGAAAGCATAAAATTACCCATTGAAATTGTATGTGCAATTCCTATAACCTCAGTGGAAAGTATTAATATAAGTGAACTCCCACTGAAAAAATTCACGAGCCGCCTCTGGATATAGGTATTTAAAAGGGGTGTAACTTACCACTATAATTAACAATAAATTGAAAGTAACTTTTCGAGTGGTGCGACCACGTACCGGAAAGTACAGTGTGGGCACAGAATAGATAATAGTATACAGGTTTTGATGAATAAGCGCAAAACCTCATACACCCCAACTGATTTATAACAAAATAATTATATTGAAATAATAATTTCATTATTTTGATACTTAAAATTTAAATTTCAAATATTATTGATTTTAAACATGTTACAGCCATGTTGTGCTGTTTCGAATCAAATTAAAGATTGAAAAATTCAGTCTCGGGCGGGACTTGAACCCGCACCCTTCCAAACGGGGAAGTGCGTTATCCAATTTCGCTACCGAGTCCACTAGCCAGAGCACGAAATTTTCCCCTCAAGACGCAACAGATTGAAAATTTCGTTCTCTGGCTAGTGGTCTCGGTAGCGAAATTGGATAACGAACTTCCCCGGTTTGGAAGGGTGCGGATTCAAGTCCCGCTCGAGACTGAATTTTTCAATCTTGAATTTGATTTAAAGTTTAAAGTTTTGGGGCAATAAGTGTCAGCTGAGGTATCTGAAGTCAGAGGGGGCGGGGAGTGGCCGTTCTGTATGTAGAACTACTACTACTATTACCTATTCTGTGCCAGAGCTAGCGAAGAGAGCTCGAAAATGTTGACTTTTTGATTTTAATTAATTTTTTAAATTTTTTTACTGGTTTTTTGGGCAACAATTTCCTCCCCATGTGAATGCCGCCCCCCTTGGACCGGCCGCCCTTATCGCTTGCCCATTTTGCCCTTAGGGGAATACGCCCCTAATTCAGTTTCCGTTCCAGGCGTCTTATGTATGTTGGAAAAGTAAATCTTTTTGGGCGTGTCGTTAGTTTTGTATTTGCGTTTGAACCCTTCGTTGAGCGTCACTACGTCATCCATGGGTTGGATAGCTAAGTATTTTATAACATCTCTCTCTTTGCTTTTCCTCTGTTTTTGCTCTTTAATTTTTTTGACAACCATATTTTTACTTAGATTCTTTATAATGGCCTTCGGATTATCGTCGCCTTTTGGATGAACGTCGCCTTTTGGATGTTCGTCGCCTTTTGGATGTTCGTTGCCTTTTGGATGTTCGTTGCCTTTTGAATGTTCGTCGCCTTTTGGATTTTCGTCGCCTTTTGGATTTTGGTCGCGTTTTGGATTTTCGTCGCCTTTTGAATTTTCAATCTCTCCCTTTTTCGCCTGTGGAGGACAAAATAATTTAACTTAACTTGTAACTTCATTATTATACAAGGTTTTCCTTTTTTCGATGTTGCCTACAGTTAGATGGTCTAAACTAAACAACCCCTTTAAGGCAACGTGAAGGCAGGGCTAAGCTCCGATAAAGGGGGTGAGGTGCGGGGTCTGAGGGGAGATCGCGAGCAATTCGTTCGAATTTTGAATTTAAATATTAGAGTGTTCAATAATTCTTCAAGATGCCACAGTATACCAACATGTCATATAATTGATACCAGTTGAACAACACCAATAACAAAGTTAAAGTTATTTATAGGTATTATTGTAGGCTATTGGCATAAGTAATTCTTTGATGAAGATCTGATGAATGGCTTTGGAAACAGGTAAATGGAACTCCTCAACAGTTGAAAACAAATCATTGGCAATTGAATAAGAGGTTTGAAATCATCAATTATATGCTATAAGTGAGCCTTGCTAAAACTACACGCTTCAAAAGATGGGTAATAGTTGAGGTTAGGTGACAATTCGCCAGCAAAAAATAAAAAACAAAAAATATATATATATTAAATAATAAAGTCCCAACGAACTCCTAGGAAGATTCGCTACGAGCTCCTTGCCACCTTGCTAGCGACCGGAATCGAACTCGCGCCAACCGCACTAAACCGCCGCTCTGCTCTGGAGGCGAGTACCGAGACCACTCTACCAACTGGTGCTGCGCTGGACTCGGCAAAAAAAGGCATGCCTTGCCACAACTACGCTTTACAGACGCTTAGGATGAGTCATACTGACTCTAAAGTGGACACTTTTCTTGAATCTGACATCGGATTCGTGTTCAGGATCCACGCGGACCCTCAGATATTGATTTTGGAAGCAATCGGTTGAGAAACACAAATTGAAAATACCAGTGAGCAGTTTTTGTAACAGTTATTCAGCTCCATCATTAAATAGGTACTTGTTACAAAACTGTAAAGAAAAGCACTCATCGAGATGATTTTAACGAGCTGAAATTCGATGAGTATACTATTAGCCATCCAAGAGTTCCACTAGCCACCTTCCAGCTCCATCACCAGATCAGCTGGATAATACCATATTATTGTATTGTCATCAGAATCACATGCACCTGCAGAGTCTTTAATGGATATAACGCACCTCCGAACGAATAAAGATGTAAAGTGCCATAACACCCTTTTCACTTTTATTCCATGTTTGGAATCTACAGCCTTCAATAATACACGTCCTAAAAGACATCCTCCAAATCGGGCCATTTTTGTACTACCAACTTTTTCTACGGCGTTATAAAAATATGCGAATAATAGTTCGCATACTCATATTACTAAAACTAATTATTTCAACGTTATATTTTATGGTACAAACGAGATATCTTGAATTGAATTTGGATATTTTATTTACGAAATGTGAAAAAATGGCGAAAAAAACACTGAAAAAGTAATCACAAACTTTTCGAAAAAAGAAGGCCTTGACAATAAATTGATTGACAACTTGTCATTTGACATGGACATAAAAGCATTTTTTTTTTTAAGTCGACTTTCCCCCACACAGGTGCAATAATTATCGAGCGTTAATATCGCTGCGATTTTGCAATATTTATTTTCTGAACTTTTTGAGCGCGGTCCTACAGACTGCCGCGATATTATCGCTCGATAAAATTGCACCTGTGTGGGGGAGCCCAATATGACCGTCTGCAAACTGAGATTTTTTCTATGAAACTGAGAGTGAATATACCTTAACTTCTTTCACGTTTCCAGCTACAGTATTATCATGGCTATTGTGTGCAATGTGCATGACGTGATGGATGATATTGTGTTGATTATAAATACACCTACAAAGCCTAAATTATGTGTACCTACGTGTTTGTTGAAAAGGGTGAAATAAAACAGTATTTGGTTATCAAACTTAAGTATTATTCATTTTCCACATCTTCTCAAACAATTATATCATCCACAAATGCAGCAGGAGGCTCAATATTTGTCTGGTGTCGTGCACGACCCATGTACCAGATTAATATCGTCATTATATTATGTGCACAACGGGTTACCTACGTAACATCTAAACATGCAGTTCCTTTACCACTAACACAGCTACAATAATAACCACAAATGCTATCTTCCCGCGACTGTATCACACTTTCATTGAAAAACTAAAGCGTAGCCGAATCGAACGAAAACATTGACTTGTTTACATTACTCTATGACATTGACATACTGTAAAGAATATAGGTAATACTCCAAAGAAATCCTATTTCTTCTGTGTAAAAGATCGTTTTTTTATATTGCTAACTGCGCTATTTGTAATTACTTCGAACTGTCAAAATATTACTTTAAATATTTTGTAACACGAAACGACTTTATTTATAGCTATTTTTGCAATTGGTTTGTACTTCTATCATATTCATCTATATTAAAATGCATATATAAAAGCTATTAAATGCATATCACAATTTGGCCGAACGGCCCATAACTTGGTGACTGATATCCTTTATACTACGCAGCTATGGTGCATATTCATAACATTATACGGGAAGACATCTTTTTTTGTTTCATTAACTATGGGTTTGCTCTTGACCTCAATCCAGTCCTCAGGACGAAGATGGGGTCGTAGATGTAGCGAGCTTACCCAGAATATGCCTATTCACTCGTACTTTAAAGGAATTCGGGTTGTAAGTACTCGGAAATACTGACGCAGGTAAGGCATTCCACTCCTTGGCTGTGCGCATTATAAAAGATTCAGAAAGGCGCTTGGTGGGATGTGGGATGTCAACCAAGAAGGGGTGATATCCCGCGGTGCGTCTGGAAGTCCGATAGTAGAAAGGGGAAGGTGGGATGAGCTCATGCAGCTCAAGGGCACACTCACCGAAGTACAATCTGTAGAAGACCGACAAGCAGGCCACTCTGCGGCGGTGGGCTAGGCTATGAAGCTTGGCCTCCACCAGCTTACTATCGCCAATGAGCCTCCTGGCTCTGCGTTCAACCGAGTCGAGTGCGGCAATTTGATACTAGGCTGAGCCATCCCACAGGTGGCAGCAGTACTCCATACATGATCGGACCTGAGCTTTATACAATACTAAGAGCTGTCCAGGAGTGAAGTACCGCTTCACCTTGTTTAAGATGCCCAGCTTTTTGGCCGCAGTTTGAGCCTTAGACTCGATGTCAGCACCGAAGTTGAGTTTCGTGGTCAAGCTTATACCCAGAAGCCCAAGACTGTCGGAAACAGGGACAGATGTACCCCGGAAAGTAGGAGTCAGATTAAACGGACTCCTTTTTGCGGTGAACAGACAAGCCTGTGTTTTGGTGGCGTTGAAGTTGACTAAATTATTGTCACCCCACTGGGAGACAAGACTTAAAGTCAAGTTTGTCTGTGACTTAAAGATCTGCGGGGATGCCATAAGCGGGAAGCTTGTTCAGCAAACTAGCGTGCCATATCCTGTCAAAGGCCTTCGAGATGTCAAGTGATACAGCCAGTGCTTCACCGTGCTTCTCGATGGCCTCGCCCCAGCAGTGCGTGACACACAAGAAGATCCCCAGTCGATCGCCCCCGGCGGAAGCCATATTGGCGATCACTGAGTAGATCATTGTCTTCTAGGTATGACAGCAACTTACTGTTAAGTACTCTTTCCATGACTTTACAGAGAATGGAAGTAATGGCGATAGGGCGGTAGTTACAGATATGAGTTTACTATGTAATTTATTTGGCCGCAAAACACGACAGATATGGATTTTCATACAACATTGCCGGCCGCTGCACGCATGTATTTGGCCAGTACAGCAATTTCGATTTATCTCGAAGAAGGTTGTCAAAATAATGCTCACATTTCCAAGCATGTTTGAGAAAAATTAATATTTACGTGAGCGCCTTCTAGGGTCAAAAAACGCAGTCACCTTTTCAGTCTAATCACCGGCTATTGAAGCATCAAAACTGATGCAGGGCGCTTTGAAAGGCGGGCGGGAGTAGCACTCGCACGAGCGATCAGTGCCGGTTGCGTTCGCTAAAATTAATTTGCGCGGTCATCAGAATTTTTCAAATGTTACTCGCACGATCGATACGTCTCGGGTGTAAAGGGATAGTGCGCGGCTGCCGCGCGAGATAGTGCTCGATGGTTTGCCACGCGAAGTCAAGTGTAAATCAACAATCTTGATTGTTTTGCCATTTGTGGCACCGCCCAAAATTGTTCGCTTTTTTTAACCGACGAAAACAAAACAAAAATGGTGGAGGTTTTCAAGTCGACGCGTATACAGGGTGTAACAAAACACCCTAGTAATACTTAACTGGGTGCTTCAGACCATCAAACTGAACAACTTTCACTATGGGGGCAACATCGAGAAAAAATTAAAAAAATCTGTTATCCCATACAAAAGTGCAGCACTGACTCGACTAAAATGTATGGGACAGCAGATTTTTTTTTTCTTGATGTTGGCTCCATAGTGAAAGTTGTTCAGTTTGATGGTCTGAAGCACCCCCTTAGGTATTACTAGGGTGTTTTGTTACACCCTGTATATATATATATTTTTTTTATGTATGTACGCATAACTTTTTACGGAGTAATCTGATTTTGAAATTTTTTTTTGTTTAGTAGGTCATACTTCAGAGGTGGTTCCATTTTAATTTGGTGAAGATCTGGTAAAGGGTTTCGGAGATAGACAATAGAACTCCTCAAAGATCTATAGCCTATCATCGACGATTGAAATAAATGATTCGTGTTCAAGTTTTCTTGTAGGTCATACTTCAAAAGTGGTCCCATTTTAATTTGATGAAGATTTGGTAAAGGGCTTCGGAGATAGACAATAGACTCCTCAAAGATCTATAGCATATCATCGACGATTGAAATAAAAGATTCGTGTTCATGTTCCCTTTACATGTCCAACGGATATGTTAACCCAATATAACACCAACGCTGAAAATTAAAAAAATTTTTTTTTTTAACAAAGTATGAATACTGACTTCAAAACTCAAAATGTAAAAAATAATAAATATTACAGCCGATGAATTTTACGTTAGCATCTATTAAGAATATCATTTTGTTTTATTGTAGTCGGTGTCAAGCCTAGCCAAAAAATTATTGCAAGCTCAGTCTCGAATCGTACAGGCTTGACAGCGACTTCGATAAAACAAAACGATATTCTTATAGATGCTAACGTAAAATTCATCGGCTGCAATATTTATTATTTTTAGGTACTTTTTGAAATTTGAAGTCGGTTTTAATTTTTTGTTAAAAAATTTTTATTCAGTACAAAATCTGTTGGTATATTTTAAATAAAATAGTCTAAATTGTAAATATTAAAGCAATTTTTATTACAGTATTTTTTTTTTTATTGTAGTGTACTTTCTTTGTACAGTGGGAAATAAAAGTATAAAATGAGAAAATACCTACGCTAAACTCGCAAGAAAATGTAAGTATCCGCTCTTGGATTCAAGGAACCCTACTGTTTTCCACGAAACCCTAAGATACACTTTGGGAACCGCTTACCTCTTAGGATGCCTCGCTATGCGCTACAAAAACAACTTTACCTACATCAGTTTAGCAATTCGTAGCACCACGAGTCATTTTGGTGTTGTCCTACTGAAAGCTATATTCGTGAACTGTGGCACTATGATGGAACTGTCATTTTGCCTACATAATTTACAATTCAAAAAAAAATTTACAAATTAGTTATATCTACAATAATCACAGCTATTATTTACAATTTGAGCAATATTAGAAATATTTATATAGATATTAATACAGAAAAAAGCCGGAAATGTTGTAAAATAAGACGTGAAATTTGAAGAAAAGTTTGACATAGGTCTTGCCGCGCTTCTAAAATGGCGTATCGCATCGGCAAAATGGCGAGACGCTCGAAATTTCGTAGATATTTTGGAATTGTGTTGAAGTATATAAAGTAAAGTAAACGAAATATACCTAGCTGCCAAGCTTATGTTATGGCCAAGTTAATAGTATATTTTATTTGCGTAAATACAGTTTCTTCTAGATATAAAATGATATTAAAAGTAAGAAAGAGGGGTAACTTCGGGATGTTTTTCTATCTGGCCAAATTGTTCCAATCGTGTACTGAATAACCTTCCTGCCTAGGAAATATCCCCAACTATAATATATATATATCATTCAAATCAAAATTATTACATTTTGAATGGAAAAAACGTAATCGAAAAAGCGATTTTTTACGAGTTTATAAACTCATTACGCCTTAAATAAATTACTAGGGTCTTTTGATACAAGGTAATTCTGTAGATATAGTACCCTAGTAAACTTTAGGGGATGCTTCAGACCATCAAAGTGAATAACTTTCACTATGGAGCCAACATCGAAATCGCGAAAATTACAGCTGCTTTATAAGAAACTGCAGCACCGACTCTACTCAAATGTTTGGTACAGCAGCTCGAGGAGGGGGTAATTAAAAAATTATCAAAACTTGTCAATTTTCTGTATTGGCGACTAACTCCTCTTCAGATTCAAGATCAGGGTAAGGAAATGTTGTTGACCATCTATTAGAACAGTTGCCCTTGCATTTTTTGCATATGGGTGCACAAGGGGTCGTTGGCCGCCGAGCGAGCAGGAAGGGAATCAGGCAGAGAGCACGAAAAATAAAAATAAAATACTAAATGTTAATATTCTCAAAATTGCTTTCTTGGAGTTTTATATGAGGGTAATAGGTATCATTTGAGATATACTTTATTAAAAATGATTCAACGGTATCGTATCTGGAGGAGCCCAAACTTGGTATCTTTGGAAAATTATTTTTATTTTAATTTAAAACAAGTGAATGAAATGAAACACAACAGAGGGTCAATGCCCATACTAAGAAAGTTGCCACCTTCTTAGTTGAAAACTCGCGCAAGTACAGCGACGGTGGTGAGTGACGGTACTACAGCAATGTTTAATTACGTTAAAATACGTGTTAAACACATTTGTTATTAAAAATTTTAAGAAAATTAATCTATATAATTTACTAGCGGCCCGTCCCGGCTTCGCACGGGTGGACGTCTAATCTTTTCTAGCAATAAATATAGCCTATGTTACTCAGGGTGAATGCAGCTTTCTAATGGTGAATTTTTTAAATCGGCCCAGTACTTTTTGAGCCTATTCATTACAAACATACAAACATACAAAAATAGGTACAAATCTTTCCTCTTTATAATATTAGTATAGATTTCCGTGGAACAAAACTCAAATAATAGTGATCTAATAACGTTTAACTAAGATTTATCTCTCGTTCAGGCCAGATGATACTTGTAGCGACATCTGTTTGCGCCAAGACTATACTAAATCTAAAATGTATGGAACTGACCAGACATGACTATAATACCGAAGCATAAATACATGTGCATGAGTGGGCATGGAGGTACGTTTCAGTTTATTACTGCTAGGAACTTACATTACGTGTTACGAGGGTATCACGTGGGTATTCGTGCTCCCTTTTCAAATGCATCTTTAATGTTGAACTTTTCCAATACCTGAAAATAAAAAGTGGGGTAAGTAAAACTATCACATAAATACATAAAGTCACGACCGTAATCCCTTTCGGGGTGGTCAGAAACATTGCTACAACCAACAAATTTCTGTATAAAAAACGATTACTAGTGCTACGGTTCAAAATGTGCAAATATGAGCTATCGGTAGAGATAGCATGCACACAATCGGTTCATAATGCGCGAATGTGCGGATACGTTTGCTGTCTGACGTCATCAGTGACGTCATTAACTTGCGCTTACGCCGCAAACAAAAAATAGGTAGTGCAGCATATGCATGTCAAATTGACAGCTGGTTCAAATTGTACAAATTGTTTAGCAGTGTATTCGTACTTACTAATTTGGACCGACCGGTAAAGCGTGTGCATAGCGTTTGCACTATTGGCATAATTCGAACCGTAGCATAGGAGTGCGATTTTTGAAACTCATTCGTTGAACTCGGCAGTGTAACTAGGGATTGCAATCCGGATAATCCGTTATCCGAAATGTCCGGATATCCGTGCATTTCGGATGAGTTTTAAAATCCGGATTTTACGAACATTTTTTGGCAGGCTTGAATAGTACTATTCATTTATGTTCAGGCATCGGGTTTTGTTGCCTTTGTGGCACAGGAAGATGGGCTGCATCTTGAGATGCTTCCTGTACACATGCTGAGTCAAGCTCATCTTCTGAGCGTAGTTACTGTATTGAGAGCGTATAACGTAGACGTACCTTTTGTCACACATGTGGCACAGGAAGGAGGGCTGCATCTTGAGATGCTTCTTGTTCACATGCTGAGTCAAGCTCACCTTCTGAGCGTAGTTACTGTATTGAGAGCGTATAACGTAGACGTACCTTTTGTCACACATGTGGCACAGGAAGGAGGGCTGCATCTTGAGATGCTTCCTGTTCACATGTTGAGTCAAGTTCGTCTTCTGAATGTAGCTACGGCCGCAGTACTCGCAAATATTGTGACGAGCCGCTGGAAAGTTTACATTTTATGTCATTTCATTAGAACGTCAGAGCATAAGAAAGAATATACAGGGTTACTTCGGAGACAGTGCGCATTTTTCTTCCATGCAATTCAGTATCGTAGAACACATTAAAGGGAAAAAAAATTTTTTTGTTTGTTATATTTTTCAATTTATACACCCGAAAATGTATGTGGCGTTGGCGTTGCTACACTACACTCGTGAGTCCAAAGGGTAGGTAGGTGGTCTGATAGCGCGGGGCGAGTGGCGTGCGCGCCCCGTGGCCTCTCACGAGGGCGAGTCACTGGCCGCAACCCCTCCGCAGAGTGCGCACGCGTCTTGTTTACGCTCGACTTTTTGATATTTCAAATAACATTTGCAATTTATAATATAATTACGAAGATATAAAGCTTTAAAAATTTTCAATACTTTATACCGTGTAAAAAGACATCTCCCGAAAACTTTAAGAACATATCACTGAACCTATATAAAAATTAATGGTGCTAACATTTTAAATTAAAAAAAATAATTCGTGATTTATCCATTTTCTTGCCACGCAATATAAAGCGTACAACACGCTGCTGTCGTAACACTACGTCACACGACCGTTTGCGGTTATGTAGGTAGACTCGGTAGACTCGGTAGTCACGGTCCACAGTATGTTTTTGGGCCTGAAAAACGGTCAGGGTCCTTTTATTCGTGTAATCATTAGTATTAATCATTTTGAAACCAAGAGTAGAACTCCCGTGCGTCAATTTTACTTACATATTGAGATATAAAATTATTAATTTTTTTTCTATGGTTTCCTAAAAAACCATAGAAATAGTTAAAACTCTGGAAATATTTACTTTTTATTCTATCTGTTTATGCATTTATTTAGTAGCTTAAATTAGGTTTATTATCATGAAAACACTGTTAATTTATGGTTTATCGGGTGGGAGTTACATCGAATATAGCCTCTTGTATTTTTTTCTCTGTATTTTACTGTTTATTTTTGGTGTAAAATAAAGTATATTTGATTGATTGATTGATATAACCAATTTTAAGTTTTTATTTTTTATGTATTTATTTGAATGAATTGGGATTCAATTTCTTTACTAAGTTGCAGTTCCAGCATCAAGGAACACCTCCTTAAAATACCATATCTAAATCTTACAGGATCCAGAAGTTACAGCATTCTAAAGTTTCGGTGTTAGGGCTGACACCTAACAAAATTCTAAAAATTATTACTTTTTTGTTGGAAAAATATGACGTTATATGCTACTTAACAAGCAATTATAGGTAGGTACGTAAGTATATATGTACGTATACCTTGGTATTCTTAAAAACGCTTCAATGATATCTAAATATAAAAATCTTGCACTAGAGGTTTTTGGCGTATAAAAAACAGCCTAAACTTTTTAAAAATCGTTCTTTATATTATTATTCATCTGTTTTATTTAGCTTCAATCCGTCTGTATGTTTATTTATTATATTGTGTTTATTCCAAATCTCGCAACAGCTTTTTCAACTACTTTTACTTAGTCGATTCTTATGAAGCTTTGCACGCAAAGTAAGCCCCGTCGTCGACAGTTACCATTCAAATTCCACTACGCAACTTTAGCAGGAATGATGAATTTGTACTAAAAATAAAAATACAGAATAAAAATTACTGTTTTTTTTTAAATTGTAATATGGCTCCAGCATCAAATCTGTGGAGTTGAAATCCGAAATTGAATGCAAAAGTATTTGCTTAATACCAATAATTTAAATTCTAAATCAGCAGATTCTTAAGCATCACAGTTTAGGTAAGCAGTTTCCCCCTCCAGCATCAGGATTGAGGAGTTGGGACTTGAAATTTGATGCTAAGGTTTCTGTTTGATACCCCAAATACTAATTCTAAATCAGCAAGTTATTAAATCTTACTCTTTAGGTAGGCTGTACGTTTGCAGCATCATGATTTGAAGACCGAAGGTTGACAATTACATTTTGTCATAAAACCATGACGACTGTACACGTAATGCCAAGTTTCATTTAAATCGGTTAAGTGCACTGCCGCGCCCCCAGATTACCTCAGCTCATACTGTACTTTTTATTTTTTGATCTCTAATTTATGACATATAATAATAAAATTAATTTAAGACGATTTTTTGGATAATGAACGTCTGTGGTGATAAAGAATAAAAATAGACCTGAAATAAATAGTTTTTTTTTTAAAGTGACAACCCTAAAACCAGAATTATCAGAAAAAACTTTAGAAGTTAATAACTCCTATATCCTGCGAGATTAAGATCTGATTTTTTTATTGGACATCAATAGTATAGCCCTTAATCTTAAAGAGTCAAAATTGAATCCCAATAACTGACTATATAGAAATAAAAAATAAAAAACGAAAAACACTAAAATTAATAATTTCGTCATTTACATAAATGTTTGAGAACTTTTGTAATGTGTATAAAATACCTCGTTTATTATTTTATTATACTGAATTGAGAAAAAAGAAAAAAACCTGATTATTTTGAAGTTATTGTGATATTTTGAAAACTCCAGAAAAAAATTAAAAAAATTATATCTCAATATTTAAGCAGAATTGACGCACGGGAGTTCTACTCTTCATTTCAAAATAATTAACACTAACGATTAACCGAATAAAATGACCCTGACCGTTTTTCAGGCCCAAAAACATATTGGCGGTCGCGCGCCACACAGCTGTTAGGTCACTGCCCGCTCGCTCGGGTGAGCGGGCAGTGACCTTACAGCTGTGTGGCGCGCGACCGTAGCTTGGCGACGAGTTTGATGAGTGCGTTTTACATTGCGGATTTTTGCTATTTTCGAAATGCTTGTGTTTAACAATTAAAATTGTATTGCATTATGTCACTGGTAGGCTTTAATGTTCATCATTGTAGAAATAAAGGCCCGAAAAAAAAATTAAATTTATGAAAATAAAAAAAATAAACTTCAGTGCCAAAGTGTTAGGTATCATGGTCTGAATCCATAGTTTCAGTTTTCGGGAGTAGTCTTTTTACACCCTGTATACCTATTCGTAATCTCACTAATATTATAAATGCGAAAGTTTGTGACGATGTTTGGATGTTTGGATGTTTGTGTGTTTGTGGCTCAATCACGCCTAAACGGCTGAACAGATTTAGATGAAATTTGGCATGCAGATAGAATGTGTTCTGGATTAACACATAGGATACTTTTTATCCCAGCAATGGGTTACTGTGGGAGTCTGTGGGATAATTTCCAATGTTTTATCATGCTCACTAGCGCCGACTTGACGCTGACAGATGTATTTGGGTAGATTCCAGTAGTAAATAGTGGTTGCTTTTTTCAACACTTCTCTCAAGAGCTGTGTAGCGTAGTTGGGAAATGGTCAGATTTTCGCGCAAGAGGTTGGAGGTTCGATTCTTGGGTGAGATTTTTTTTTTAAAAACTTTTATCCATTTTTCAACGGATTTGACAGAAGCAATTTGCTGACCTTAATAATATCCTGAGATTAGATCAGATCCAATTTTAGGAAAGTACGTTTTCTTTGGCTTTTTTCTTATTTTAATACATACGTTGTAGTGATCCCAAGCAAGCACGGCTTTTTATTATGGAAACATTACAACAACGGCACAAACATAATAATGTCCATGACCGAACCGGGATTCGAGCGCAGGACCCTGGTTTGGCAGTCCGGAGTGGTAACTATTGCACAAAACGGGTCGTCAAATATAAAAAAATACTCTTTCTATTAACCTTTTTTAAAGTTATTGTAGTACGTTTTCATGTTAATAGATGGCGTGAGGCGTTTTTTAAATGCAAGTGTGCAACAATAGAATTATTTATTCCAAAACCTAGCTAGCAGCAAAGGCTAGCAGGAGCTTAATTTAGTTGATAAATCCCTGATCTCAAAGTTCATACATTTCGACCATACTTGCACTTACTCGTAACTCACGCTCAAGGCGTCTCAGAAATTTGGTCTTACAGATTTGATTGTAAAGTAACTTACCGGGTGAATTGAAAAATAATTAAATAAATAATGCTCACAGTCACATACATTGTAATGATCCGAAGCAAGCAGTATAGGCTTTTTATTATAGAAACCATACAACAACGGCACAAACATATTACATCCATGACCGAACCGGGATTCCCTGGTTTGGCAGTCCGGCGTGGTAACCATTACACCAAACGGGTCGTCAAATATTTTTCTTTCTTTTAACCTTTTCTAAAGTTATTGTAGTATCGTTTTAATCTTCATAGATATCGTTAGGCGTATTTTTAACTCTAGCAGGAGCTTACAAATTGATTGAATACATCTTTGTATGTAAGTATAATGGTGGTAGTTTGAGCCCAATCTGAGCCAATTCTACGGTATAATAATTTTGTTGCAGAAAATTTTGCCAAATGTTCGTTTTGTTTGATTTTCGGTTCTATTATGATTTCTTGAGGATTTGTGTAGCTTAACTATAGAACATCAATCGACCACAATCTATGAAAAGATAGGTACCTACTTATCTAAAAAGTCCTTATAACACCACAGTTTGGTATTGTGCCTAAGTACTTTCATAATAGCTAAGTAAGGTTAGAGATTTACAAATGTGGCTTGAAAATAATTCTTTTAACAAGTTGACCATTTTGCTTGCTAGAATATTATCGTTCTAGCTCTTGCCTACACCATTGTGCACTAGCCCGCGTGGTGGAGTATCCTCTATCATCATCATCATCTCAGCCGATGGACGTCCACTGCTGGACATAGGCCTCCCCCAAGGATCGCCATAACGACCGGTCCTGCGCTGCCCTCATCCAACGTTTTCCCGCCGCCTTCACCAGGTCGTCGGTCCACCGTGTGAGGGGCCTACCCACGCTGCGCTTTCCGCTTATCCTCTATCCTCTAACGTTTATTTGTGAGTGGAAGTCTGTGATCCGCAGTGGGTCGTAAGATGATTATTATGCTGCTAGACATAAATAAAACACTAATAACCGACGTACAGTAGAAAAATTCAAGTGAAGGATCTGTGAATGCCTTTTTTTTATACCTACATACTTACTTAATGTAGGTACTTTCTGATTTTGATTCAGCTCAATTTCATGACTATTATCCTATTCTTATCCTATTATGGGGGCTGGCAAGCCAGCAACACATCAACCCAATGGTACCTATCTTTTGTGTTGACTCCTACTTAATATTTATTTTTTTCCATTGAAAAACGTGGAAAATGAGAGAGGCAATAGTGTTCAGGGGAAGAAACCTGTAATCTCCCAGTTTTGAATAACCATCTCTCAGTCTCAGGACACATACGTTTAGCCACCAAGACATCGCAGTCACACAGTATAAATGTTCCATGGTTTCCTCCTCCTCTCCGCACGCTCGGCAACTGGGATCTAGGGTGAGCTTTATCATGCCTGTGAGGCGTAGTACCCGGTGAGAGCTCCGACGATAGCACGAGCTTTGTTCCTACTGTTGTTCAGTATGAACTGTGGGATTCGTGGTGTTATATTGCTGATGAATTTCCTGCAATGTTGCAGACCCAAGAAGCCAGAGCATTCTAGCATGTGTATTTTATCAGCCCATTCCTTAATGGCCATTTTAATGTTACATGCCAGGGTTTCTAGACTTGGTTCTGACCATGACCTTCATGACCCTTAGACGAGACATGAGACAAAATCACATGTCCACGCAGACGAAGTCGCGGGCAACAGCTAGTTATATTATAAATTGCAAATGTTATTTGTGACGTAACATCTAGATTTTCTAAACTATTTTTCCATATATAAAATATTACGTTTATTAATTCCGTCTACGCGTATTGTGCCTCAAGCGTTTGTATGGACTGAAACCACCTTAAAAAGGACCCTGTATAGACCGAGATCCGACCGTAAAGTTATGCACCTATTTCTTTGGGGAACTTTCGTTCGGAAGGACTGGAAGTAAATTTCCAGCTCGTTTTGATCTATGAGTAGTGTAACAAAACACTCTAAGATTATTTCAAACGGATGGTTAACACCATCAAACTGAACAACTTTCACTATGGAGCCAACATCAAGAAAAAATGTAAATGAAAAAACTTTTTCCAATTCTTTAGATCAGTCTCCTTCCGAAGGCATCTCATTTACTACCCAAACAGACAGGTGGAAAAAATTGTACCAAAAAATCGGACTCGGATATCGGACCACGACAGTCATAATAATGTAAATAAATGAAAGAGCTCACGGTAATGAGTTGCCATGTGCACGACCAACGTTTTCTTCAGCCTGAAGGAGCGCGAGCAAAGGTCACAGATGAACTCGATGTCCGTGTGCTTCGACATGTGATGCTGCAATTACAATAAAGGTAAGCGCATATTACGACAGGCGGCATCGGGTCAATGCTAAAGTTGTCGCGAGAATGTCATTCGAACTCCATGGAGAAAACCTTTGCTTAATTTAAAAAAAATGTCCTGTCTAACTCTATGTTGGAAACAAAACGGCAACATCCATAGACGACGAATTTTTCGCTTACGCTGGCAACATCAAATATCAAATCCTGACATTGTGAATATTTTTTTCTTCATGGCCAATTAACAAATATTGTTATTCAGACAATTCACCCCCGCCGTGTGGTGCCGGCCAAGAATATTGCACCAGCCCAGCCCATCCCGTGGGTTATTAGCCGGAGGATGGGCAGCAGCGTTCTCGAGTATATTAACTGCGATCACAGGTCAGCGCGCGTAAGGTGGTCTGAAGTAGCCGTTCTGTATGTAGAACTATACAGGGTGTAATATAAAATGGGACAGTCACTTAAAGGGATGCTTCAGACCATCAAACTGAACAACTTTCTCTACGGGACCAATATTGAAATCGCGAAAAAAAAATCGGATGTCCCATACATTTCAGTCGAGTTATGTTTGCAGTTTTGTATGGGAGAGCGCGAAGCTGCCTGCCAAGCGTGGCGATTATGGCAAAACCTCCCTTTTAGGGGAGGCCTATGTCCAGCAGTGGACGTATAATAAAAACGGTCAAGTGCGAATCGGGCTACTCGCGCACCGATATTTCCGTACCACCACACAACATTTATTTATTTAATATTACAAAAAAAAAAATTTCTCCTGGACCTTTAGCACGAAACCGACTCACACTTGGCCGGTTTTTATTATTTGTTGTTATACCGTAGAGTTTGCTCTATAATTAATGGGCTGACGAGAATATTCCTAGCAAGAGATTTGATGGAGGTTTCTGCAACTGAGTGACTGTATTACACTTCCAAGGGACCGTAAACCTTAGTATTTGATATCGGTCCTGACAAACAGTGATCCTAAAAGTAACAGCCGACAGCAGTGATCCTAAAAGTTTTCCATTTTTTTCTTTGAGATACCGTACGGAACCCTAAAAACGAATAAGTAAAGTGATAACTTACATTGAGTTCTATTTTGGAGGTATATGCGGAGAGACAGTGTCGGCACTGGTGAGTCGGCACGCCGCTGTGTCGATTTAGGTGGTTCTGCAGCGAGGCCAAGGTACCGTAATGAGACGAGCACAGCTCACATTTGAACAGAGCCCGATCCGGCGACTTGATGTACCTGTTGTGTTTGTTTATTAGTCTTTGTCCGTAGAGTAAAGTGCTGTTCATACAGAAGACACGCGGTGGCGGATAGTCAAAGTAACATAACAACCTTATAGTACGCAGCATAGCGTCGTTTTTGTCGTAAAGGAAAATCGCACCCCCGCCACCAGGCGACGTCACCTGGAGGCGCGGGCGTAATTCTCCAAACGCTGCTACGTACTATAAGGTTTATATTGCCGCACCCCGCCCGCGTCACATCCACGCCACGTCACTTCTGTTTAAACAGCACCTTAAAGAGCGAAGTATAGTTATAGGTAATGTGTAGAATGTGCGACAAGTAGTATGGAATAAAGCCGAGTCGCGCGCGCGCAAGAAGAGAAATCATGCTAGACGTGCAGGGAAGGGGTTGCCAAATCCAGGGAACTGCACTCCCGTGCCCCCCGCCCCTGAATACACCCACCTGTATAATGTAGTCTGCTAAACTCCATTCAGGAATTAGAGAGACAAAATGTTAACAACGGTAATACCAGTGTAGAAAATACCATCTCGAGACGGAAGAAAACTTATCTCTGGAATATACAACAGTAAATTATCAATTCTACTCCCAAAGGATTGCGGCAGATGATGTATTAATTTTGTATGGAAAATAATAATAAAACACGCAAGTCATCATATATTTGAGAACAAAAGAAAGCGTGACTGTAAATATTTTATTTCGTGGTCTGTCAACACTCAGATTTATTTGACCTTTGGTTCGTTTTAAAAAAGTTCTTTAAAAAATACTCTTTATTGTACACAGTAACGTAAACGCGTCTCTTGATTAGTTAATATCGTCTTCGGTCCGTACGCTACGCGCGGACGCTACGCATAGCACTAAAAAGTCAAGAAATGGGCTACATAACGTAATTTAAAAATGTCATTCAATTTGTTACAAGTATTGTTCTTATCATTCGTTCGTTCGTTCGTTCGTTCGTTCGTTCTTGTTCTTAGACAACAAAGGTCATTGGGCGGAATCTGACCCAGTTAACTAAATTTTTCCTACAAAAACCAAATTGGTTTTAAAATGTGTAGTATGTATGTTAATTTTATGTTGTTATTTTTTTTTAAACCATAGGAATAACATGTAAAAAATAATATTTAAATGTGTACATTAAACAATTTTAGTGAACCCATTATATTAAATAAACAAAATAAACGTTTGTGCGCTAAGAAAACGTGGTCAGCGGCTTGTATAATGCATATACTGTGTCACTCGCACGTTAGACAAGTAGAAACAGCGGGGCTAGTACGCCAACCCGCGATAGCGATACGTTATCACATCCCGGGCTATGACAGCTTTAGTTCTGATAGGTCCGTTTTGTCGCTGCAGTCACATTTTCCCTCATGTCATTGTGTTGTGTCAAACTTTAACTAGGACAAAATGAACAACTATAACAACTTGGACCACATGAACAAATAGAACAACACTAACAAATTCAAAAAATAGAACAACTTGGACAACATGTAAAGCTTAGACAACATGAACAACTAGAATAACATGAACATCTTGAACTTCATGAACAACTTGGACAACATGGACAACAAGAACAACTTGAATAACTCTAACAACAAGAGAGAAGAACGTAAGAACAGGACAACTTGGACAACACGCATATTTTGGACCAATAAACAAGTTAGAAAACTATTTTTTTTTTCATAATTATGTTTTTGTGTACAATAAAGAATCTATAAATCTATGAACAATTAAGACTACTAGGACAACATGAGCAACTTGGACATTATGAACAACTTTTAATTCTTCGAATCGAATTTCGAATTTTTAGATAATACAGTTATTCCTATAGACAATGATCAGTGTGTGTTGCCAGTGATGACATATGGAACAGAGACGTGGTCGTTAACTCAAGGCCTAATAAAAAGGCTGAAAGTCACCGAAAGGGCAATGGAGAGGGCTATGCTCGGAGTTTCCCTGCAAGATCGAATCAGAAATGAAGAGATCCGCAGAAGAACCAGAGTAACTGACATAGCCCAAAGACTTGCTAAACTTAAGTGGCAGTGGGCGGGGCACATTGCTTGCAGAACCGATGGCCGGTGGGGCCGAAAAGTTCTCGAGTGGGTTCATGAGGAGGACAGGATGCAGGACCGGTCGTTATGGCGATCCTTGGGGGAGGCCTATGTCCAGCAGTGGACGTCCATCGGCTGAGATGATTATGATTGATCATGCTGAATAAAACTTAAAAACTTCTCAATACTTGTTTTATTTTTATTTATTTTATGATCTGATTGATGATCTGATTGATGCAACTGTACTGTTTATGTTGCACTTCCGGATAAACCTCCGATGGTTTTTGGAAGTTCAATTAAAATTTAATTTTAATTATTATTATTTAATTTGTTTTAACTATAAAGTCTGAACCGATATTATAACGCAACTGACATTATTATTAAGTAATGAGCGTGGTCTTGCCAAGACAAACCAAAATGGTTTAATGGCATGAATTAGTTGTAAGCAAAGTGTAATTTTTGTTATAAAATAAATAAATAAAATAAATAATAATAAATTGTAAAATCGTTTGTAATTTTACATAAAATAAATAAATAAAAATAAAAAAATAATAATAATTGTATTATTATATTAATGTGTATTTGGGTCGAGAGAAAGGGAGACGTTGGGGCCGACCCCGCAAGAGATGACGAGATGACCTAGACACCTACAGAGCTGATTGGTGGGTCTTTGCAGGGAACTGGGAAGAAGGGGAGGCTTTTCCCCAGCAGTGGGACATTAATGGTTATGAATAAAATCATAGTTTTTTTTTTTTTTTTTTTTTTTTTTTTTTTATGTGTGATAGGTAAGCATTTGACCCCAATCTCACCTGATGTTGAGTGATGATGAGGCCGAAGAGTGTTAACAAGAAAGATAGTTGCTAACAAGAAGCCAATAAAAATGTCTTAAACCGTATTATGATAAACCTTAATGTTTAGTAATATTACATTTTTCTTTATTATTTTTTGGCCTGAATCCCATGACCCACAATAATGCGACATATATATTCATGAACTAGAGACATTTATCTAAACATCCTATAATTTTTTTTTCTGTAGGTCGTGGGTATAGGTTTCATACTAAGGTGCCCAGTGACCTTTGTAATATCACCGCAATCTAGTAAGTGCCGTGCCTACATAATGTTATTAATAAAAAATGTACCAAAGGTTTCTGACCACGAAACGTCACTTTGACAGTGACGTTTCTTTGTTTACATTTTGTCTTTCGAATTCCTGAATGGAGATTAGGAGATTAGACATCCTAAACTTGTGCTCCGTGAGATAGGGTCTGCTGTGTCCCTTAGACATCATAAGCTTGTGCTCCGTGTGGGGTCTGCTGCGTCCCTTGGGGCCCAGGGCACGCGCGCGCCTTCAGCTTGACTATGACTATATTCTCATGCTTGTACCTATACAATGCAGCTACTGTCTGACCTGCGTCTGATCCTCTTGACATCATAGGTTCTAGACGCCCTAAACTTGTGCTCGGTGAGGTAGGGTCTGCTGCGTCCCTTGGGGCCCAGGGCCCGCGCGCGCGCTTTCAGCATGACTATAGCGTCCGGCGCTCGGCAACGCTTCTCATGCTTGTACAGGAGCGTGGTACTGAAATACCCGATTAAGAATTAATACTAGAGTTTACCCGCGACTTCGTCCGCACAAATTATGCAACGTGTTAATAAATAAGCGCAAAACCTCATACACCCCAACTGATTTATAACAAAAAATAATAAGATTGACAAAATAATTTCATCATTTTGATACATAAAATTTAAAATTATTCACATTTTAAGATTTGAGACAAACATGATTTGTTATCATTTCAGCAACGAATGAAAGCGCTAACGAACTTATGGATACATTTTAAGAATCTTGTTTTGATATTAAGTGGGGTGAGTGTGCCCGTTTCGTGGGTAGACATCGGGTTCAGTAAATTTTAAATTTTACAAATAAATTATTTAAAATTTTGAAAAAAATTACCTATGTTGAAACCATGATAATTCGATTCTCCTCTCGATTCGAAACAAACTACTTTCTAGTTTTGCGTTAATTCATTAACACGTTGTATACAAAATTTTAACTCAAATCATAAGCTATCAAATAAAAAATTTCATTAAAAACGGTTCAGTAGTTTTTGCGTGATGCTCCGAAAAACTTGATTTGGAGTCAGTGACACCTAAAAACCATATCGCAATCTTTTACTTGTAAATATCTTCAATGTACAGATTACCGTAGTAATTATAGTACTCTGTGGTACAGACAAACTTCTGTTACAGTTTTATAATAGTTTAGAAGTTAGATAATACACTATAGAAGCAAAACTATGGTTAAATCAATACGAGACGGTAGGCTCATTATTGGTAGGCGTATTTTGACCATAAAGATATTACCTTACGGAATAGAGTAAGTGACATGAGTTGTCAAATGAAACCGTTTTTGGACGTTTTTTGGAGTCCTCGGCAGGGTAAAAATTCGATTTCTGTGTATAATTTCTCAATCTAACGTGAAATCGTGAATAATTTAATGAAACAGTGTTAGTATATTTCACAAAATTATCTACGATTTCACTTTAGGTTTACGATTATTCACAGAAACCGAATTTTTACCAGGACTCCAAATCCCCAAAAACGTTGTGAACATCAAGATAGCGGGATCAAATCTCCGATTCAAAATTTAGCATATGGGGAATTTAGTACTCCATTTGTACTAAATGTACCCTGAGTTTCAACATTTGTACCTTTACCGCCAAGAAAGTACAATCAAAACTATCTGATCCCGCCACCTTGACGTCAAAGTGGCGGGACCATTGGGAAGCATTGCCCACACGTGGACGACAATAGCATGGGTAATTAGTACTACATTTGTACTAAAATATACTCGATTTTCAGCCCAGTACAAATTACCGTTTCAAAGATATACACTAATAACTGGTCCGCCATTCTGACGAATCGTCCAATTGCTTTTTTCATACGAAAATCGTAGTTTATAGTAAATATTATAATGTGGAGACTTAGTACCAGGCAGGTACAAAAACATATATTAATATCAGCCTTCTATCTCATTTACGTAAAAAGTTATAGGAAGATACATTTTCCAATGGAAAAATACAGGGTGTAAGAGACAGGCGGCCAAATACTGAAATTGCGTATAAAAGACCATCAAACTGACGAACTATCTCGATGGAACCAACGAAACGTTGAAATCGCAAAGAAGCTTCTGTTACAATGATACATTTATCAAATAAAAATACAGGGTGTAAGGGACTGGCGGCCAAATACTGAAAATCAAACTGACTTACTATCTTAATGGAATCTTAAAAAATCTGCTGTTACCACAGAACATTATAAGAGGGGTTAGAAATGCAAAGTATCGCTTTTGCTTCGGAGACAGCTGTCGCCACTTGTCTTTCCACTCACGCTGCTACAATTACTCTTGCCCTCTCGCTCGCACCACGCCGCGCGCCTTATGGTGTTATGCAAATCATTGCATAACCTGTGGCGATACGTTTCACGTCTAGTTTGCACTTCTAACCCCTCTTATAATGTTCTGTGGCTGTTACAAACAAAACTGCAGTAGTCCGACTCAGTATTGGCCCGGCTTTCCCTGACACCCTATACAAAAATTATAACTATTATAAGTATTCAGAAGGTACGCATAGAAGAGAAAACAACAAATTAAAATGCATATTTTTTATTCATCATCATCATCATCATCTCCGCCGATGGACATCCACTGCTGGACATAGGCCTCCCCCAAGAATCGCCATAGCGACCGGTCCTGCGCTGCCAACGCTATCTTTTATTTTTGGTTTCTAGAGTACCTAGTACTATAGTAAAAAAATATTTGCCGGTAGTACTACCGGCCGAGGCGGTAGAACCACGGTTAAATGAATTTTCCGTCTTACTACTGGTAGTACCGGTAGTTGGTAAAAAACGATTTTATTGTTTTAAGCAAATTGGATGGTCCAGTTAAGTCCAGTTCAAAATAAAATTTCGTAAAACACAACTACTTTAGTCACATATTTGTGGAAAATGGCGCTGCACTTCATTTTTTTTGCGGTCCATGTCTTTGGTTGAGCGCGCAGCTCGAAGAAGAGTCAACAACTTAGCCGACATTCAACCAACAACATTTCATTGCAAACAACCTAATATTAAAAAAGTTATAAACTTAATATTTATTTATTTATAATTAATGAGAAACCCTGGTCTACATGGTCTACAGTGAGATCTCTTAAGAATAATAAAGCAGCTATTACTTTACCCAACATACGTTATGTTTTCATGTGATGCGCGAAAAAACAGACAGACAAAAAATCCAATAATTGGTGACATGCGATTTCAACGTTGCGTTTGTTTCATTAAGATAGTTGGTCAGTTTGATTTTCAGTATTTGGCCGCCTGTCTCTTAAAGCCTGTATTTTTATTTGATAAATGTATCTTTGTAACAGAAGATTCTATGCTATTTCGACGTTTCGTTGGTTCCATCGAGATATTTGGTCAGTTTGATGGTCGGTTATACGCAATTTCAGTATTTGGCCGCCTGTCTCTTACACCCTGTATTTTTATTTGATAAATGTATCTTTGTAACAGAAGCTTCTTTGCGATTTCAACGTTTCGTTGGTTCCATCGAGATAGTTCGTCAGTTTGATGGTCTTTTATACGCAATTTCAGTATTTGGCCGCCTGTCTCTTACACCCTGTATTTTTCCATTGGAAAATGTATCTTCCTATAACTTTTTACGTAAATGAGATAGAAGGCTGATATTAATATATGTTTTTGTACCTGCCTGGTACTAAGTCTCCACATTATAATATTTACTATAAACTACGATTTTCGTATGAAAAAAGCAATTGGACGATTCGTCAGAATGGCGGACCAGTTATTAGTGTATATCTTTGAAACGGTAATTTGTACTGGGCTGAAAATCGAGTATATTTTAGTACAAATGTAGTACTAATTACCCATGCTATTGTCGTCCACGTGTGGGCAATGCTTCCCAATGGTCCCGCCACTTTGACGTCAAGGTGGCGGGATCAGATAGTTTTGATTGTACTTTCTTGGCGGTAAAGGTACAAATGTTGAAACTCAGGGTACATTTAGTACAAATGGAGTACTAAATTCCCCATATATGCTAAATTTTGAATCGGAGATTTGATCCCGCTATCTTGATGTTCACAAAACGTTTCTATTGCCTCGCGTCACGTATCTCTTTCTATTATACAGGCATGCCGCTAGGTACATCTCGCTCTCTCAGCTGTCACTGTCTCTCTTACGTAGTATAATACCTTTATGATTTTGACATTCAACGCGAAAGTTTCGTTTCTATAGTGTACCTACTATTATTATCTACTCGGGGCGAGTCTATCCAGAGTGTAACAAAACACCCTAACCTAGTAATATTTAAAGAGGTGGTTTAGTTAGACCATCAAACAGAGCTTTCTTTTCCACTTTCTCTTTAGTGTACGTTATTAAAGAGAAAGTCGAAAAGAAAACTGCTGATCCATAGGAACAAAACTGCATTACCTACTCGACTCAAATGTATGGAACAGCAGATTTTTAGGGTTCCTTACACAAAGTGTAAAACGGGACCCAATTCATTAGCCTACGCTGTCCGTCTGTCTTATCTATTTAGGGCTGTCACTATTGAACCGAAATATTTCTGAGATACAACCTTATGGCGTCTCTAGTCTCTAAACATGACTTACCTAGCGAAGTCAACGCCGCAAGCGAAGCAGACCAGGTAGCGCGTACCATGTTTATGTTGGAAGTGACGCCCAGCCGCCCCCATTGTATTTGTCTCCGCTCCACAGAATATGCATCTGTAATAACAAATATTCGTGAAAAAAAAATTCATTAGGCCGGTTTGAGAGTGACATAGACCGCCCGGCGCGGTCAGCGCGCGTGTCGCACTATCGATATTGTGCGAAACGCGCTCTGACCGACAGCGTTTCACTGCGAAACGATACAAGGCAACACGCTGACCAAACGCAACTTTTATTTTTTTTATTTTGGTATTATAATGTTTTGAATCGTTTTGCTTTTGTGTCGTTCGCCCCACAAAGACATTTTACCAGATTGGCAATTATTGGTTGAATCACTACATAGTATAAAACTCACCCCGGATCCCAGCTGCCGAGCGTGCGGAGAGGATGAGGAGACCATGGAGCATATCCTTTGTGACTGTGATGTCTTGGCGGCAAAGCGCATGTGCCTCCTCGGTGATGGATATCCAAAACCGGGAGACCTAAGGCTTCTTCCCCTCAATGGTATTGAGGGGAAGAAACCCCTCCTTCATTGTCCATGTATTTGAAGGGTGAAGTAAGCAAAAAGTATTGGGGCTAACACAAAAGATCCCACTGGGTCGAAGTGTTGCTGGCTTGCCAGCCCCCACAATAAGATAAGATAAGATAGTATAAAACAAAGTCGCTTCCCGCTGTCTTTCTGTCCCGATGTATGCAACTTAGATCATTAAAACTACGCAACGGACTTTGATGCGGTTTTTTTAAATAGATAGAGTGATTCAAGAGGAAGGTTTATATGCAGGTATATTATAATAATACATGCATAGTATTAGCATTGCACCCGTGCGAAGCCGGGGCGGGTCGCTAGTCCTACTAATATTATAAACGAGAAAGTTTTTTATGGATGGATGGATGTTTGTTACTCTTTCACGATAATACGGCTGGACCGATTTCGATGAAACTTTTCATATACAGGGTGAAATTGATATCATTGGCATCCTTTTAAACTAAAAGTGTACCCATCAAACTGAACAACTTTTAGAATGGGAGCAAACCGATCGGAGCAAAAAAGACGACTTGCAGATTTCGAGAAATAAGCGAAAAACTGAAAAAAGTCACCATTAGCGCCCCCCCCCTTCTTCGAGCTCACCCCCCCCTCACCAGGACTATTTTTTTTCTTCAGTATTACGTACCAAAGGAACGTTTAATTTAAATTACTTCTCCTGAATGGTATATTTCAGCTTAATTTTACTGGGTTAAAATATTATTCGCTCTCTTGCGACAAGAACGTGTTATCTGCTCAAAACATCATTATGAAATAAATAGCTGATGTAAAAAAAACGCCACATCGCGCTCTACTTGCTTCTATAGCGAGATATTTCTTGAATTGTGAACCTGATTTGTGTAAGAAAAAAACAAGGCATACCTACGGTTGATAGCGCTTATAAAGGCGTTATCTGAAACATCTGGTTTCAGACTTAACACGTTCTTGTCGCAAGAGAGCTGTATGTCCACGCAGACGAAGTCGCGGGCAAAAGCTAGTTAAAGAATATAATAGTTTCACTACATAGTATGAAACAAAGTCACTTCCCGCTGTCTGTCTGTCCCTATGTACCTATACTTAGATCTTTAAAACCACGCAACGGATTTTGATGCGTTTTTTTTTTAAAAGATAGAGTGAACTAAGAGGAAGGTTTATTTCAGTTCACAATAAAATACATCAGACGTCAATCGTTACATAAAAACCACGTCAGAGGCCGTAAGGCGGTCTGAAAAAACTCTGACACCAGGGCCACAGTATAAGAAATAATATCTATTACCAGGGCTCTGCCCACACGATAAGAAGAATAAAATACAACTAATCAAAATCGATTGGGATCAGAACAATGTTAAGGTAGTTGCAGAGGGGTCAATTTTATACAAAACTTTGAAGCACAATACGCGTAGACGGCATTAATATAAGTAACTTTGTGTATATGGAAAAATAGTTTAGAAAATCTAGATGTCGCGTCACAAATAACATTTGCAATTTGTCTATACTAATATTATAAAGAGGAAAGATTTGTACCTATTTTTGTATGTTTGTATGTTTGTAATGAATAGGCTCAAAAAGTACTGGGCCGATTTAAAAAATTCTTCCACCATTAGAAAGCTGCATTCACCCTGAGTAACATAGGCTATATTTATTGCTAGAAAAGATTAGACGTCCACCCGTGCGAAGCCGGGACGGGCCGCTAGTTATATATAATTACGAAGATCTGAAAATGCTTTGAAATTTTTCATACAAAATGTATGAAACGTAACATTTTATATATTATAATAACATAACATTTTAGATAACATTTTGTATGAAAAATTTCAAAGCTTTTTCAGATCTTCGTATTCGTAATTATATAACAAATTGCAAATGTTATTTGTGACGCGACATCTAGATTTTCTAAACTATTTTTCCATAAACACAAAGTTACTTATATTAATGCCGTCTACGCGTATTATGCTTCAACCTTTTGTATGGACTGAAACCACCTCAAGTATTATTTATTTATGGTAAATACTCACTCAAACATGTCACCTTTCATGACGAAGTAATCCTGAGGAGGCGGCGGCGGCTTTATCGTGCGCATGATCCCACTCAACGTCTCTATTAACAGTTCTTTATCCGCCCTCAATTCCGGGTACTCCTCCCTCAACTCCTTGATGTACGACCTCCGTTGCCGCGACTCTATTGGACCACGACGAACTTTTTTTTTCTCATACTTTGGCACTTCGATCGTTATATTATTATCTGATTCAGATTCCTCTTCTTTTATATTGAGGGTTTGTGTTTCATCTTCAAGAAGGTCCGAGTTAAGAAATTCTTCTTCTTCTGTATCGATGCTAGGGTTATCTTCTTCAAGAGCTGGCTCTGACTCAAGAAATTCCTCGTATTTTAGGTTGACGTTTGTATCTTCTACAAAATCCGGCTCCGACTTGGGAATGTCCTCATATTCTGGGTTAGTGTTTGGTGTTTCTTCTTCAAGAGTCGGCTTCGACTTGGGGAATTCCTCGTCTTCTGTATTGATATTAGTTGTTTCTTCTTTAAGAGTCGGTTCAGACTCGGGTATGTAGGATTTCCTGCGTTTGAGTAACAGGTCGCGAGCTTTGAGCACGATTGGTGCATCCTTTGCTTTGCACACTTCCTCATGTCGGTATTGATATATTTTCCTGAAAATAAAATTAAGTTAAAATTTGATTTTGCTGCAATCTAAGGCTTCATCATCAGCCTTATAATGTCCCATTGCAGGGCAGAGGCCTACTCTCAGGAACGGTGTACCTATAGGCGTTAGTCCACTACATACCTATGCCCAATCCGGATTGGTATGCTACATATGCATCAGTATTTCATCATCTGCGAATGCAGGTTTCCTCAAAATGTTTTCCTTCACCGTTAAAGAGTTGGCGGTATTACGTAAACAAGTTAGAAAAACTCGTTGGTACAATATTGGCTGCAAACTTCTTGAGCACGGCCTTGTAAAATAAAATTTGTTGTGAAACCGCTACTGCGCAGACCCCTCGACCACGCTCATTTCACAAGATGTTTACCGGGTAGCCGGGTAATGTACCTTACTTGGTATGTCATCAGTGAGTGATAAGATAAATGATTACAGTAAAACCAGGATTGCGATTTTTGAATCTCATTCGCTGAGTTCAGCAGATGAAAATGTCAAAATTATTATGGAAATACGCATCTTTCTAGTGCTGATTTGACTTTTAAAAAATCGCACTCCTGAAGTATGATTTTTGAAAGTCTATCTATCTAAGTCATCTCCACATTAATTTTGACATTTTCAACAGCTGAACTCAGCGAATTTGCCCTGTTTAATAAATGTGACAAGTGACAATTGACAATGACAATTCAGAGTACATTGCTGAGAATGCTAGGACACATGAAGCACTGCACGCCTTTAGTAACCAGCAATGTAGGTACTCTGGATTGTCATTGTCAATTGTCGAGTTTATTAAACAGGGCCCAGAAAAATAATTCGGCTCCTCAATCTTCGTTTGTGCAGAGCAGACCCCACCCGAGTGGGGACTCTGGTGGGGTCTGCTCTGCTCTGTGATTAAAAAATTACTTCTTTGAACCTGGCAACCCTAGTTTTTCCCATACTTTAGATCAGTCTCCTTTCGATGGCACCTCATTTACTTCCCTAACAGACAGGTGGAAAAAGTTATGCCGAAAAATCATAATGGAAAGGGTACTTGCGGCAGGATTTTTCTAGGCAACTTGGTGGCGTTGACTTAACCCCTGTGTAAACATACACATACACTAGAATCACATTTCGTTCACCTATGAAATAGGTGCATAATTTTACGGTCGGATCTCAGGCTATGATGAGCTTGCAAAGGCGAACACTTTTCTAGCAGCATCAGAGCCTTGTGATGCTAGGATCTCATGAAATATGCCCACATCAAGTCTATTCACTCCAAGCTCCCTCATCAGTGTCAATCGAGCCTGCTAGTAGAGAACACACTCCTAACAATTAGGTGAACTACTGTTTTTCATCATGAAGCCGAATTTATGATTATAGTAATGGTAATTAGAATCACTAGCTCGGCGGAGAAGGAAATACCTTGTGATTGAGACGCAAGCACTCCGCTCCGCATCGCTCTTATCACTACGGTATGAGTAGCTTTCATGTGATATGAAAGAAGATAATATTTATAAATTTTACCGTCTAAAATTCACACCGCAAGCGAAGCAGAACAGGTAGGTTGGGCCATGCTTCTCTTGGTAGTGAACCTCGGCCAATCGCGCTGTACATGTGTTGACGTTACAAAATAAGCATCTGTAATAACAAACAAACATTTGTAAACAATACATGCTCTAATTAGTTGGCGAAACTTAACAAAAGCATTTGGTATCTGTTAGTAAGTACAACTGCGTGGTAATGACCCACCGCCCAATAATATGATTCTATGTATATCAAGCGATCGAACGAGATATTCTCAGATGAGAAAAGGCACGATATACAGGGAATCCTGAAACTTAACGTCAAGCCAAAAACAGCTGATAGGCAATTTTATAAATGTTCAGGGAAAAATTAAGAAAAAGTTCAAGCTTTATAGATTTTGAGATTTTTTTTTAACTTTTATTAATGTAGTGACTAATTTTCTATCAAAGAAAATTATTTATTTAAAACGAAAAGTACAAAGTGCGTATCCACGACAGGCTTCGGCAAAGGCAATAGGTACAACATTCACATTCACAACAGGCATCGTCAAAGGTAATAGGTACACCACTCACATCCACAAAAGGCTTCGTCAATAAATACATCCCATATATCTGCAACAAGCTTCGTCAATCTCTATACCTACAATCTATAAACCTCCTCCAAAGCCTCTCCCTGCGGGATGGTCCCTAGAACGCTGGCAGCATTCCCCCTTTGAATCGCAAAGCTTATACGCTATAACGAGATAAAAGACGTGATAAAGCCGTATCACGGCTATCGCGGGTGTGCATGCTACCAGTGCAGGTGGTTCAGCTTGCAATCCTAACCAACTGGGGAAAAACACACAAAATGACATATCACTAGGTGTCGTAAGGCTACGAATAAGAATGTATCGTAAGGTAATAAATAAATAATGCTCACAGTCATATACTCATCATCATCAGCACACATTTTTATAGTCCCAAACGTAAGACACCGAACAAAAATTTTATCACCAAAGTCTGACAGAAAATAGTGTTTTCTTTAAAAAGTATTCTTTAATTTTGAATTTGAATTGAGACCACTAAAACAATTATTCATGATAGAAAATGGCAGTTACCTTTGTCAGCGTATAAGCTTCGCGATTCAAAGGGGGAATGCTGCCAGCGTTCTAGGGACCATCCCGCAGGGAGAGGCTTTGGAGGAGGTTTATAGATTGTAGGTATAGAGATTGACGAAGCCTTTTGTGGATGTGAGTGGTGTACCTATTACCTTTGACGAAGCCTGTCGTGGATACGCACTTTGTACTTTTCGTTTTAAATAAATGATTTTCTTTGATAGAAAATTAGTCACTACATTAATAAAAGTTAAAAAAAAATCTCAAAATCTATAAAGCTTGGACTTTTTCTTAATTTTTCCCTGAACATTTATAAAATTGCCTATCTGCTGTTTTTGGCTTGACGTTAAGTTTCGTAAAGACGTTTAGTAAAAGACGTGATAAAGCCGTATCATGGCTATTGCGGGTGTGCATGCTACCAGTGCTGATTGTTTGAAAAGATGATTCCGTGCTTCGGATGGCACGTTAAGCCGTTGGTCCCGGCTACTATCTCTGGTCATAGTTGTTGTTACATAAAAAGCATGTCAGAGGGGGTCTGAAAAAACTATGACACTAGGGCTCTGCCCACACAATAAGAAAATGTATTAACTCTAGGGAAAAATACTCACTCGTACATGGTGTCATTCATGATAAAGTACTCCTTCGGGGGAGGTGGTGCCTTCACTTCACCCAAGATCCCCCGCAGCGTCTCTACCAACAGATCTTCGTCTTCGTTCAACTCCGGAAACTGCTGTCTCATCTCCTCGATGTAAGACCTCCAATGTTCTGGTTTTAACCGAAAACGATTCAGTTCTGGTTTCTTTACGGCTGGAATTTCAATCTTAACCTTCTTCCTTTTATTTGATTTCGCCGCCCGTTTTCTTTTCTTCGAGGATGCAATTTCAACCTTCTTCTTTTTTTTCGGATTAACCACCCGTTTTCTTTTTTTAGAAGTTGGAATTTCAACCTTAATGTTCCTGTCAATTGGGTTTACCGCCTGTTTTCTTTTCGTAGATGACACACTGACCGGAATTTCAACCATAATGTTCTTCCTTTTCGGCTTTGCCCAAAAAGCTTTTTTTGGCTTTGCTCGTTTTCTTTTCTTAACTGTTGGAATCGCGACCAAAAGGTTATCGTCCGTGGAACTCTCCAATTTCTCGTCTGTGTGGAGGTTGAATTCACCTTCTTCAAGAGTATCTTCCGGCTCGGATTTGATTGAGAGACATTCGCCGTCTTCGAGTCCCCCCACAGCCTTGACAGGCTCCGTTTCAACTTCCTCATGCTGCGTCGCGTTGTCAATTAGATTCAGAGCACTTGTAAAATTTTCCTTTTCATTTATTTCTTCCGTATTATTTCGTATTGTTTGGAGCTCTTTCTTCTCGGGTTCTTTGCTTTTCTGTTTCTGTTTAACTTCATCACCGATAATAACCACGAAGAAGTCATCATCATCACCTTCCATATTTTGATGTGACTGGGATGGATTGCTGATGCTATTACGCACTTATCTCGTGCTTCAAGCGCTCCGCACATACATTTATTTAAAAAAGGATATTTTTATATTAGTAGCAAGGTGCTCCGGTCAACAAAACGTACCACTTTTTGGCTTTTTCGCGACTATGTTGTTGAGGATGAAATAGTGTAAAAACATGGACGCATGGGACGGATGCTTTCACAGCAAAGAGTACTTTTTTCACAGGATGCTTTGAACACGCTTTGAAGCCTTCAAACTTCAAATCAAAGAGCGGGACTGTAGTGATGTGAACCGGTTTCAAGAAAACCTTTAAAAAACCGGTTTTGTCAAAAACCTAAAAACACCGGTTTTTATTTAAAAAAACCGATTACTTTCATTAATATTTTAAAAGTGTAATTTTATTAAACTATTTAGTTAGTTTTAGGATATTTTGTCGGATGTCTCTCATTTTTAAAGATTTTAATTCATATTTGTACAAATAAAGCAGCTTTATTAAATTAGACAGCCAATATACCTCTTTTTGGCGGGACTTATGTCAGTTGAATATTTCATTACATGAATCTCAATAATTGTTGTGTATCCTGAGTTTTAATCATTCACTTAGGTATGTATATGTGTTTTGATACAATAAATGATTATAAATGAAATAAATGTATTGTTACGGCCGCTGTCAAACGTCAAACGTAAAGAAGGCATTCGAAAATTCGGCCGGCCCATTAACAATCGCCGTGGTCCTACGGCATAGATAAGCTACTATTTTACAGGTCCTACGGTCTTAGGCTCGGACTCCCATGCCGGGGGGTGACGGATCGAATCCGATCAAAACCAAAAAAGTATTTCTAGATTTTAATGTTTGTACTGTAGAAATGTTCTAGAAGGAAGAAAGACTGAGAAAGAATATCTGGAAAGGGATAGAAAAAATAAAGGAAACTTCCAGAAAGGTGGGATTAGAGGTAACTGGAAGAGAACAAAAGAGTACCTAACGAAATTCGTAGATCTGGAACATTCTGCGGGGTATAAAAAGCGGCGAACTCGGGCTAACGGATCAGTTCTTGGTTTAACAGTGAACAGTGCGAAACAAAAGGATGAAAAGTAAAAGTGGAAAAGTACAAGTGAAGGGAAAAGTGCTAAGTGGAACAGTGAGTAGACAAGTGTCAGTGTAGTGCGTGACGTCATAGTGTCAGTGTAGTGCGTGACGTCATAGTGTCGTACGTCGTGACGTCATAGCCGTGACGCGTGACGTCATAGCCGTGACCCGTAGTGGACTGTGAACAGTGACAGTAAGTGGTGCACGGGGAATCCCTGCAAGGAGGACCCGGTGAAGTGAATCGTGTAGGGGAACCTCTGCGAGGTGGACCTTTTGTAAGTGTACCCCAAATAAACTCTGTAAAATTGGACTTAGCGTTTCACTCTAATCCCGGAACCCGTCGCTCGTAACAGTATTTTAGTGTTAAGTCATCATCATCTCAGTCAATAAACGTCCACTGATCGACAAAGGCCGCAATTTACGGTCTATACATACTTATTGTAGGCTTATTTTAGTGTATAATAATTGTTTTTTAATAAGATTTAAAAAACCTAAAAGTAATCGGTAAAAACCGTTTTTTTCTCAAAAGTAATTGAAAAATACCTTAGACGAATTAATAGTAGGGACTGGCCTTACAAGAGCATTCCCCTCTGCCAAGGTATAAGATCAAATGATCCAATGCCTTTATAAAAACTACTCAAGTAATCGATTTTTGACAGTGTTATAATCGCTATCGCTGTGAAAGGTGTTCCATAAAAAATGCCAACCTGTGCAGTTAACCATTGCAACAAGAGGTCAAACACCTCAAATCTACAAAAAGATGGAGTCACATTTCATATGTAAGTACTTCTTTTTGTAATTATTGCTTATTTATATTTAAATCATTTAAAATATTTGACAATAGTTGGCATCGAGAAAATCGATTCAGTCATCGAATACACATTATAATCGAATCGAGAGCCGTAACATCTCCAAACAATTTTTAATCATATTACTTAAAGGACACGGTTTATAATTGCGGAACAATAGCGAAATAACATAATAAAGAAAAAATGGCTCATCGTTTTGACGTCATCAAGCGGACTCCCACACGAGACTATATTTTTTATGTTAAACAACTTTTTACCTTATGTCTAGCCGCTTAGATTCGAACTTTCAATATCATGATCACAATAATTAATGTTGACTCCCTCACGAGACTACATTTCCTGATTATACAACTTTGGACTTTATTTCATTGTTATAGATTCTAATTTTGACTGTGAAAACATCATCATGACAGTTCATGTCATAAATTTATCGTTTTGTAATAGTGATGGGGTGATATTTACTTCAGATCGGTATCGATAAAATTATTTTTATTAGTGTTATTCTTTTACTTAAATGCTTTATGATAACTAATGTAACTAACTATGGTAACTAAAACTAAGTACCTTTGTAATCGAATATAGGACGTTGATTTTAACCTATTTTAAATCGGGGACCAAAACTGGTATCGATAATACCGGTACTTTTTGGTTACAACCTGTATTATTTTTACAGGTATTTTTAAACGTAACCTTAATTACTACCACAAAAACAACCATTATCAATACCGGTAACCGAAATAAAAATTACCTATAGAGAAACGAGACGTGTCATATAATTTTGCGTGCTATACAGGGTGTACAATAAAATGGGACAGCTACTTAAAGGGGTGCCTCAGACCATCAAACTGAACAACTTTCTCTATGGGACCAATATCGAAATGGCGAAAAAAAAATCTGCTGTCCCATACATTTCAGTCGAGTTATGTTTGCAGTTTTGTATGGGAGAGCGGATTTTTTTTTCGCGATTTCGATATTGGTCCCATAGAGAAAGTTGTTCAGTTTGATGGTCTGAAGCACCCCTTTGAGTAGCTGTCCCATTTTATTGTACACCCTGTAGAAGAGTACAACCTCGAGCTTACGATATACTACGACCGTCGTCGTCGCTCGGCGCGGTGGCGCGGCGTCGCGGTCGGCATTATATTTGACGACCCGGTTGGTGTAATGGCTACCACGCCGGACTGCCAAACCAGGGTCCTGGGTTCGAATCCCGGTTCGGTCATGGATGTTATATGTTCGTGCCGTTGTTGTATGATTCCCATAACAAAAAGCCTATAGCGCTTAACTTGGAATCATTACAATGTATGTGCCTGTGAGCGTTATTGATTTTATTTATATCAAAGCCTCAAAGAGTGCCAGTGCAGGCCGCGCGAGCGAATGGCGGGTAGTCGGTAGGGTAAAATACCCTAAAGCCGGCTTTATATGTCAATTAATGAAATTAAATTAAGATCTTGTTTTGTAATTTATATCATTATTTACTTACAATTACAATTATATTTTAGGTAAACTTAACATCATTGATTATTAAAAAATTTATGATATAAACAGAGGTCGGAATTAGGTAGAGTTATTTATGCCATATACCCGTCATTCTCCCGCCACACATCCGCCATACTCCCGCCATACACCCACCATACACCCGCCATACTTCCGCTATTCTCCCGCCATACACCCGCCATACTGCCGCCATACTCCCGCCATACACCCGCCATACTTCCGTTATACTCCTGCCATACTCCCGCCATACACCCGCCATGCTCCCGCCATACTCCCGCCATACTCCCGTCATACATCCACCATACTCCCGCCATACACCCGCAATACTCCCGCCATACTCACACTATACTCCCGCCATATTCCTCCCAAACACCTGCCATATTCCTCCCAAACTCCCGCCATACTCTCGCTATATTCCTGCCATACTTACACCATACTCCCGCCATATTCCTCCCAAACACCCGCCATATTCCCCTCAAACTCCCGCCATACTCCCGCCATACTCACACCATACTCCCGCCATACACCCGCCATACTCACACCATACACCCGCCATACTCACACCATATTCCCGCCATATTCCCCCCCAAACACCCGCCATATTCCCGCCATACTACCGCCATATTCTCGCCATACATCCGCCATACTCCCGCCATACATCCGCCATACTCCCGCCATACTCACACCATAGTCCCGCCATATTCCTCCTAAACACCCGCCATATTCCCCCCAAACTCCCGCCATACTCCCACCATACTCCCGCCATACTCACACCATACTCCCGCCATACACCCGCCATACTCACACCATACTCCCGCCATATTCCCCCCCAAACACCCGCCATATTTAATTTATTTTTAATTTATTTATTAAGTTTGTATGGAACCCAGACTTACTCCGACTCGCACTTGGCCGGTTTTTTCAAATTGTATATACCTTAGTTTTATATTCTTTAGTTTACCTACCGGACACAAATGCCAGTCTATCAGAAAAGGAAGTATTTTAATGAGTCTGTCTTTACTATATTCTGTAATTACTTTGTTGGCATTATATTTGTTACCTTTGTAAATGGAAAATAGAATATTGTTAAAATGGGGAACAGTAATCATGTGATTGTTTAGTAGTAGTTTTTTCTTGTACACACGGCGACACATCAGGTTACGCACCCTATATACCCATAACTACACAACGTACAAAACACAAAATAGTGCGGTAGAGAGCCTGCATAGACGTGGCTGCTGGCGCGAGCGCAGCGTGCTGTGAGACGAAACGACAACAACATACCGCACTTTTTCGCACGATTCGCAGCGTTCAACTTCTAATAGTTCAAAGTCCAAACAGGGTAACCTGACCTGTCGCCGTGTGTACGTTGACGTTAATGATCTATTAGTGTGCGTTAAATTTCTTTATTTAGCGTATGCTAGTGTTGAATTAAGACTTTATTATATTTTATTGTTTGATGTTTCAATTCATTACGACATTAGTTACTTTTACTTTAGCTTATGTGTGCAACGGTCCCAATGTGTGTTTACCTCGTCTCCCTCTATAGTGACACACATTTTTGTTAGCGTGTAAAGGTAAGCGCATGTTACGACGGGCCGCATCAGGTCAGGTCAGATTATCTACCTAACATTTCCGTGGCTGCACCGAGCCTATTGTGCTGCCCCCAATCCTATTTTTTTTATTTCTTAACAATTAAACAATATAAAAAAAAACTAGAATGTCAGTCACATTTAGGGATTGCAAATCCGTTAAGATTCTGATATCCGGATTTTAGTCAACGGATTTGGGACGAATCCGGATAATCCGGATATTTCGAATTTTGAGAACAATAATTGGTGGATTTAATATTTGAGTTATTATTTTGCATTCTATTATGATAAATCAACGCAATTATTAAAAAACACTCGTAGGCATCAAAATAAACAATATATTGTAATCTTTTGGAACTGCAACCCCCAAAAATATTTTTCTCAAACATGCTTGGAAATGTGAGCATTATTTTGACAACCTTCTTCGAGATAAATCGAAATTGCTGTACTGGCCAAATACATGCGCGCAGCGGCCGGCAATGTTTGTATGAAAATCCATATCTGTCGTGTTTAGCGGCCAAATAAATTACATACTAAACTCATATCTGTCGTGTAATTTAAAAATGGAACGATCTTTTTCTCCGAAACATGGCGACCAAGGAGGTAACTCATCAAAGGTTTTATTTAAATTTCGAACTGAATTGCAAATAGAAAGCTGTTTATTGAAAAAAAAAATCGTTGTTCGTTGTTCGTCATTGATTTTGAAGAGTTTTAATTTCCGCGAATTTTTTGAGAAAATTTAGTGTTTTAATTTCCGCGCATTGTTTGAGAAAAGTACTATACAAGCCTTGGCCACAACTAGGCATTGATAGACTTACGTATGTGTGCCTCGGCTTCGCCTCGGCCCACATTTACACGTTCGTCCATCAATGCCTCTGTTGCTGGCCGCTGCAGTAATGTACTATTATATGACTAAAAACTGACGTTTCTAATTTCATAAGTGCAATAATAAATCAAGTATCTACATGGTATTATAGTAGATAACTATGTGAAGATCTGGAGCGAGCGAAGTGAGCTAATAAGTGGGGTTATTTATTTAGTTAGTGTTGTGTATCAATTGTTGTGTAGTATGATGTACTAAATCAACGATGCGTGCGAGCAAAGCGAGCCCGAAAATTTTCAGGACTATAAATCAGTTATTACAGAGGTGTTTTGGTTAAAATTTGTAAACAACGATGTATTTTTTGGCTGTGCTAATAAATCTTTAGATTTATGTAAAAGTTAAGATATAAACCTGGAGCGAGCAAAATGAGCTCGAAATTTCTCAGCGCAGACAGTGACTCTGTTGTGGCCAATACGAATGCAGTACAATCGTTAAAATAGAAATCTAGGAGTGAGCGAAGATGAATATGATGAGGTCAATGCTATAAAATCACAAACCAGTATTACCTACAATATCAATAAGGTTGTTGCAATACAATCTAAATTCTGGAGCGAGAAAAGCGAGCTCGAGATTTCTAAAACGCTACGACTTGTTGCTGCCATACTATTAAATCACAAAACAGCAGGGAGCGAAGCGAGCCATACCTTTTTCTGCAATATGACGAGGTCATGCAATGCAATCTAAAATCAAGACGAGCGAAGCGTGCTCGAGATTTCCAGTTCATGCTGAAATCGAGGCAATTTATGGATAAAGCAAGCTCATGATTTTACTACATTATTACTCAATTGTGGAGCTCATGCTGAAATAGAGTTGATTTGTTTATGAAACAAAAGCTGCAGCGAGAGAAGTGAGCATAAATTCCCAGTACCAGCCCAGTGTCTGAGTAGGTACAAATAAAACAAAATTGATCGAGCTAAGCGAGCTCAAAATTTCGTAACACATAATTTTTTATTTGGTCTGAGCACATTGAGCTTCCCTGACTTTTCAAGGAAGTGGACCTGATACTCTGAAGCCCTACGGCTTTGTAGTAACTGTGTGATTTCTGGTAAATCTGCGAGGGACTGAGCCGGGCCCACCCTTGCTAAGTCCATGAGTAGGAGTATATAGGTACGCACTTTAAATCAAGAATGAGAATCATCATCATCTCGGCCGATGGACGCCCATTTCAGGACATAGGTCTCCCCCAAGGATCGCCATAACGACCGGTCCTGCGCTGCCCCCTGCCCCATCCAACGGGTTCCGGCCGCTTTCACCAGGTCGTCGGTCCACCGGGTGAGGAGCGACCGCGTACCGGAAAGCGCAGCGTGCGCTGCACTTTCCGGTACGCGGTCACCACTCGAGAACTTTTTGGCCCCATCGACCATCGGTTCTGCGAGCAATGTGCCCCGCCCACTGCACTTAAGTTTCGCAATTCTTTGGGCTATATCACTTACTCTGGTTCTTCTGCGGATCTCTTCAATCCTGATTCGATCTCGCAGGGAAAGCGTGCATGGTGCGATGGGAAATCAAGAATAAGAATCAAGAGTTTAAATCAAGTAGGTGCAGAACTACTCTTCGAAGGTCAGGCACTGGAACCGTTCGGGTTCTGTTGTTATTTAAAAATTTCCTAGGTTTATTTTGATAAAATAGCTGCGCGGAATTCAGTGAAAACGAGATTCAATGTAGAAAAACAAAAAATTTTGCAGATATTGACGAAAGGCAACAAAACCGGATGCCTGAACATCAATGAATCATACTAATCAACCCTGCCAAAAAAATGTTCGTAAAATCCGGATTTCATTTTTAAATCCGGATTTTAAAACTCATCCGAAATGCACGGATATCCGGATATTTCGGATAACGGATTATCCGGATTGCAATCCCTAGTCACATTGTAGTCATTGCTGATTTTCAATTTATCGGGTCACTGCGGATTTGTTTTTATAATGTTTTTAGTTTTTTCTTTGTAGTTTATCTTTGTATTTTTATAGTGTTTGCAGCCAAAAGTAGCCACTTTTGGCGGTTTTAATAACAAAGCTTCAAAATAAAATAGCTACAAGCGTAAAACGTAATAATCCGTAATTTTTTGATAATTTGAATTGGTAGCATGCCAACCCGCAATAGCCATGATATATATCACGTCTTTTGACTACGATGTGACATTCTTGTTTTTTGAAAACGTTGTTTAATTGTTTAGAAATAATAAAAAAATATACAACAGATACCATCTTCAAAAATTTTGTCACCAGGCCAAAGTGGTGCCATTTGTTTAACTGATACTGTCGGCCATTTGTTTAGTTGATACGTCAATGCAATCAATAAATAAACTATAGACAACGAATGAACATTTTTACCAACGCCATCTGCTGACTTTTATTTTTACTGCACTACAAAAAAGCCTCATTGGTAAAAATAACATTTTATTTATATACTTATAAAAGTTATAAATAAGAATCATTTTATCGATACCGGTTTTCTAAACATTACCCATCACTATTTGAAAAATTTCAAACTTAGTCTAGAAAAAATACGGTTTGAGACTACATTAAAGACATTGTAAATTGTAATTTTAATTGGGTTTGAAGGAATATTTCTCTTAGTTTAAAACACTTTTGTCGAGATTCCGTGGTTGTAATAGGCTCAGGACCCTGAGAAATACCTTGAAATCTATATAAATGTATAAAGCGCAAGCTTATTTCTAAAGAGATTTCTTCCAGCATATAAACAAAAGAGAAAGTTGATTATCACAAGGCAAATTTAATGTGTACAAACTGTGTACAAAATTCAGTTTTGAGGTTATAATTTTTTAAATACTTACAAAATATTAAATATTATCTACTCAAATTAACGATGTTAACCGGGGATTATTATTGTTATTTAAGTAAAACGTATTGAACGAAGCCGTCCTGAACAAAATCACTAGTTTTACATTTTTTTTATACCTAATTTTAATGTTTTGTAAATGTCTTAATTATTCAATAAATACACAATAAAAAATCGGGGATAAACCCCGAATTTATGTTTCTCAGGTATGTACTACTTGTATCTACTATGTTCCAAATTATCATCTAACGTGCAATTAATGCGACCTATTCCATACAAAAATCCGTAGATTTCCCGGACTAACTGGTGAATTCGTCGGGTGGGGGAATTAGGTGATACTGTAACAATCAAATTTAGAATCTAAAGTAATGGAATTAAATACAAAGTTGAATATTCATGAAATTGTAGTCTCGTGAGGGAGTGCGTTTTAAAATACCTCGCCCCCCGCAAAAAGTGGCAGAAAATTTTGTTAGGAGAATAGCACGCGTTACACGTCCATACTATTAAATTGTCTAAGAAAAATACCGGTGCTGAAAATTGTAATCGGTTCACATCACATCACTAAGCGGGAGCCCAGTACTATCAGTTTAAAATAACAATGTGCATGACCTTGAAGGGCCGTTGGATAACTTCACTCGGTTGACAAAGGAATGTAGACTCTATGCAAAGGAAACAATCATTTGAATGACTCGAGTGAAGTTCGTGTGATTGCGTTACGTCACATTTGCGAGCGAGGTCATGCACATTGTTATTTTAAACTGATAGTACATTATGTTGCCAGATTACGAAAATGATGGATTGTTTTAATACATTGCTGGCTTTAGATAAAGCAACTGATCGCATGCAATTTGAAGTTAAGAGCATGGACTGGTTAGTAGGTTTTAAACCTAACTACTATAATAATAATAATACTTACTAAATCTGAAGTTGTGAATTTTACTTATTACTTGCAGCGCCCGCAAGTTCGTACGCGCAGACATCAAATACTCATAACTTTTATCTCATTAACCGATTGCGATGAAACAAACACTATACACCACTAGATTTTAATTAATAAAAAAACTATGTGTGTATTCAGACAATGAAACTAAACGACTTTGCATTTGAACATGCGTCAAAACAACGATAAAAAATTAATTGTGAACTTCCCATACTAAAGTGCAGATTAGTAGTGCAACTTCTGAAGTGCGATTTTTGAAAATCATACGAGCGACTTGTCAGTAGAAAGATGCATAATCTCCATAGTAATTTTGACATTTTCTACTGCCAAGTCGCTCGTATGATTTTCAAAAATCGCACTTCTGAGTAACGTATAACGCAAAGAGTAATATTGGGTATTATGGTAGACTTGGTAGAGTAGAATTGGCAATACTTAACAGACTACTAGTGATGGAATGAGCACGACAAGCTTGACACTTTAGACTTTGTACCGTTCTTATTTAGAGCGCCATAAGCGTTACAATCGAACTGCAAGTGTAAAGCTGGATGTGCTCTTGACTGTACCTAGTGAGTCCATCCATTGATAACAGCTTTAGTACCGATAGATCCGTTGTGGCGCTGAAGTCACATTTTCCCCTAAAGGGGCCCATTCACAGTAGTCCGTCTTGCAGTCCTACACCAATATCGGATCGTGAATGGTGTTGCAGTCCTACAAAGCGTCCGATGACCTTGGGCAAAATGTATGAGTAGTCCTACTTGCAGGATAGTGTGTGGCCTCGTAGTCCTGCATGTAGGACTACTGTGAATGGGCCCCTTAAGAGCAAGATAAAGGAGATCCGTGCTCTTCGATTTTCGCTCATACAACATCATCATAGGACGATGAGGTGATATAATATGACAGGCACGTATCCAAGTGGGATTTATCCCCCCCCCCCCTCCGAAATCCGAATATTTGTAGGTATGGAGAAGTGATAACAGCATTTACTTTTTCATTGTTTTTCTATGAAATCCGTCCCCCCCGAAACTAAAGTTTGGATAGTGGATACTCTGGATACGTGGTTGTACATATCAGAATCCCGAAACTCATAATACCTTAATTTAAAATACCTTAGACCAAAATACCCGAATTCAAAATACCTTAAACTTAAAATACCAAATTTTCAAAATACCAAAAGTTTATAATACCGAATGTTCAAATTACCCGAACCCAAAAGACCTTATTTCAAAATACAAATGCCCAAAATAACTTATTTTAAATGGTCAAAATTTAAAACATTCCAGTGCAAGTTTAGAATCTTTACACCGTTTACGTTTAAGTTCAATGTTTAGTTACCTATTTTATCGCTTTTTCAAGTTTTATAGACATATTATTCCCATAAATTTTAGTCGGGTAGGTAGGAACAGCAGTTTCGTATGGGACAGCATATTTTTTATCGCGTTTCCTGAGGTAGGCTCCAAAGTGAAATTTGTTCAGTTTCATCATTGCTAGGCACAATTATCGGTCTATACATACCCGTATGTATAAATTAATGTATCTATGTATGTAGGTAGGCAGGTAGGTATGTTGTATACTTAATGAACTTCAGATAATGAAATTTTTCTATGGGATGGGACCAACATTGAAATTGCGGAAAAAAACATCAGCTGTCTCATATTATTTGGGTATAGAACACGGACCAGATTCAAATAGAAGAATTTCAGTTTTGTGTGAACAGAAGATTTTTTTTTGCTGGTTAGGTGATGGTGCCATGGAGAGAGTTGTTCAGTTTGATGGTCCGAGCATCCCCTTAAAAAACCTTCAGCATTATAGACATTTGATTTCGATATTGGTGCCATGGAGAAAGTTGTTTAAAGCATAATAATACTTTTCCTTACACCCTGTAGAAAATCGATCGGCTGATCCGCGGCTTTTGTATGGGAGGTCCAAAAAAAACACCTTTTTGACCCAAGTTCCTTAGGGACAAGTGTTTAGTTTCTTTGTCTGAATAGACCCTTAAAATTTTGCTAAAAATTAAATATTCGTGTTTTGTTATACCTACCTAATTAATTATAGATTGCCGATATGAGTAAGTACCTACTTAAGGAGGACGTAGGGATATACAGGAGGGTGAAATTGATATCATTAGTATCCTTTTAAACTAAGAGTCTACCCATCAAACTGAACATCTTTTACTATAGAAGCAAACCGATCGGCATGCATTTGAGTCGATTAGGTAATTTAGGTATTGCAGTTTAGTATGGAACAGCTGTTTTTTTTATTTACGCTCTGATCGGTTTGCTCCCATAGTAAAAGTTGTTCATTGTTCAAGTTGCTATTGTTGATTGTCGACACGGGTTTTTGCGGTTGGTAAACTGATTACTCATTATATTATAAGCCAATATAACGGCAAAAATATGCTTGTCTTTTAAACCTTGTTTAAGCCCGGAGTGCGATTTTTGAATATCACATAGTCAAATCAGCAGTAGAAAATGTAAAAATTAAAATTAAATGGAGATTATGCATCTTTCTACTGCTGATTTGAACGTGTGTTGTTCAAAAATCGCACTCCAGAAGCCGTAGCATGCTGCACGTGATACGGCTGTATCATGTCTTTTATCTCGTTCGTTCGCGCGCAATTAGAAAGAGAGCGAAGGTGTGATAGCGCTGTATCACGGTGGCATGCTACCCATGTAGATCGTATGTTGTTTCTTATTTCTGTAGGTACCATACGCAGATGGCGGTGGAGATGGATTAGGACGGCTCGTTGGCTTAAGTGTTGGACTCTGATTTGAGGGATATGGGTTCGAATATCTGTGCTATGGGCACACGCATTTTTATGATGAATACGAAAACGTGTGTATGCATGTATGTATGTAGGTTAGTATGTATGTAGGTAGGTATGTGTGTCATACAACGTGTTAATGAATAAGCGCAAAACCTCACACAATCCAACTGATTTATTATCAAATAATTGCACTGGAATAATAATTTCATTATTTTATTCATTACAAGAAGAAAAGAAAGATATTCTGATTTTAAGTTTTCATGCAAAAATGATATTTTATTGTTTCAGCAATAAACTATTACAATAAGAATCTTGTTTTGGGAGCAAACCGATCAGAGCGTAAATAAAAAAAACAGCTGTTCCATACTAAACTGCAATACCTAAATTACCTAATCGACTCAAATGCATGCCGATCGGTTTGCTTCTATAGTAAAAGATGTTCAGTTTGATGGGTAGACTCTTAGTTTAAAAGGATACTAATGATATCAATTTCCACCCTCCTGTATATCCCCTACGTCCTCCTTAAGTAGGTACTTACTCATATCGGCAATCTATAATTTAATTAGGTAGGTATATAACAAAACACGAATATTTAATTTTTAGCAAAATTTTAAGGGTCTATTCAGACAAAGAAACTAAACACTTGTCCCTAAGGAACTTGGGTCAAAAAGGTGTTTTTTTTTGGACCTCCCATACAAAAGCCGCGGATCAGCCGATCGAATTTTCTACAGGGTGTAAGGAAAAGTATTATTATGCTTTAAACAACTTTCTCCCATGGCACCAATATCGAAATCAAATGTCTATAATGCTGAAGGTTTTTTAAGGGGATGCTCGGACCATCAAACTGAACAACTCTCTCCATGGCACCATCACCTAACCAGCAAAAAAAAAATCTTCTGTTCACACAAAACTGAAATTCTTCTATTTGAATCTGGTCCGTGTTCTATACCCAAATAATATGAGACAGCTGATGTTTTTTTCCGCAATTTCAATGTTGGTCCCATCCCATAGAAAAATTTCATTATCTGAAGTTCATTAAGTATACAACATACCTACCTGCCTACCTACATACATAGATACATTAATTTATACATACGGGTATGTATAGACCGATAATTGTGCCTAGCAATGATGAAACTGAACAAATTTCACTTTGGAGCCCTACCTCAGGAAACGCGATAAAAAATATGCTGTCCCATACGAAACTGCTGTTCCTACCTACCCGCGACTAAAATTTATGGGAAATAATATGTCTATAAAACTTGAAAAAGCGATAAAATAGGTAACTAAACATTGAACTTAAACGTAAACGGTGTAAAGATTCTAAACTTGCACTGGAATGTTTTAAATTTTGACCATTTAAAATAAGTTATTTTGGGCATTTGTATTTTGAAATAAG